>VWZK01021604.1:0-302810 GCA_013396935.1 Baryphthengus martii | reverse complement strand
AATGCACATTTTAAACTTAAAAAAAAAAAAAAAAAGGCTGATTCTTTCAAGTGAACACTTCAGGCCACTGACATAATGTCACCTGGCCACGTCTTGTCAAAGAAAGGAAAGATTTTTCAAGCAATCTTCTGAGCTTCAAGGGAAGCATCATCTCCAGCTCTCACCGGCAGCAATCATAGAATCTGATTTGAGTGGCAAGGGACATTTCAGGGTCATCTGGTCCAACCCCCTGCAGGGAGCAGGGACATCTGCAACTAGAGCAGGTTGCTCAGAGCCCCATCCAACCTCCCCTGCAATGGGGCCAGGGATGGGGCAGCGACCACCTCTTGGGGCAACCTGGGCCAGGCTCTCACCACCCTCAGCCTCAAAAATCTCTCCCTTCTCTCCAGTCTAAATCTCCCCTCTTTAAATCTCCCTCTCTGTCCCTGTTCCCAAAGAAAACTTGAAGCCCATCCATCTAGTCCAACAATGGACAATTACGGATTTGTAGCACGAGGTACATTAGTTACATTGATTTGACTCGGCGGCACCAGCCGAGCTACCTTTAGTTTCACGCAGTACATTAATGGGAGCAATGGGCATGACAACTCTTACACACAAAGGCACCAGGCTACTTACAGCTGGTAAATGAACCTTGGAACTTACATAAAGCAGAAGGTAATGAAGAGTAATAGAAGTTTTAAGTAATTCATTTTTTTTCTCTCGCCCTCTCTCATGCTCCTTTCCACCGTCTCTTTTTCCTTCACCTCTTCCTTTCAAGGGCTAAGGTCGTGTCCTGCTCAATGGGAGGTCCTAAGGGGACAACGCCCTCGTTGCCACTGCTGTTCCTACAGCCAGGGCTGGGGGAAGAGCAGTGTCAAAGGAAGGGAAGCAACTGAGCAGCCACTCTACTCCTCTCAGATCTGTTGAAAAACTCTTAAAAATGCTTCCGATTATTGCGAAAAGTACAAAAGTGTAGGATGTGCCTATTTAAGTACAGATAATGTTCAAAGTGTTCTGGAATTCATGAATTTGAGACTTATAATAACAAAACAACTTTTTCCCCCTCTTTTTTTCTTCTGTTTTGCCCTGGCTGGGCAATGGGAATGAGTCTTGGCTGAATATTTGTGCCACTGAGTCCTAACCGCAGCTCTACCTCTTAGACTTAGATCTTGGCTGGAGGACAGTAGGGACTTCTCTTGGGATGTATTAAAACTCCCTGCCCCTATTATTCTCTGAGGCCACGCACCTGTATGTGAATGCACCCAAGTATTTGTCTACCTATGAGCTCCACCACAAAAACCTTTCTAGTTGCTCGGATTTTGACCGGTGAACAGAGGAACGAGGTTTCAAGGATGGAGCTTGGCAGTTCAGTGGAGACATTCTCTGAGAAGCTGACCCAAGCTCAGCAGAGATGTGATTTTAGGGACTGAACGTCCCTAAGAAGACAGTCAACTTGAATTTTGGGAGGATGGTTTCTACCTAGCTCAGGGGATAGAGCCTGAGTGGGCCTGATGCAGTATTTTGGGAAGGCCAGGTCTCTAAAGGGCAGATGGCTTTTGAGATCCAGATGTTCCTCATGGCTTAGAGCTGTCTAATGTAGAGGGCAACTATTCTGGCCGCTGGCTCTGGTGAGATCTACTGCAGCCTAATCTCATGGTTTTTGTCTTAGTTTTGCTGATCCACTGATGAGCTGAGAGTGGTGGTGCATCTCCCACCCCTGAGACCTTTCCCAGAGGGAGAGAAAAGCTGGATCTGCAGTGAAATGTTGCAGCTGAGTGGAAATGGGAAGGCTGAAAGCCAAAGGAATAATTTAGAAAATTACTCCAAAATGCCAGTTTAATGCTTTCCTATTTCCTGAACTATTTATGGCCCCGGAAACCTCCAGATGTGGTGGAAAACAAGTGTTCTGAAAATATTTCCTTGCACAGATAAATTCGAGGTCTTTCATTTTTAATCTTGATTTGGAGAGGGAGTGCAGACAATAAGAAAATTCCCGTGGGCTGTTCCTCACTGCAGGGTTTCACTGACTCACACTTGAATTCCATGGCAATGGTCAAGGCTGGAAAAAAAACCAACCTGGTGCCAGCAACCCCCCAACTGACAGCACCTCTGGGCCATGGTCTAATGGGTTAAACGTGAGACCGGAGCACTAAAAATCCTGCTCTGCTCCCCACGACCCATCACGTCATCCTGAGCGGAGCGTGTCTTCCAATTTCCTCCTGGAAAACGGAAACCGGTGTTGAGCTGAGAAACAGGAGGGTGGTTGGTTGTGAATACAGCTGGAATTTGCTCTTCTACCCCAGGAAACAGGCAGCGTGGCACGAAGTAGCGCAGCGCAAATTACACTCTCCTTTATTTGGGCTTTAGATTATGGAACTGAAATTAAATTTAAACTCTTTGCAGAAAGGTAATTTTTCCTAATCACTCACACTGCTGCACAGATCTCTACAACTTGATTACATTCTAATTAGATTAATTGGATGGAGAATAATTTCTTTCTCCAAGAAGATCAACTACAAAAGACAAGCACTTCTATAGACTCTGTAGGGGGAAAAAAAATACAATGAAAAAACCCCAACCCTCATTCAAACTTTAAAACCAAAGCACAAAATGCACGGTAATTAAATTGTTAAAGAATTTATGAGCATATCTGGATGAGCCAGGGTTTGGGTTTTTTTTTTCGCTTTTCCTCTTTCATCATTTTCACTCGTGCTCTCCCTTATTTTCTCCTGACCAGAAAATGAGATGTGGAATTCCAATTCCTTCATTGATTTTTGAGATAAAAATTTAAGAAACTCGAGTAACAAAAGGTTGCACTCCCACGTTCTGCATGCGAAATGGATTGCCTTTGTTCCAGGGGCAGAAAATATTGAACCATATAGTGCTGTGAGGTCTTTGGCCTGAATACTAATAGTCATTACTTACCAGAAATGAACACAAGCCAGGGAGGTTCAGCACCTCCTGATTGGCTTTGGCATCCCAACAAAAGCAGTGAGTGAGGGACGAGGGGCTCTAAAAACAGGTCCAGGGCTCAATTTCTCTGCCTGGCCCGATACTCCCCAGCTGAGCTGCCTGGGAGTGGATGCCACGCAGCTTTTTCACTGGATGCATCTGGTCGGTAGCGCACGTGGCCGTTCCCAAACAGGCTGCAGAGTGCTATTAGGAGGTTGTGTTCTTGATGTCCTTGTTGGATTCTTTCATTTGCCCTTTCCTCAGGCAGCGCTCACCTTCGCTGGGCACAAGTTCAAGCTGAGGTGGGAGAATTCATCGCTATAAATCCATCCATCCCCGGGAGGCACAGTCATTGAACGGTGTGGCTCTGCACGGATGAAAGGCGCTGGGCTGCAAACGCAGCCCGCTGGTGGCTGGGGACCCGCGAGGGCTACGGGGAGACACCAGCTGAAAACTCACCCTTGAAGGTCCCGATGTCTCTCAGCACCAGGACGAGAGGCGTCAGGGCCCGTTAACTTCTGGGAAGGACGCGAAGGCTCCTCAATTGCTCTCCGTCGCCTCTTAAAATTCCATCTGTGATTAGATCAGAAAGGCAACTTTGCCGCTTGACCTTGGATATGCCCAAGCAGGTCAGTTATAAGGGCACAAACGGGACTAGGTTCGTTCTGATGACTCTCAGCTCGACGCTCCTCTTCTTCGAACCGTCCCGCAAGGCTGCTGAGAAAATGCACCTTCCCCGCTCTCCCGAGAGCGAGCGCGTTGTGCCTCCCTGCAGCTGCATTAGCGCTCGCCGCTGCTCAATGACACCGTTCGGAGCCCTCTTCCTTCTCCCTCACAGCCATTTGTTTCGCCACGAAACGGGCGGCAGATTTATGCCTCGCTAGTTCAGCGGCTCCGCGAGGTGCTCGGCTGCTCGGTGCGGAATGCTAAGTGCGCTCGGGAGTTTGAAAGATGAAAAGTATTTGGAGAAAGCAGATAGGCCACCTTGAAGACATAATCCCCAGGAATAATGACAGGGCCTGGCAAAGTCAAAGCAAGTCCTGAAATTAATAGCAAGAGATCTATTAAAGGGATTAGCCGCATGTTGTAACACTTATAATGCTTTATCTCTCAGTGGTTGTGGCAGGAACTATATATTTCCCCAAAACAAATGGCTAGGGCATGATTTATAGATTAGAGAGGGTGGAGAGAAACTTTGCACGCTGGAATTTCCAAACCTCTGAGCTGAGGTTGAGGGATGGAGGCTTGGCCCTCATGGGACATCTCTGTAAGTGTTTTAGTTGGGATCAAGATGTTTCTTTGAAGGGATCCTCCTTGATGTTCCCATTGGCCATAGAATCATAGAATTGTTTTGGTTGGAAGAGACTTTTCAGATCATGGAGTCCACCCGTTCCCCAGCCCTGCCAGGGCACCACTGAGCCCTGTCCCTCAGCACCACAGCTCCACCCCTTGGAAACCCCTCCAGGGATCATGGGGATCCAACCCTGCGCTGGGCAGCCTGCAGGCCTGGACAACCCTGCAGGGCAACAAATTGTTCCTCAGCTCCAACCTAAACCTCCCCTGGGGCAACTTGAGGCCAGTTCCTCTTGTCCTCTTGGGAGCAGAGCCCGACTCCCCCCCTGGCTCCAAGCTCCTGAATTTCAGGCAGTTGTGGAGAGCCAGAAGGTCTCCCCTGAGCCTCCTTTTCTCCAGGCTGAACAAGCCCAGCTCCCTCAGCTGCTCCTCACCACAATCCTGCTCTAGACCCTTCCCCAGCTCCGTTGCCCTTCTCTGCTCCAGCCCCTCAATATCCATCTTGGAGTGTGGGCCCCAAAACTGAACCCAGTGTTCAAAGCGTGGCCTCACCAGTGCTGCGTACAGGGGTTGCCAACGCTGCGCGACCATGTTCTGGTTCACGCTCTGGAGCCGTCCTGAAGAGCATGAACTGACTCTGTCCAACACCTGGAAGGGAAGGTGCGCTCTGGAAGCATCCTGACCACGTCTGGAGTACAGGATAGGGCTGGGGTTGGTCTAAAATCCCCCCACCCCCAGCCCAGGCTCACAGAACATAGTTGTTAATATAGCCAAGCACACAAAAATTGCCTTCATTGTCAAAGGAGAGCCGTGGTTTTGAGCACTCTCCATTTCTAGTGAGAAGATTTTGGGGGGGAGCCTGCGAGATTTGCCACTTTCTGCACCCAGAACGCATCTCTGCCTTGTCTCCGGTTTATCCGCCCGGGCAGCCGAAACACAAGGAGTCAATTCTGGAAAGGTACGACCCCGACATTTTGTCAGTGCTAAGTGGACAGCTTAAGGGTATATATGTGCATATATCTCTATATCTCCAAATATTAAAATGGCAGATTTGAGCAGTCAGAGGTCTGAGCGCTGGACTTTACAGCCTCAACCTTTTTTTCTTTTTTTTGGATGCAATTCTGTGTGTGCCATTTGTAAGATTAAATGAAAAATCAAGCAGAAGGTGGAAGCTCCATCTCCAGGACCACACAGCAGGGATGGAGCACACTGCTGGATGGATCTCCAGGCCTATCATATTTAACTTGATTCATCCCCAAACCTGGCTCAGGGTGATAGCAGCAAAGATCTCCTGAACTGCCTTGGGAGAAAAAGCCATTCTCTAACCCTTAATGTCTCACTGGCATGTAGTAAATTCTGGGATGTTCTTGAACCTCCTGGTTCACGGCACAGCCGAGCACGTCCTTTTATGTTTCCTGATGCTCCTTAGCGAGTTTTAAGAGAATGGAAAGAACGGAAAAAAAAAATCAGATGTAGTCATTTCTTTTACATTATGCCCCTAAAAGGAGCCTCATAAAATATGAATTCCACTGAATGTGCTTGTTTCTAAATTCAGAACATGTGTCCAAGTGAATTTGTAGCTCGAGAAATGAAGGACAAACTGCCTGGGACAGGAGATCTGCAGACAGGCAGCTGCCCTCTGCCTGCCCTGCCTGCCGGCCCCTCCAGCCTCCCTGGGCATATTTGTTGGCAGTTCCCTAAATCTATTGCACCCAAGGGACCTCACCCTTGCCTTGGCCAGCCAGATGGTCCCACCCTCAGCTCCTGGCTCTTAGTTTGATGCTAGATGTGCAGACGGGAACACGTTGATGCCTCATCCCCGGCACCTTCGTGGGGCTGCCCCTGAGTCTCGCTCCCTGAGTTGCTGAGACCCCCTCGAAGTCCCGAGCCCGACACTTCACCTGGACGAGGAGAAATTTGCCTGCCCTGCCAAACGTTTTGAGCTCGGCAAAGCTCCTCTGCCAACCACGCAAGGGTGGAAAGAGGAAATCTCAAATACCATTTGCAGTATGAAAGCTTGGCAGAGTAAATTGCTTTTGATCTGTGCAAATAATTCCCTTGGCAATTTTGGGGAGCTTTTTGTTTCCGTTTCTGCCGTGTTAACTTCATGTTTGTAATAATTAATTTCACGATAATCAGCTCAACATTGTGAAACGCGGAATCATTTCAAACCAGAAATTTCTTTTATTTTGCAAATATCAAGGCTGAAACATGAACAAAGACAAAAACGTCCCGGAGGCAGGCGGAGAGGAGGGGGGGCTTGATTCAGCCTCCTCTATGCAAAAAGTTAAGTTTAACCGAAAAAAATCCCAGCTTCCTCCTTGTCCTGAGGACTCAGTTGGCCTCCAGGTCAATATTTTTCTCATCCTCCTTTAATGCTCTTGGGTTTTAAGACGTGATATAGTCTTGCTGGAATCTTTTCCAGGGCAGCAGCAACGGTGACTAGTTGAGCTCATTTCTCTCCGGTGGGGGAATAGTGTCCCAGGGAGGGGAGAGTGCTGCCAGAGCGACGGGAACGTGTACAACAGCGTGTTGTGAGCCCTCATAAATTACTCAGCACGGTGTGAGGGAGCGAGGACGGAAGCCGAGCGTTTCATCAGACCCACGTCAAGAAGTTGCAGAATTAAATCTTCACTCCTTCGTGGGAAAATTGCCCAGCGGAGGGCCGCTTTTAAACAGCAATTTATAAGCTGGTGCCACCCAACTGGATGTGGATCCACTGATGGTAGAGGAGCTAGGAGGGGGTTTTATAGGATATTTTTTGGGACCAGGGTCCCCCGTGCAGCCTCGCCTGGCTGCAGGTACGCTGCTCTTGTCTTCCTGGCGATGATTAACCTGATATTTAATTGAGGAGAGCTATTTGCTCTCTGGGTAGTTGCTCGTTTTCAGCCTCTGCTTCTCTCCATTAAAAGCACAGAAAAACAAGGAGCAATGCAAGTAATTTTATGGGTAATGAAAAGGGTCAAACACATTTGCTCTTTGATGAAAGAAGCTGTAGTAAATCCTTAACTGGGCGCTGAATGGATCAGGGTTTCGGAGCAGAGACAGGCAGAGAAAAAATTAGGAGGCGAGATGGGTCAGTCTGGGCGGATAGATAGATGGATAGATTAAATAAAGATCTACTTAGTCATCCATCTATCTCTCCTCAGACTTCATCTAGGAGGAGAGCTCGCTCCCTATGATGGGAAATGTATCAGGGTTTAAGAAGTGAGATGGATAGGTGGAAGAACAGATGGATGGTTGAGTAGCTTTCTCCCAATCCATCTCCATCTGTCCTTACACCTAAATCTTTATCTAATCTAGTTGATGCAAACAGATAAATAACTGGCAACCTAAGTAGACAAACAGACAAGGAACTTAGGGTAGTGTGGAGAGAGGGAGGTTTATTCACTCCCCCAAAAAAAAGAATGAAAAGGAGAGAGGACACTGGTTTTGGAGCTGCCATGCCCTTGTTCCCTCCGAGGCCACAGCTCTGCCCTGGCCGTGCTGAGGGCCGCTGGTAACCTTGCTGTTCTTCCCTGCTCTGCCTTTGGAGGTATTACGTTGCAGAGGAGGGAAAAAAAATTAAATTAAAAATATCTTTTTTTGCCTTGCCAGCTGCTAATGTCCCCTTTCCTCAGGCCTGAACGCAGGATCATTCAACAGAAAGTTATTAGAAAGTCACTGCATTGGCTTTTTCTATACAAATAACACCGTATTTCAGAGCCTCTGAAATTGCAACATGAATCAAACCGGACAGCTGGAGTCTGTGCATCCCGGTCCTTCCGGAGGCCTGCAGGCACACGAGGCCCTGCTCTGTCCACGAGATGTCTGTGGCCACCCAGAGGTGATGGCTTCGGGAGCTGACCCTAAAGATGTGTGCTCACCTGCGAGAACAGCTGGCTGACCGGCTTTTGGAAGGTAGGCAGCCTCCTCTGCCTTGGGAGTGGTGATCCAGGAGCTTTCAAACAGTAAGTTCCTCATTTTTTTTAGGGAGAAGGATACAAATGTAGGGATATTTTGGAGCTGAGTCATGAGCCACACATCTTAGAGAGACANAACTCGATGATCTCTGGAGATCCCTTCCACCCCTTAGCATTCTATGATTCTCTGATCTCCAACAAGCACCCCATGTGGAACATCCCTTCACTCCTCGGTCCACTCCTCTTCCAGACCCCTTCCCAATTCCATGCAAGGGACCCTAGTCCAAAATGATGACACTTGACTATCCAGCGCTGCCGAGCCACCCCGAGCCTTTCATTCCAGTAAGTGGTACAGCTCCATCAAGAGCGAGTGCTGCACTCGAGCTGTTATTTTAACACAGAGTTGAATCCCCGCTTTGTCTGCCAAAATCGATAAAAGAATCGTGAGTGATATTTCAATAATAACGATCACGATAATTAATACAGCGCTGCGCTGCTTTCCGTGCTCGTATGCAGGGGCACGGGCCCTCCCTTGTATTCAAAAGATCCTGACCCCAAACGGTTGGATACCAGGAAATCTACTGATTGATTTAACGACCTTGGGCTGAAGTCATGAGCAAAGAGACGAGACAGACAGGAAGAGGCAGGCGGAGTGGAGGCAAAATATCAAAGGGACATATTGTGTTTGTCCGAATTTATCTTATTCCACCTTTTCAGCCTCTTCCTTACCATGTCCCGGTGCCAAGCTTGTCAGTCCCCAGGCATAAGGATGTCTGTGGTCCCTTACTCATCTCCCACTGGCGATTTCACGCCCCAGGGTGTGGAAATCAGCACAGCCCCACTCAGTCGGCTGGACCCACTCTGACAGCCCCCAGTTTGGGCAGGGTGCAAGGTGGGTGCTGCAATAAGGCTCTTGGGTGTAAGGTGGGTGAGGTGGGTGCTGCAATAAGGTTCTTGGGTGTAGGGTGGGTGAGGTGGGTGCTGCAATAAGGTTCTTGAGGGTGAGGTGGGTGAGGTGGGTGCTGCAATAAGGTTCTTGTGGGTGAGGTGGGTGCTGCAATAAGGTTCTTGGGTGTAAGGTGGGTGCTGCAATAAGGTTCTTGGGGGTGAGGTGGGTGAGGTGGGTGCTGCAATAAGGTTCTTGGGTGTAAGGTGGGTGCTGCAATAAGGTTCTTGGGTGTGAGGTGAGTGAGGTGGGTGCTGCAATAAGGTTCTTGGGTGTAAGGTGAGTGGGGTGGGTGCTGCAATAAAGTTCTCGGTGTCATCCTGCAGCTGCAGGTGGATTTTCCCAGCTTTAGGGAAACTTGTGGGTATTTTCCTCCACCCCAAGGACACTGTCCCTGATGCACAGGGACGACTGGGGCTGGTTTCTGCATCCCCCCCAGTTTCCTCCAGGACAGTGCCTTGCTGAAAACTTCTCTCCTGGTGAGACATAACCCCGTGATAAGCCAGTTGCTTAGCACGGATGAAAGTCAACAGGGAGCCGAGCGGGTGGAGGATTTTAATACCTATCCCTCTTTAACCGCTACGGAAAGGGAAAGTTCATTGGTTGTCGATATTACCCTGCTGTGATAAAAGCTTAAGAAGCTGCTTTGCAGATGCCCACTGCGAGGAGCATGCTATAAATGTTTCCAGAGTGAAGCGATACATCACAGCTCATGGTTGTTCCCACTGAGAACGATCCCAGCTCTGGCACCTTCCAGTGACACCCTTAGGAAATGCAATCTCCTGGCACCGGCACAATCAAACACGTATTGTTCCCAGGTACAAAATTGTCCACCTGTGAATTAATACCCAGTGCTGAGCTCTTAGGGAGCTCTTAGGGAGCTCTTCCATATGTCGGTCTCAAAATGAGCTTAAAAAAAAAAAAAAAAAAAAGGGGGATTATCATCATCCCTACCCCGCTGAGAGGGAAACTGAGGCAAGGGCAGTTTCACTCCTTGCTGCTGTGCCTGTCGGTTGACCACTGACAGGATCTTCCTGGTGAGACCCTGCACACCGATGAGATTTTGTAAATAGGAAATCTTTTCACAGATGCGTAGTCCATTTTCCTAAGGAAATTAAGCCACAGGCTGCGTGTACGTGTATGTGCATCTTGTGTT
Organism: Baryphthengus martii; assembly: GCA_013396935.1. Taxonomy (NCBI): domain Eukaryota; kingdom Metazoa; phylum Chordata; class Aves; order Coraciiformes; family Momotidae; genus Baryphthengus; species Baryphthengus martii. Next base: position 292,579 of record VWZK01021604.1, on the reverse strand, counting down.
TCCTACCACCTCCCTAACTTCTGAATGTTTTCACTACTTTCAAGCAAATTCCACCGAGGAATTAGAGGTTCATGATGCTTCTGCCATCTTCTGTCAGTAGCAGCCGAGCAGAGGAGAAGGTCCTCACAAAGGAGCCGAGTGAAACCTGCAGCATCATGACGCACTCAGGCGTCAGAGCCGCAGCACGGGCCAGCTGAGGAGACTGAGTGACATCAAAAGTCTCCACCAGAACTCACAGTCACCACCGAGAGATAAATCTGCAGGAAACCAGTCAACTTTGGGTTTGATATTCACGTAAATACTTTTTTTCCCTCCTATTGTTTCTTTTTTTTGCTGGTTTTATGTATGTATGTAGAGATGTGGAGGTGAGGCTGCAATGAAGTGTGCAAAACCCACGTAGGGAGGCTGAAGTGGTGGTGGGAGAGGGATCCTCCAAGAACCTGTAAGAAACAGGGACTATCAGAAAGATAAGGATGGATTTTTTTATCAGGGCTTGTTCAGACAGGACAAGGGGGAATGGGTTTAAAATGAAAGAGGGAGATTTAGACTGGAGAGAAGGGAGAGATTTTTGCTGCTGAGGGTGGTGAGAGCCTGGCCCAGGTTGCCCCGAGAGGTGGTCGCTGCCCCATCCCTCGCCCCATTGCAGGGGAGGTTGGATGGGGCTCTGAGCAACCTGCTCTAGTTGCAGATGTCCCTGCTCCCTGCAGGGGGGTTGCACCAGATGACCTTGAAAAATCCCTTCCCACCCAACCCATTCCGTGACTTTATGATTCTATGAACATCAGGCAAAATGCCCAAGTTTACATGAGGTAGCTGAGCTGAGATGGAAACCCTTTCCTTCCTGTGGCAGCCTGGAACCAAGTCCCTGTCTCTCTCCTGACATTATTTCACTTGGAATGATATTAGTTTTTAACCATTTGAGTACCTAACCACTTACATGTTCTTTAGCTCCAGAAAGTTATTTATTTCAGCCCATTTAAAGTGCTTTCTTGAATGCCTTCTGCAGAGTGGGTTTAACATGTGAGCTCTTTAGTTAGATCACTACTGTATTAATAAGACTCAACCTAAAGCCTCTAAACAGGACTTCTGAATATCTCACAGCCGCTATTAAGATGGATGGGAGCAGCCAGAATGTGTTTATAAAGCTATACGTCGTCAAATCAAACTGGAACTCATTAAATACAGCAAAATAATTCACTGAATAATTCACTCCAGTTGAATATGAAAGATTTGGAGAACCTTGGGTCGTTTGATTGAAAACCAGCTTATTTTTATGCTCCTGTGTATGTGACAAAGCAAAAATATGAGTTGAAGGTGGAGAGCTCTGTCACCTTGGTGTCAAGGGCCTTCTGTGGAGAAAGGTTCATTCAAAGTGAAGTTTGACAAATTCGGACCGGAAAGAAGTCGCGCACTTTTGCTGGGGAGGGTATTTAACAGGAGCTTGACCGATGTGGGAACAGGGGTGATTTTTGAGCATTCATCATCTTTCACGCGAGGGTGGGACAGGTCCTCTACAGGGGTTGCTGGAGCTCCAGGGAAGCTCTGAGGTTGGTGCAGAAAATGTTGGCTGGAGGGTGTTGGGTCAACTCTGGATTAAGGAAGGATCTGAGAGTGGTGGGGGGAGTAGTAACCATACCTCTCTTTTTTTTTTTGCTTGCCCTCTACCTCGTACTTGTCCCCAGGCACCTATACCTGGTGAGGAGCTGCGCCAGTTCATGCGGGGCTGGGCACGCAGCACGGCTTGCACGGAAAGTACGGGGCTGTGCTGCAGCTTTTTCTCCTTGCAGAACCAGAAAGCAGCTCCAAGAGCAGCTGAGGTTTACGAGGGGACACAGACTCACGGAGATGATGGCTGGCTCCAGCCGCTTGCGTGCCAGGAGCGCCGCGACCGCACCGTTCGCCTTCCCCGAGCCGGGAGAACAGTCTGCTCTTCAAGTAAGGAAAAAGCTACTACCTTTCTGTGCAAGTTTGCAGCCAAATCTTGGGTCTGGTCCTAACTGCTAAGACATCCCTGCAACTTAGGAAATGATCATTCCTGTTTTCAGGGAATCATAGAATGTTGGAAGGGACCTTAAAGCTCATCCAGTTCCAACCACCCTCTGCCATGGGCAGGGACACCTCCCGCTAGGGCAGGTTGCTCAGAGCCTCATCCAACCTGGCCTTAAACACTTCCAGGGATGAGGTTCCACAGCTTTTCTGGGCAGCTCGTTCCAGTTTTACACATGGGAAAACCTGGCAGAGACCAGGTGGCCACGTCAGGCATATGTCCTGTGCCTCCCTCCTCCTTTAACCCCCTGGATGCCACTGGCGAGGTGACTCCGCACTCCTCTCAGGAATCTCCCAGCAAAAGAGAAAGCTTTAAACAAATTACAATTTTACAGTTCATTTCAGTTAATCACAGAGTCTATGTTCCGAAATGATCTTCTCAGCATTGCCTATGGAGAGAAGAAATGGCTGATTGGCATTCCATTACTAAACAGCTAAGCCATTCATAATGCAAAAAAACAGACTTGATGGAAAGATTTGATTCAGTTTTCAAGCTAGACTAATTCAAAACTCAGTGCTCTATAAATCAGAGCAAATGTTCTTTATAAAAAAAATATAGCCAGAGCCTACAGGCAGTATCAGATCTATGATTTATGCCTGTATCCCATTAAACTGAAGGACAAGCGAGGGGAGCGCGGGGCTGCCACTGAATACTGGATTCCTGTCTGCCCAATAATAAACATGTTCAGGGACTGTGGAAAGAGCGTCCGTGTCCGAGGGACACCCGAGGACATTATGTTTGCCTTTGGGGAGGGAGTACAGCTAAACTCTACCCTCCTCTTGCTGCCTGCAGGGACAGCAAAGCCTGCAGCGAGGCAGAGGATGGAGCAGAGCAGATCTCAAGCCTTGGAGCACCACGGTCAGGCAAAGGAGCTTCCAGAGGCAGCTATTCCCAGGGCAGGCACTGCTCACGGGCAGGTCCAACACCCCGTGGACCGGTGTGCACATGCTGGGGACACTGGACACCCAGATACTGTTGTGGTTTGGTGGAATATCAACAGGGAGATGTTCTTTCTTGGTACAAATTATGCTGAAACCTGTCGTTTTTCTCTCTTTGCTGCACCAACTTATGTCTTCAAGAGTGTTCTGCTTGCACAAAGCAGAGGGAAACATTTCCTAACATGCTGACACTGTGGTCAGCAGCTTAGAGAAGGGCTGGTGGGTGGGATATCTCCCCTGAATAACTCTTGACCCTGGTGTGTCTTGGCAGACACACAGACATTGGGGTGCTGCCTGAGGACAGTCTATGTGGGAAGCACTGGGATTCTGTACCAGCCTCCAAGTCCAGTTGCACGGGTGAAGCCATGAGCTGCTCTGACCACGGGGACTTCACTCTGCTCTCCTCTGTCCTCTTCCCCGCTGAACATTGGTGTGACTTGTGCTGGTGGTTTCACACTGGAAACCACACCTCTCAAATGTGGGAAGTTAAGATTTGTTGAGAAATCTGTATCCTGAAAAGATGATTAAGGAATGAAGCAGCAGTGATTTTGATGGAGAAATGCAGGAGGACAAGCCCAAAATTGAGAGGATAGAGCACCCCTTCCTGCAGAGCTCCAGCACCTTCATCCCCCAGCACAGGAGATGAACCGCTGAGATGCCGGGTGGCTCACCCAGGTGAGGTCTGCTAGAGAGGGAGGATTTGACCCAGGAGTGCTCATCCTCAAGCTGCAGCAGAACAAAGCAGCCTAGAAAAAGCCCTACATACAATCACAGAATCATTAGGGGTTGGAAGGGACCTCTGGAGATCATCGAGTCCACCCCCCCTGCCAGAGCAGGATCACCCAGGACAGGCCACACAGGAACAGATCCAGGGGGGGTTGGAAAGTCTCCAGAGAAGGAGACTCCACAGCCTCTCTGGGCAGCCTGATCCAGGCTCCGTCACCCTCCCAGCAAAGAATTTTCTCCTCCTGTTGAGGTGGAACCTCCTGGGTTCCAGCTTGTCCCTGTTATTCCTTGTCCTATCCCAGGGCACCACAGAAAAGAGCCTGACCCCTTCCCCTTGACCCCCACCCTCAGATATTTCTAGACATGGATCAGATCTCCTCTCAGCCTTCTCTTCTCCAGACTCAACAGCCCCAGGGCTCTCAGCCTTTCCTCACAGGAGAGCTGTTCCAGTCCCTTCCTCATCCTCGTAGCCTCCATTGACCTCTCTCCAATAGATCTCTGTTGAATTGAGGAGCCCAAAACTGGATCCAGTATTCCAGGTGTGGTCTCACCAGGGCAGAGTCCACATTTACTTCCTTCCTCCTACACACCCCTATCTGGTGGAAGCTTCATCACTCTCTGAAAACCCAACATCTTTCTCAACCTCGGCGCAATGAGCGGTGTCGCAGGATACACCGAATCCCTGGGTTTGAGGTTGCTTTTTTTTTTTTTCTTTTTTTTTTTTTCCCCCCTCTGCTCCCCAGGAATGAATTTTGAGGCAGGTCTCACCGCCTGGATCCTGATATTGTTTACTTTCTCTATAGTTCATAAAGTGCCGGGTGGAGCCGGGGGCTGTTAACATCTGTTGGCAATCTAGAGCTCAGAGGGAAAAGGCTGCCATCTTTCAGAAGCCGTCACTGACATTTTAAAAGCCGTGTCTGAAATCCCCAAACAATTAAGAGGCATCTTTTTTACATTCCCTCCCTATCTGAGGCATTACGCAGTCAAGGCACCAGCTGAGAAGTACATGTTGATCCTGACAGGAAAAGCTACGATTAATGAATAATGGAGCACCCGCAATATATAACTTTCAGGCGGAGCCATCATAATTCAATCCAAACAGTAATATCAGGGTCTTTTCTTGGAGGAGTCTAAGCAGCAGTTAAATATTAAATAAAAAAAGATGACATTTTATTTTATTTTCCTTTGGCAAGTCTGCATCTCCTGATTCAAAGAAGCAGAAGGTAGAAAGTGCCACCTTGGAGGGGGAAGGAAAGTTGAAATGCAAATTCAGCTGCCCCCAGCCCGGGCTGTAAAAGCGCTTGCTAGGGGAAGAGGAGAACGGGTCTGTGCGCCCTGCTGGCCTTTTGGGATGGATTTACCGCCTGGATTTGTGCCCTTGGTCTTTCAACCATCATTCAACTTGCTGGGATTGTTCTAGGAAGAAGTTTCAAACAGTTCTCACTGGTTTTGTGGGGGTGTGAAGATGAGCTCTTCCAAAATTCCCAGTAATACACGACCTGCACGGAAGCCTTGGTCAGTCATCCCGAGCTGAAGCAGATTTAATAATTGAACGCAACAGGTCCCTCTGGCTCTGCGTACGGCCTTTTTTGCCTTTTCTTTTCTTCTGCTCCTCTGGATTTCTGCTTCTGTGCAATGCCCCAGGGGCATCTTCTTCCTGCCCCCCTTGCTCCCAAGGTGAGGCCGCTTCTCAGTTCCATTTCAGGCCATCACGTTTCAAGTCACCCTTCAAATCCTCTGGGCTGTGGCTGGATCCCGGCCTCCTCTCCCACCCCACATTCTTGTTATTAACGCAGAAACCTCTGTCCTGGCCTCTCCGCACGTCTCCACCTCATTGACTCCTCATTTCTTTCTAAATCTCACATTTTCCCTTCTTCCCCTCTTCCCGGCGTTAGGGCCGTGAACGGTTTCATTAATTCCCCCAAGCGCTGCCCACTTCACTGCTTTCCCTAACGACTCCATCAAGCATCTACTGACATCTGGTATTTAACTCCCCTGACCAGTTTCACACACGAGCGTTGCTGACCCGACCACGGCAGCGCTGCCTGGGTCAGCTCTCAAGGTGAAATCGCACCCTCCTTGCATTAATATGCATTAAAGAAATTGTGGCGACTCCGCTGTCGCCGACCACAGTTCCCCTCTGTGCTAAGTGTGGTATAAAAATCCCCAGAAATTATGCTCCCTGCAAGGAACTAGGAGAGAAAATGCGGAGGATGAGGACTGGGAGTGAAGCAAAGGGCACCTGATGGGCTGTGGGTGCAGGATCCCAGCCCCTCTCTGTTAAGTCTCATCCTGCAAATGTTTGGCAAATGCACGGGATTAACTCCTGGTTGCCTTTTTTTTTTTTACAGCTGGAAGAGCAAAACCTCTACTTCTTGACCTGACGGTGCCAGGCTCTGCAGCCAGCCAGAAGGATTTTTCTGAGAAAGGTGGAGAGCAGGCAGTGGGGGTGCTCAGGAGATCTGCTGACAACATTCCTGGTGTGGGAAACAAAGCCTCTATTCATGCTAAACCTGTTTTGCTACAAGCTGAGCCCAAGTCTGCTCTCAAGGCTTCAAGGGGGTACCCACTGACCCATGAATGCAGCCCACACTTGATCTGGGAGGACATCTGGGACAGGAAAGCTGGGGAGGGACTTTATACAAAGGCCTGTAGTGTTAGGACGAGGGTTAGTGGTTTGAAACTGGAAGAGGAGGGACATACTAGAAATTAGGAAGTTCTTTACTCTGAGGGTGGTGAGACACTGGCACAGTATGCTCAGGAAAGCTGTGGATGCTCCATCACTGGGTGTGTTCAGGACCAGGCTGGATGGGGCTCTGAGCGACTTGCTCTAGTGGGAGGTGTCCCTGCCCGTGGCAGGGGGTTGGAACTGGGTGATCTTTAAGGTCCTTTCCAATGCAAATTGTTCTACGATTCTATTCTCACAGCCTGGCAGGAAAGCAGCCATCTGGGAGCAGCTCAGGAGAGCTCCAACTCTCAGCATCTCCCCAGGCATCCCCGTCATGACTCCCATGGTGCCAATGCAGGGCTTTGAGGCTGCTCTGGGCAAAGGGATGTCCTGCAGCACCTTCCTGGCACTGCTTGAGTGCCCAGGACAAGTCCCACTGCCACGTCCTTCTAATGACTGCCTCACAGGACGATAACCCTCCTCCTGCTCTGCTCCAGCCACATGACACAGCGCAAGTGGGGAGTGCCAGCCCAGAGAGACGCGGTTCCCAGCTAGAGTCAAAAAATGGTGCAGGGAAAGAAATGGAGAAAGGTGAAGTCGTGTGTGAGAGCTCACGCTTCAGGCTGGGGCTGGAGCGAGGAGCAGAGAGGTCCTTGAATCTCTCCAAATCAAAGGTTGATGGGCTCGGCGGGGAGAACAAGGGAGCGACACCTGGAGCAATCCCTGTCGCTCTCTCCAGGGAACCGAAGCCGCGCACAATAACAGAGCTGATGCACCAGATACGGGAGACGGCCAGGAAAGGGAAGAGGCACGTATCTTCAATTCCGCTTCTCTACTCACGAGCCAACGCCGACCCCGCGAGAGCCGCTCGGTGAAAAAAAAAAAATGACAGAGCAGAGGCATTCCAGTGGAAGAACGTTGAGTAAGAGCAGCCCAGCTAAGCATTTAGCAAAGGCCTCGTCGGTCCCCACGGCGAGCAGGCGAGACAACACCGAGCACAAAGCAAACAGAGTTAATCTGCAGCTCGGGCCTTTTTCCAAAGACTTTCCAGCAGACCTGCCCCACCAGCAGCTTTTGTTCCCTTCCGCGTTTCTCTGCCAGACGTGGGAGTCTCGTTAACTTTCCAAACCCCCCTTAAAAATGACAATATTTTACCAACCAGCGTTTCTTGGGAGTAACTTCTGCTTTCAAAATCAAAGCTTTTTCTTTTCTTTTTTTTTTTCCCTAATGATTTAAAGTCTGTAGTGTTTTTGGAAGGGGTGGGGAGGAGCAGATAGCGGTGGAAAAACATATTGCAAGGCTTTTAATTCCATCCAGATAAGAGAACTGCACTAAATCATTTCCAAAAAAAAAAAAAAAAGAGCAAAGGTTACGATAAGGCTCTGTGCTGTTCAAAAGTATCTCAGTAATTCCATTAGAGAGAACACTGGGAAAAAGCAAGCACATGAAGATGGAACAAAATAGATTTTCCTGGGAATGTAACATAAGTTTTGTCTCAATGGAATTAGAAGGATCTCTCTTAATGAACAGGCTTTTTTTTTGTTTTTCTCCCAAGGAAAGAAAAACATGAAGAGTCAGCCTGAAAACACACGACTTACAACCTCTTACGAAGTTTGTCCCTCAGCCCTTCCCCGCCTGCTGTGACACGGCCTTTTGGGCTGCCGCTTTTCTGCGGAGCGCGCTCACGCCCGTGGGATCCAGCGCTCGGCATCCACCTTCGGAGAGCTGCCGGGTGCTGGTCGGCACCGCAGCGAGGAGGGACGTGGTTTATGGGACCGATGTTTGGAGAGGGGATTGTGATCTGGAGGTTTCCCTACCAAGGCCGGAATTTGTTCAGCTTTTGACAAAGTGATTTTTATTATTTGTCTTTTTTCTTTTTCCCAAGAGGTCTACCTGCTTCCTGCCGCAAAGTTCAATATTTCATTGGGAAAACAAAAAATCCTTGGCTTATGGTTGACATTTTATTTGTTTTCAAGTAGGATGTGGTGTCACAGCGTCGGCATTTGTCAAGCGACAACTTTTGCTTAAGCTTTATGTGAATCACTGTTCCCTTTCTTTTTACCAGTCCAGGCCACCTCCACCCCGAACCTGAGCTCCTCAGACCAATAAAAGAAGTCACTGCTGTGCCCAAGGCTATTTAAAACTTGCTCCACGAGGCAGAAGTCCCTCACAGCATCTCTAGTCAGCACACACACAATTTAGCTGCCCAGCTCTCCCTGCCCTGCTGCCAGCGGGATGTAGGAGGTGTCCCTTGTTGCTTCCCCTTCTTTGGATCAAGTTCCTGATCGTGTGTCCTGCTGAGCCTTGTCACAGTGGCTGGACAGCTGAGGAGCACGAGTCCTACGGACTTGCAAGTGGCTTCAACGGATGCCTCTTGTGAATAGTGTGTCAACAAACGCCTGCAGCAATACTCCTTGTTTTAATAGTATTTTCTGTTCTTTTTAGAGCGTCCAAGGTGTCACCCCAATGAAGAGAGGCATCTTTCCTTGAACCACGGAAAGGCCAAGGAGAGAAGGAGAGCAGGGAGAAAGGAGCGGAGCCTGCAGGTGCCCGACCCACCAGGACTACCTGCCTCCTTCAAAAGCAGCAGCATCTGAAGCCTTCACTCCAGAGGCAGCAGCACTTTCACCCACCAGCACTCTTGGCAAGATGGTGAGGACCGGGGAGCACATCTTGGGTAACCTGGAGGTAGGAGGGACCGTTGAGGCAGAACAGTTTGCTGAGCAGGCTGTGGAGAAGATGGGAGGCTGACCTATGATTTTAGGGGACAGTACGAAGGTTTGGTCCCCAAATCATCTGGAGACAGAGTTCATCAGTGGTATCTCAGCAGAGTGCAGGAGAGGGGGGCTCTGTGCTATGACTTTGCTTGTTTTGTACTGAGAGACGGCTCCTTTCCAACCACCACCTGGAAGGCTCTGGATGTAAGATTCAGATTAAGCTGAACTTTTACAACACATTTCAAGCAAGCCTCTGACAGCATTTTGCAAACAAGCACGAAGGTGTTAAGCTTCACAGCAACTGGGTGAAGAAGACGAATATTTGTCTTCTAATTAGAGTCTGGGAGAAGAAACAGGACTGATTCAGTATGGCATAAAGTTTAAACCAAGCCTAATTTTTTCAGTCAGATGGATTTGATGGGGGATATGAACATGTGTAAACATGTGAATTATTTACTTTGGAATTCTCAGAGCTGGCTGAGGGAATTCAGTTCCCACTGACACATAGGGAATTAGAAAAATAAAACTTACAGATTCATCTGAGGTTCATCTCAGCCCAACATCATCATGCACAGGTTGAGATACACATGGTTTTGAGATGGTGCTTTATGCCCAGGTTCCTAAAGGCCAGCAAACCATCATAGTCCATTGCTAAGTGTTGTCTCCAGGGCTGTCAGGTTCCTCATAGGACAGCTGTGAGGAGGAAAGTGCTGTGGCACAGCCCCAAAGTGGGAACCCCAACCAGGATCAGGTGCTCTGGAAGGTCAAATGATCTTTAAAGTCCTTTCCAACTCCAGCCATTCTATGATTCTCTGATTCTTGTCGTGCTGTCAGTCAAGCCTGGAGCCCCTCCATGCTCTGGTTATTTTGGCCTCTGCTTGGCCAGGCATGTTCCCAAAAGCAGCTATCTGAACTGAGACAGCTGCCTGGATCCAATCTGCTCCGATGGCACAAAGTCCTTGAGGTATCTCTGCTGCAGTTGTCACAAAGACTGTGTCTGTCTAGCAAGGACAGCCTGGCATCATCCATCGCTGTCCTCCTAGCACCCTTCAAGTGGGTTGGGAGATAGCGAAGAACAAATCCTAACAGGAGTAGTCAGTGTGAGACACAGCACGGGTGCTCTGAACAAACTGCCTTTTGCAGGACCCCGTCCTCTTCCCAGACCGGAGCTCCGCTCCTTCCTTTCTTCTTGTAGGAGAAAATGGGCTACACTACAGAGGAAAAAAAATCAATCCAAACTGCTTGTTAAAGAAAGTGTGATTTTCCATTAGCTGCCATTTTTAAACAGACTCAGAGAGAGGGGAAAAAAAAAATCAGAACATAGTCTGTAACTACCGCAGAGCCTGTCCTGACAGCTTCCCACTTCCCAGCGGGGACTGCACCATCCCTCTGGCCCAGCTCCTCCTGCTCTAACTCACGGAGATGTATTCCCCGTCAGCTCCAAAAGCGATGGTGGCAGGAGGGGAAAGTCATGACTTATGGGAGTGGCACAGCCTGTGGGACTTGTTCTGCATAATGAAATCTCTCTCTGCCATCCTCATCGGTGTGTCGCCCGCTGCCCGGCACCCTCTCCACCCTCACAACCAACAGGGAGGTGAAAGCAGCAGCCGCCCTGCAGCGCTTCCCGGCAGTGCCAATGTCCCCGTTGCTGAAGCCACTGTCACCTCTGGGATGGCCAGAGGAGCTTCAGGGACCAGGTAAGATCTGGACAACTGCTTCAGCTCTGTGGTTGCCCAGGCAAGAGGAGCACTGTTATCTCTTTGCTTGACTAGGGGACAAGGAGGTGAGCTGCAGTGACAAAGGGAGAACATGCGCTGATGGTGTCATCTACTGAGCTGAATGTCCCACCTCCACAAAGCATGGTCTAGAATTGGGGACTGTCCTTTGCAGTCAGAGCCCCATCTCCCTACTCATTGAAGGTTCTGTGGTGCCAAACCCCAGGACTTGGGGTGTGAACCCCTGCCCAATACAGCCTTCTTACTCGATGTTCCCCGATCCCAGACTTTCCCAGTGTCAGCCTGACTGGGAGCAGCTGTGATGTCTGATCTGGGCTGGGAGCAGATGGTCGGGTTTCTGCTGACAGGAGCGTGTGTCATGACGCTCGTATGGACCCGGGGCTCTACAGCACTTTTGTGATGGCAGTGGAAAAACAGATCAGTCTGGCTGGGTGTAAATGCTTCAGGAACACAAGTACTTAATAAAAAAAAAAATGTTCTTTTGTGCCCATCTGCTTCTTCCCTTCATGGTCTGTCCTTGGACACCAGGCTGACCTTACCAGCAGCCACTACTTTGTGGAGCAGACAGCCTTGAAAAGGAACTGGTCTGAAAAAACTCCTGTGTCATGTGCAGATTAAGCTCTCCTTCTCTGCACAGGCGCCGAAGAGCACCCTTCCCTCTCCCCAGGGAGAAAGGACTTAAAACAGCTTGGGAAGGTGGAGCAGGGCATTTGGGAGGCACCGAGTGCTGTGGTGGCAGCTGTCTTCACCTTTTTCTCTAGCATTCCTGCTCCTCAGAAGCCCTTTGGGCTGGAATAACACCCAAAAGTCAGTGATGAGGACCCGGCTTTGGTTGGAAGGTCTGACCGAAATTCAGCCGAATGCAGCTTTTGGGCTGGGCTCCAGCCAGTCTCGGTCGGGCTTTGTCAGAGCTCAGACTCTGCCGTCCCCTGGCGCTTCTGCAAAGCCCTTCCTCAGAGACAGCAGAGCACAAAACCAGCCAGCACATACTCGCACATCCATCCCTGCCTGCTGCCCAAGAGCTGGGAGAATTCAACCTTCTCTCTTCTCGAGGGCAAAGAGAGAGGGCAGGGAAGGCAGGGCTGGTCCTTCAGCATCCCCGCTTTGGAGCGCTCCTGGGAAAGCAAGATAGCCAGGACCTGAGGGACCTGAGCCAAAGTAAAAACGGGTGCCTCCCCAAAACAACATCATTCCATCTGTGCAGCATTCCCGGGGAATCAGGTGTTAACGGGGTGTCGCATTTGTCTTGCTGACAGCTGCCATCCCCCGATAAGGATTAATCAGCTGGAAAGAAATAAATGACGACGAGAAAACCCCCGCCAATATCTACTAACCGGGCTATTTGCTCATTTATTTATTTATTTATCTATTTATTTAGTGTTCCTCTTATCTTACACAGAGGAGAGGGGAGAGTGGAAAACAACATCCAGGAAGATAAAAATGTTGAGTAAATCCAGCATGGCTGGATTACGCTCTTGGACCTGAGTCTTTCGGTGCTGTGGAGCGGACACCTGCTTCGTGCTCCTGGCTGATAGCGAGCACAGGCAGCTTTATCACCAGCTCAGTTTTTCCAGGCAAATATTTTTCAAGTGCCAGCGGGGTCTTTCAAAGCCTTGCACAGGCGCTGGCGCACGCGACACGCCCAAATTGTCTCGTTTCTGCGAGATTTGTGCTGGAGTCAGGCTGGGCAGAAAGGAGAGAGGGTCTCCTAAGAAGAGTTGTTAACGAGCTGCAAGATGATAATCAATAGAATCCCAGAATTGTCACAGTTGGAAAAGAACTCTAAGATCACCACATCCAACTGTCAACTCCAAAAATACAAACCCAAAAACCCCTCCTAAAAACAAAAAAAAATCCCCTCACCATCCCACTAGAGCATGTCCTGAAGTGCCTCAGCTACACGTTTCCTGAGCCACTCCAGGGATGGTGACTCCACCACCTGCCTGGGCAGCCCCTTCCAGCACCTGATCACTCTTTCAGTAAAGAAATTCTTCCCAAAATCCAACCTAAACCTTCTCTGGTGCAATTTCTGGCCATTTCCTCTAGTCTTGTCATTATTTACCTGAGAGAAGAGGTGGCACCCACCTCACTACAAGCTCCTGTCAGGGACTTGTCAAGAGCAAGAAGGTGCTGTGGGTTTCTGATGAAGGCACAGTGGTTTCTGCAGTCTAGAGTTTATGATTTTTGTCATAAATAGAATTAATTGATCATCCGTTAGCGAATATGGTTGTAAAGGGTATTGTGGATACTCTGAGGACATTTGTTCTTCTAGACAAATAACTTTGACTATAAACCCAACCTAGATCCACGTCAGTGATCCATCATAGCTGCTCTGGTCAAAGGAGGAGGTGATACTGAGTCTGGTGGTGGTGACCATTGCTAATGCACCTTGGGGATGTGGAAGGAGCTGAGCTTGGGGGTGGACATGCAGGTGGAATTCAGGTATTTGTGGTGGTTACAAGTGCCTCCCTGTAGGCTCTAACCTCTGAGGGACATCCCTCCAGCTGGGGGTGGGTGGTATCATAGAATATGCCGAATTAGAAGGGACCCATCAGGATCATCAAGTCCAACTCCTGTCCCTGTGTAGGGCACCCCAAGCGGTGCCTTGGTCTGTGGTCTTGGGCTTGATAGCGGTGGCCTCGGTCTGTGCTCGTTGCCCTGCCTTACTACGCTGGGAGCAGACATTGATGATGGGACAGTATTGGCAGTTGGCTTTACTCCTCCCATTCTCCTCTGGCAGGGCATGTTTTCACAATTCGATCCTCATTTTAAGGCGGCAAAATTCCCTTTGCACACCAGAGGAGTGGGTGTCCCTGAGAACGCGGACGACGGCAAACAGATTTTAAAAACCAGAAAAAAAAAACGAATCCAAGATTAACCCAAAAGTATGGTGAGACCCTGGCTGGGCTGACCAAATCACAGCTGATGTCTTGGAAACTTCACATGAGGCCTTACGTGACTTCCACTCAAATCTCGTTGCTCGCTGATCTCTGCCGGTACGCTCCACGCTCAGAGGCAAAGGCTCCCTCTGATCCATCAAAACTCCCTGGACCACTTTCCATCTGCTTTAGCGACCTTTCGATCACATCCCGGGCCACTCTGGGAGGACTCGGCTCTCGGTAAGATCCTTTGGCCGCCCGTAGCCGTGGTAGGTTTCCTAAGCGGAGCCGCGTTTCTACCCGCTCGGCGCAGCTTTACTGTATTTTCACATAAATATCAATGAGATCTTGTCTGTTTAAAATCTCATCTATTTGAGCATATAATTTTCCTGGAGTCAGAATCTATTAGTGAAATCTCAGCCCGTGTGACAAGATAACAGAATCCTCAAATTAAATAGGGTTCCCACAATTACAGCTTCCCTCTTTCTTTCCCAGAATTAACACCATAAACGCTGCTGTCAGACAAGATAAGATCTGAATTCTATCCTGACAAGGCAAATGTTATCAGAGACCAGTTAATTACACACCGGATTTCAACAGAGGCAAATAAACCCCCTGCGGGTTAGTGGGAAAACTGCTGTCGTGCCACCAGCTTTTCCCTAGGCCACCAGGCACGCTTCCCTCATCCATCCCTCCCTCGTTCTCCATCATGCTGAGAAAATGGGATCCACAGTCTCTGTCCGGTTTTAGAGCTTGCCCCTTGTCTCTGGAGAGATTCCAAACCCGCCTGGACAACGCGATGCTGGGTCCCCTGCCCTGGGTGATCTTGCAGGAGCAGGGGTTAGGATCAGATGATCTCCAGAGATCCCTTCCAACCCCCACCACGCTGGGATGATGGGATTATCCCGGCTTTCTCCAGTTGTTTTTTTTCCTCCTCTTCTTTGCAAGAAGGTATTTATACCTGTTCTTTGCAAGAAGGTATTTACACCTTATTTTGAACGCAGCCTGTGTTGTGTGGGAGATGCTTCTGTGGTTAGATGGTGTGAGTTCAGATGGTGGTGTTTGCACTCAGATCACCTACTGCAGCACCGCAGGGGGATGGGACACTTACCACTGGTGCAGCCCAAGAGACAGCTGGGGCCATTAGAAACCTCCTATTAAGAGCTGTCAGCCACGGTTGTACAGCCCACAGCAAGAAACAAGAGCCAAATTCAGGAAATTATACGGAAGATCAGATCCTTCTGTTCGCCGCATCAAGAATCACGTTCCGTCCTGCGTGGACGCTGGAACAGGCTGCCCGGGGAGGTGGCTGAGTCCCCTTCCCTGGATGTGTTTAAGGGTCATTTGGCTGAGGTGTTGGGGGATATGGTGTAGGGGAGAACTTTGTAGAGTAGGGCTGATGGTTGGACTCGATGATCCCAAGGGTCTTTTCCAACCTGAATGAATGATTCTATGATAGTACCGAACTACTTATTTTTTGCCTAAACACAGGTCCCGCCGATGGTGGTGTGAACGCAGCTCACCATGGGGATTACACCAGCGAAGGATATGGCCCAAACCATCTTTGTCTTGCTGGAGAACGGCTTCGTCGCATCCACCTTTATCGCCAAAGCCACGCCTGTCTCTACCGGCTCTGTCTTTTTTTTCTCCTGTTCTGTTTCTTGCCGTCCTGCGACCGCGCGCAGGGTGTTCCTGCGAGTGGCAGGGTTTGCTCAACCGCCGATAACTCCAATCTAGTCTAACAAAGAAGCAAATGCACAATGACATCTCTTGCGCAAAGAGCTGTCATAAAGTGCGGCTGGCAATCCAAGTGGTATAAATGCTCTTTCGATTAAGTGCCTCATTGAGGTAAGTTGATGATGCTCCATTAGGCTGAAGTGATAGACTTCTAGTTCTTGACACAAACGGTGGGGAGAGGGATTCGGCGCCGGAGCAGGCAGCGCTACGCTCTCGCTTTCGCTACTCTCCTGCAATTCTCTTCGCCCTGCACTGATGATCTATTGCAGCTTGCCCGCTTCTTTCCCTCTTTATGACCCATCACCCTGCGTAGGGTACAAGGCTGGACACTCCGCAGCCTTGCTGGGCTCCCTGGAGGCCAGAAAGACGTTGGGCGAGCCCCACTGCGGGTTGTAGCGTGGGAATAGCTCAGCAACAAGACGGGACTGGCAGGAGGGGCAGCACTTAGGCTTCTTGACTCATTCCTCCTTCCCCTTCTCCCTCCACTTCCACATCTGCCACTGGTTTTCTTGTAGCGTGTCCTCTCCTGGACTGGGCTGTGTGGAGGACAATGGTCTTGATGCAGCTTTTGGAGTGCCAGGGTTTTGCATCAAATCTGCTGCGTATTTTTTACGCAGTAATAAAAGCAGCTCTACCCCCCATCTCGGCATAACAAATAACACGAGCATTTTGAGCTTGTTGCTGCAGCTTTAATTCAAGAGAAAAAAAAGAAAGAAAAAAAAGGACACAGATTATTTACGGATCCAGGATGGAGTGAGGGTCCTGGCTGTGCAACAGTGATCTCTTAGGAGCAAGCCCCAGCTTTCTGCTCGAGGAATCAGCGTCCCTGTGGTTAAGCTCTGCCCAAGGAGGTCCTTCAGCTCTGTGCTACAATTATCCTAAGTACAATCAAGACTAGCCCAGGTCAAGCAAGAAATTAAGACTCTCATTATTTAAAAGGGAGCCAAATGCACGAGAGTGAAAGATGATGATACCCTCACTACTAATTACTCCACTTTTACTTGTGACACGGACTGTCATGCCTGCTGGGACACAGGAGGAGCTCCATCCATCATGGCCCCGTTAGTGGTGCACACTGGGAAAGGCACCGTTGCTGCCCAATTTCTCTTTTCTATTCCGCACACAGAGCACTTACTTTCTGTCTCCTATTAAACAGGGGAAAACGGAAGAACAAATTGGAATATGTAAAACGCTTGTTACTTGCATTTTCCACCTGGCTGGCATTTCCCAATAGGCTGGTTGCAGGGTGCCCATTATTGTTATTCACCAGGAGAGCTATTATTATTACGATTTTTTTTTAAACTTTCTTATTGAACACAAAGGTATCAACTTTCTCTTTCACCTTGTGGTGACTTTCACAGTTAACAAGTCCTGAGCAAGTGTCGCGTTGGCTCGACCGGTGCGACAGCTTCTTGGCTAGTCGGTGACTCCGAGGGCTACGTGTGAAACCATCATTGCTGCTTTAGAGTGAGGCATTTTACACCGAGGCGTCTATAAAAAAAAGCAGTACTTAATTGCAGAGAAAAACGCAGGGATGAGAGTGTGAAAACAAAGTCAGGTTTTATTTGCTTGCAGGAAGCAGAAGAGGAGGGTCCCTGTCGGGAATTGACTGTGGAGTAACTGGAAAATCCATTCCCTGAGAAGCCTGCCCAGAATTTACACCAAGCCCTCTAAGCACATACTCAAACAGGACTTCCATCATGTCAAACTTGTCAAAAGCGGGTAATGCAGATGAAACACTTTAAAAGAATCTCATTTTCAGGACAAGCTGATCACTCTTTCCTTGAAAATAAAGCCCTTGTAAAAGATCTTAATTTAAGCAGTCAAAGATTAAGCTGCCCAGAATGATTGCCTGCTTTTGCTGGTGAATTTACTGGCATTTAGCAAGTAGCACAAGGCTGCTAATGGCGTGTCACCGTGATTCTGAGACCCAGCGGGCTGAAAACTACCGATTAGGGGACAAAAAGGAGACCCACAGGCCAGGCTGCGGTGAAAACGGTGCATTCCAAATCAGACTCCTGCAAAAAAAATAGAGGCGTGTCCCAGTTTTGCTGAGGTCAAGAGAGGGGATCTTATTAATGTATATAAATATCTGAGGGGTGGGGTTCAAGAGGAAGGGGACAATCTCTTTTCAGTGGTGCCCAGCAATAGAACAAGAAATAATGCATTTAAGTTAGAACATAGGAATTTCCACCTCAACATGAGGAGAAACTTCTTTCCTGGGAGGGTGACGGAGCCTGGCCCAGGCTGCCCAGAGAGGTTCTGGAGTCTCCTCTGGAGACTTTCCAACCCCCCCTGGATCTGTTCCTGGGTGGCCTGCCCTGGGTGATCCTGCTCTGGCAGGGGGGGTTGGACTTGATGATCTCTAGAGTTCCCTTCCAACCCCTACCATTCTGTGATTCTATGATTCTACAATTCTGTGATCTTCACCTGTAGAGAAGGACCATGGTTCTCGGAGGTAGCAGTTCCTGCATGACCCTGGCACAGCCTATCATGTCTTTATCTTGCTTCCAGTATAGAAGTCAGAGTGAAGATATTGTCTCCTAATCAGGTGTTTAGGAGAAAGTGGAGCAATAACCAAGTCAGTGCTGGGTAGCTGGAAGGGAATAATTTCTTTCAGGAGGGTGTAATGTCACTGCAGCCTGAATGCTGGGGGAGAAGCTGGTGTAAAAGGGGGAAACAGAGGGATAAAAGGAGTAGCCAGAGGAAGAAGTCAAGCGAACAAAACTCATTTCCTTGAGGTATTCGAGCTCCTGGTCAACTCTAGTAGCAGCAATCAGCAAGAAGCCTTATTTATATATTATTTATTCTTGGCTTAAAAAGAATCGGTCCCTTGTTTGACAGCTTCTGCCTGGATTTTTGTGCCGTTTTCTTTTCCCTGCCTTTATTTAATTATTTTTTTTAAACCCCACAAAACTGGGGGGAGGGGAGGGTAACTTAACAGAGCCACTCTGCCTCCATTTGCTTTTGTAGACATGACTTCAAGGTACGACCTTCGTGGTAACAGTTGTCAGTGGGGAGCTGAGAGAGCCTCAGGCTGGAAGCAGCCTCTGCCTTGCCCCTGCTCCCCCTCCTTGCCCCAGCTCTGATCTGCCCACGCTTTGGATCACAGCCCTGACGTCGAGGGATACTTTGTGCTGCTGATGTGTAAGAGGGAGAGTCGAGCGTGTTGCTCGCTGTCCCTGGAGGATAACTTTTCATTATTGATGTGGAAAGTGGAAAATAAAATAGACTATTACACTTTTTATCTTCAGGGAACATTTTTTTTTTTTTTTCTCCCTGTCCCCTCCCTTCAGATATGAAAGCATTTCAATTCAGAGAATCACTCTGAGTACAATGTAGAGAAGTCAATCCTGAGAGCAGCAGGCACATATTTTTTTTTTTTTTTTACGGCGCAGGTGACTTGCAACATGTCTCTACCATGTATGCTTTTATTATTCCCTGACAATCCCTGAGACAGGATTTCTTGTACCTGGAGTGCCACAGCTGTGCTGCTCTTTACAGTCATTAAACCTGCCTTTGAAGTCGTAAGAAAAACTCAATGCCTCAAGTTCACGTCGGCCTGAAGAAATGGCACAGAAAGACAGTTAAACAACATTCCTCGGAGTGAACCAGAAGCCAAAGAAAGATCAAAGGGACAGCGGGTGAAGAAAAATTTTCGAAAGCCTTTCTTTAAGGGTAACAGAACCGCTTTCCTCCCGCCCTCCACCCGCTCCAACTGCTGTGCCGCGCATCGTCCCCGCGCTCTGCAGATGGCAAAGCCCGCGGACAGCTGTGCGCAGCTGGCACGCAGCGGCGCGCGCCTTCGCCCGCCAGCTGGCCGAGCGGAAAGCGGGTATTTGTAGGGACAAGCCCTTTGCTTTTCCACCGGGAAAAGAACACAGGCAGTCAGAGACGGGCGCGTAAATCAGAGCGCGCTGATACGGAGCCAAGAAAGCTTCCAGATCAATATTTAAAAGAGCGAGCTGGTAAAGGCAAACCGCTCTCCCTCTCTATCCGTCAGCTCGGCACGTGGCTGCTTATCTCATCTATCTGCTATCTCCTCCCAGGCTTCTCTCTTTCCAAATCTGCAGCACCATCTAGCCCTCTGCTCATTCTCCTGTGTTCCCATCTCACTGCTACAAGGGAGGGATCAGGGCGTTTGGCACCTAATAGTTAGACCTCTCGTCACAATCTCTTCACGTACAGGAGGTTTGGGAATGGAATTAGGATGAGAGATGCTGACTCCGTGTTTTACCCTGCGCAGGCAGGTCACTGCTGGTGGAGTCTATTGCAATCCACCAGGAAAGACTTGGAACTCTGGTAGCTCCAGGTAAGAAGCTGTTGTCATTTTTTTGTTTGCTTTAGTACTGCTGGATCATAGAATCACAGAACCATAGAATGGTTTGGGTTAGAAGGGACCTTCAAAATCATCTTGTTCCAAACCCCTGCCGTGGGCAGGGACACCTCCCACTCGAGCAGGTTGCTCAGAGCCTCATCCAGCCTGGGCTGAACCACTTCCAGGGATGAGGCTCCACAGCTTCTCTAGGTAACTTGTTCCAACGTCTCATCATCCTCCTAGCAAAGAACTTCTTCGTAATGTCCAACTAAATCTCCCCTGCTCTAGTTTAAAACCATTGGCCCTTGTTCTATCACCACAAACCCTCATAAAAATTCCCTCCCCAGGTTTCCTGTAGCCCCCTTCAGATACTAGAGGCTGCTATAAGGTCTTTCTGGAGCCTTTTCTTCTCTAGGCTGAACAGACCCAACTCTCACAGCCTGTCCTCATAGGAGAGTCAGGAGGAGTCAGGAAAAGCCTGTCCTCATAGGAGAGTCAGGAGGAGAAACATTTGGATGCTGTTGAGAGGGTCAATTCATTGTTAAATGCCAGCGTTGGCTGGAACAGCTACGGCTGGTTTAGCCTTCTGGAAAAATCACCCTTGGTGTCACAGCTGCTGTCCCTTCACTGCAGTGGGGGAGCTGCTACCTACAGGGATATTACAACAGGAAAAAAAAAAAAAATGTCTGAAAACCAACTCAAAACGGGAGGGTTACCTGAACCTAGCAGGCAGCTTTTATTTTCCACAGTCTGCCTCTGCCCACTGGGCCAGGGATTTGTAGCTGAAATGCCATCTGTACTTTGGAGGCTCTTATCTCTCTGGTGTGCTGAGATAGCACCTAATTACCACAGTATCAGAGCATCAGGCTCTCTGTGATGTATTCATCCTCATAGCAGGCCTGGGGATAGGCAAGTGCTACTATCTTTCTTGCACACATGAGGATCACTCCAGGTGATCCTGCTCTGGCAGGGGGGTTGGACTCGATCAGCTTTCGAGGTCCCCTCCAACCCCTACCATTCTGTGATTCTGGGATTTCACGATGGCCCAGATCCCCACTTCAAGGTGCAGTGAGAGAAAGGGCAACAGCCACTTAGTAAAAACGTAGTAGTTTGTAGTGGAATGGCCATGAAATTCATCTCACTCCGTCAGAAGTCCTCGGTATTGCTGTCTTCACAGGAGATGGACGACAGAGCCCTTTTGTACTCGGAGACAGAGCAGCACCTCCAGGGCGTGGACCATCTCAGCCAGTTGTGGTTGCCTAAAACAGCCCATGTGAATCACATGGTGGGTATGTTTATGTGTGCCCACTGACTGTCCAGGTAGGACTCTTATCTACCTTAAAATCACAGGATCATAGAATCATCAGTGTTGTAAGGGATCTTAAAGATCCTCTCGTTCCAACCCCCCCTGCCATGGGCAGGGACACCTCCCACTAGAGCACGTTGCCCAGAGCCCCATCCAGCCTGGCCTTCAAAACTTCCAGGGATGGGGCTTCCGCCACCTCTCTGGGCAACCTGTTCCAGGGTCTCACCACCCTCCTGAGGAAGAACTTCTTCCTAAGGTCCAATCTAAATCGCCCCTCCTCTAGTTTGGAGCCATTCCCTCTAGTCCTATCACTATCAAAATATCTGAAACTGGGTAAGAGGAACACCTTTGACACTGCCTGGAATAATATTTATAGAATCACAGAATAGTAGGGTTTGGAAGGGACCTCTGGAGATCACCTAGTCCAACCCACCTGCTAAAGCAGGATCACCCAGGGCAGGCCACACAGGATCATGTCCAGGTGGGTTTGGAAAGTTTCCAGAGAAGGAGATTCCACCACCTCTCTGGGCAGCCTGGGCCAGGCTCTGTCACCCACACAGCGACTCAGGGGTATTTCATGTATATTTTAGGTCTAAGGGATGTACTCAAAGTGACCTTCAGCCAGTTTGAGACTGAGCAAGTGACTGAATGCTGATGAGTCCTTGCAGAGAGTAGATCCTTCACCACTGGGCTGCCCTTCATGATCACAGCATCTACTCAGATGAATTGCCCTATGGAAATACCTTCTCAGGCTATAGCCCATTGTTGTGTGACTTCTTAAATTTTAAGACCTAACTTTAAGGTGGGAAGTCTACTTTAATTAGCTATAGGAAGTTCAACTGGTGCATGCACTTCTATTTCTAGAGGTCCCTCCTCATGCTCTGGTGTTCCCAGTGGCATCTCCTTGCCAGTGCTTTTGGGCACTATTTCAAACCAAGAGTAACGAAGGGCAGGTACGTGGATGTGGGTGGGAGTTTTGGTTGTGCATTTGTGTGTGTTGTGTATTGATACAGGAACTTTGCTGTCATTCAGGCAAGCTTGCCCAGGCAGCAAACTTCACATTTATGTGCAAATGAGGACACAGTCATACTGAACTGGAGGGAGAGGATGCTAATGAATGTTCTTCTAGGCTTTAAGGAAAAGATATTGCCCAATGCTGTGGAAAATTAAAATTTGTTTCTAATATGTATGGTAAATTTAATGCTAAAGACCAAAGATAAATGGGAAGAGAGTTTAATCCGAGCTGACCCCATTTTTGCTGGAATGTCATTTGCTATGGTTTTTGCTCCCTCTCAGAAAGCAAGAGACACGCTAATTAGTTCTTGCATTCTGCACATAAATTATCACTCCCAAACATTTAAAGGAGAAAGTAAGGGATGCTGGGAAAGGCACGAAGGGAACTGGCCTGTATCCACAGGGGGTTTACATATGATCATAAATTGAAGGACTGATGCTGTAGTGTCACCAGGGATTGTCAGAGGAAAAAGTCTTGCGGTCTCTGAGAGCTTCCTTACTTGTTGAGGTCACTACCACGAGATGTGGTGGCAATAGGATAACTGGGATTAAATTGACCTCAGGATGAAAAGACCTCCTTGACTCAGGTGGATCTGAAGAGTACAGGGCTTGGCTGGTCTTCGAGTTCCTTCAGAAGGAGCCAACTTCCAGCCTGTTCAAAACTTCACATACTGCCCTCGCTACACACACACAGAGGAGGATCCTCTTTGGAATTAAACCGTACGATCCCACAAACTGATCCAGCTATCTGAACAGCTGGCTGGCAAAAATCCCTTGCCAAGCAAAAGACAAAACCAGAGGACACCTTCTAGTCTTCCCTCTTAGAGGAAAAGATGCAGAAATCACATGAGTTACGGAATTTCCCTAGAAAAAAAGATCAGAATTTGAGCTTTATCTCCCTTAAATAATTCCCTATGAGGCTTAAGAAACTTCTTCCGACAGGCTGCACTTTCAGAGCCACGGGACAGGTTTGCCCCCGAGGCACTGAACTTGCACAGCTCAGTAAAATGCAAAGGGTGGCAACACCTGAACTCTGAGCAGCATCACGAACAGGGACGCGCCGCATCCGCGCCGGCGTGCCCAGCGCTGACCCACCGCAGCTGTCGCTCCGACCTTCGCCCGCCCGTTCGCTTGTCAACGGCTCCGTTCTCCCGGCCGGTGCGGCGCTGGCGGATGGAAATGAGCCTGTCTTCAGCTGACGGGAGCTCAGCAGAAACTCATCAGCAGATGATCAAAGTTTAGAGTTCAGATGAAAGGCCTCAAAACTTGTCTCTGGGAGGTTTGGGGCCCTTCGTGCCCTGTCAGTGGAATTTCATTAGCTTGTAACTGTGACAGGTTATAATCAACCTGTCTAATTTTTTAATCTTGTCCATAGCGATGCTGCAGAGTTTTAATTTTATTTTTTTTTAATCACTTGCTTTGTTTGAACTGTGAATGTGCCCTGCTAGAAGACAAGGCTCCCTAACCAGCTTCCTCCAGGCAACTAGGAAAGTTCCTTGTGCAGCCAGCCAGCAATTGATGTGCTTAAATGTCAGTGCCCAAGAGACAGATGTGAAGGGAAAGTGGTTCATCAGAAAGGGTTAATGACTCTTTGTGGGACTACCCAAGAGGAAATGGCATTAAACAGCCAGGCTAATTATCTGTGGTGCAGCAGCTCCAAACCATAAGCTTGATTTGGCCCCTGATGGAGAACTTGGCACTTTAGGACCTGGAAAAGTGTCAGTTATGCTTGGTAAGAAGGACGGTCTCCCAAAGGATCCTTCAGCTGCAGCACAAAGCCCTCTGGTGAAAGAAGTAACTAACTCCATTCAACCAGGATGTGTCCTTTGAATGCTTCGTCAGGGTCACTGGGCAAAAGTTAAGTCTTCTGACTGGAAAGGAGGTGTGTGAAATGAAGGTGTCACTTTTCTGTTAGCTCCTGTTCTCACCCTTGACTGCATGGCAGAAGGGATGGGAAAGGCTGGACACTCCAAAATAGTAAGCGAGGCATCTTGTTTTGGTTAAAAATAATGGTAATTGCTTGCTTCTGTATGGCTTTTTGGGCAGGGGGACACTCACACCATGCTCGTGGGCTTTCCTCCACAATCAGCTCGTCCCATGAGTCTAGGACTACCTTCCATGACTTTTCTCTCCATGAGAAGAAAGGGCCTGTTGAATTTAGTAGTGTTTTCGGGTGTTTTAGAATTTAGTAGTGTTTTGTCTTCATTTGAATGGAGACCTCCTACCCCACTGCGGTGCAAGTGCGGTGGGAGATGAAGGGAGCAACAGAGCTCCAGCTGCCTGTGAGCTGGTGTCGCGTTTGCTTCGTGCCGATTGCTTGGAAAGCTCTCGGTATCCCGGTGAGAAGCGCCAGCTCTCTGGGACACGGCTTTGAGGGCGATGATCTGGAACTGCCCATCATCATTAGACAACTTTGCTTCCAAAAACCACCGTGGCAGAAGTGTTTTGTTCTGGGGGTGGTGAGGAGATGATCTAAGGGGACATCTCCTCGGGCCACCTCCGGGGCTCGGCGCATCCTTGCCCATTCCTGGCGCGCTGCAGTAGGATTGTGCTCTATGCAAATGGAAGTGAATAATTCAGTATTTCCCCCTTTCTGGGTGGAAGATGCTGGTTGGTTGTGAGAGATACGTGGGGCGAGGGGGTGGGCAGAGGCATTCTGGATGCATCAGGACACCGTATCAAACTGCAGCGAGAGTGGAGGAAACCAGCACGACCCTGCAGAGTTTTTACACTGGTATAATTACATCTTGTGAGCATGTGGGATATTTTTAGCCCGCCTGCCCGAGGAAATTAAGCTCATGCGATCGTGTAATGAATGCCTGCGCGGTTCTGTGTGTTTATTCTGACCTTAATAATTTTTGAACCCATTGGCGGGTTCAAGCAGATAGGACGGAGGAGGAAAGCGGGCTCACGTACAGTTAAGTCTTTATACCTACTGTGAAAACAGTGGTCAGGTAGAGGAGAGGAAAAAAATCTATAAATGCTCCCAATCAGTCCCTCTTGTCTGCACGACAGGCCGTAGCGTGGGCCTCTACCTTATCAGACACCAAAGACCCCACACCAGCGGGAAGAGAATTGAGAAAAAACCCATCGGAACGGCAGGAAAAGATTTGATCGGAGCTCCCAATCAAGCATGAAATGCAGCTCTTAAGGAAACGAGGCTTTGTTATTCCTGGTGCTGATGGGACTGCATATTAACTGCTTATTAGTTGGCTCAGCACAAAGGCAAACGTGGATTTGGTTGGAAGGTATAAAGTCATTTCCAGTAACACAGCTGGTTCCTCTTCCCTGCATAAGGGCATCCATGTCAGGACGGCTGTTTTCTGCACTCGGCGAGTTAATGCTGCTTCCACTTTGGGGCATAAACAGGGCTTCAAAACCCTGAGTAGTTCACATGGAGATTTCTGCGCTGGGGTAAACCAAACCCAGCTGTCAGCTTTGGTTCTCCGCTGTACTTAAAGTGACAAGGGAAGGGAGTTCTCATGGCAAATCCCCAGTGTTGCTTTTCCCGAGGCTGCGATCGAGCTACGCCGCTTTCTGCAGCGCGGGGAAGGGACTGAGGGTGCTCAGCTCCCGGCAGCTTTAGGGAGACACCTCATGAAGCCAAACCCTGGGCATGGTCCACGCTCCAGAGGTACCATGCTTCCTTCTCTTACAGCTCATCAAGGTGGGAAAACCACATCCCTTTTGGTCAGAGGACTCTCGGATTTTGTAAGGAGCAGCGGGCACCTGCGTCCCCCCAGACTCCCGGCTTCCCCCCTCCCAGGTTTGCCTGCAGAGAGGTGTCCACAATGACTGTGTTCCTCAAACATCCACGGCAGTATTCTTAAAAATGACGTTGTCTCAATTCCATTTAGCATAATTCACACTGGGGTTTAATGCAGTTCAGCAAATCCACTCGAAATTCAGGCTTTGGCTTAATTCAGATTAATTTTGCAAAGAGTTCCCTGTATGGACAAGCCTCCTGAGAAGCCTGGCAGCAGCCAAGGTTTGGCGCATGTGGCTCACAGGGATAAACTGGTTGGAATCGGCCAAGAAGTGTTTTGTTTACCCTCTCCCGTGCCATGGTACATGCTCCCAGCTAAACGATGGGCAAGTGACCATCCAGCTGCATACAAACCCTTCCAGCCTCCTCATCATCACATCCAGCCCAGATTAAAACACCAGCCATTGCTTGACACAACTGGGTTATCCAGCTGCCCCAACCCCCCGGAGCAGCTGGGCTATGGAAAATGATGCTGCACTCTCAGTGAGGCGGGACAATCTGCCAGCCAAAGCCAACAGAGCTCCGAGGTGAAAACACTGCCATAAAATCCAGTGCCAGAAGGGATTTCACAGGGAGATGCTCCAGATCCCAGCCTGGAAACAGTGGCATCTCCAAAGAAACAAGCCCCACTGTAGGGCAGGGTTATTTTTTCCCTCTCATGTCTGCAAGATGATGGGTGAAACCTTTAGAGGGTGTCTTTAATGAAGGGCCCTGCGAGGCCCTGTCAGTCTGTGTCAGCACAGCACCGCTCAGCCCAGTAAAATACCTGGAGATCCCATAAAACACAGCTCTTCTCACCAGTCTGCCAGCTGACAGCAGCTGGAATTAAACTGATGCCAACACAATGACGCCGAGATCATTAAAGCTTTCCCGGACAATAGGACTGTATCTCCTGGGTCTATTTGCCATAAACAAGCTGAGAGAAAAACAACAGGAAATATCGAGGAATTACAGCCTTGCGGAAAAAACCCTGCTCCGCTGAAACGTGCCGTAGGGAATCGGGGCAGATGGTTTTGTTCATCCTCTGCGGGGATTTTAAACTAACACAGCCGGGGCCTGAGGCCTGGGGCTGCAATGTGAGGAGATGGGATGAGCACCAGTGGCTGCCAAGGGCTTTGAGAGGGGGGAAAAAAAGCTTTTCCAGGTGCCTATGACTCTGGAAAAACCACAGCAATCTGAATTAGCCGGTGATCATAATTAGGCAGTAGTGGTTGTCCCACACCAACCAAGGATCTCAGAATCATTGGGATTGGAAGGGATGTCTAGAGATCATCTAGTCCACCTCCCTCACCACAGCAGGTTTATGGAAGCACATCACAGAGGATGGCAGCCAAGTGGGTCTGGAATCTCTGCAGAGATGGAGACTCCACAACCTCCCTGGGCAGCCTGGGCCAGGCTCCGTCACCCTCACAGGAAAGAAATTTTTCCTCATATTTAGCTGGAACTTCCTGTCTTCCACCTTGTGCCCACTGCCCCTTGTCACTGAAAAGAGTCCAGCTCCATCCTCCTTGCACCCACCCTTTAGATATTTACAGACATTGATAAGGTCTTCTCTTCTCCAGGCTAAATAGCTCCAGTTCTCTCAACCTTCCCTAGTAAGGGAGATGCTCCATTGCCCCAGTCATCTTTGTTGCCCTACACTGGGCTCTCTCCAGTAGTTCCCTGTCTCTTGAACCGGGGAGCCCAGACCTGGACACAATATTCCAGATGTGACTGCAGCAGGACAGAATAGCTGAGGGGAGGATGACCTCCCTTGACCTACAGGTCAAGATGAGAGCAGGGAGCAGAGACCCAGGAGTGGTGACGGTCTTGTAGGACCTGCTTACCAGGTGAAACTATGAGGGTATTTCAGCCTGTTGGGTTCTGGTGGGGCTGGGATAGGACCAAGGTGCTCGGAGGTTAAGTTGCTTGGAATCAAACTGGAAAAAGATAGTTTAAAAAAAAAAAGGGAGGGGAAATCCCAGATTTTGACATTGTATCCAACACGTAGTTATTCGCCCCTCCAGGTGAAGGAATTTGCTCTTACCAGGGTTATTAATCATTTTTGAAATGTTGTTTTCTTCAAGAAGGTCAGACGCTAAGTGACAAATGCTGCTGCGAAATGTAATGTGAAAAATTCATTTTGAAAATACAAAACAAATGTAATTTTTGGAACTTGTCCAGCATTTTCATCTGCCAAAGCAGTGGAATCCATCCTGATCTGAATTCAATGAAGAGTTTCCACCTGTGAGGCCTGATTTTGGGAGAGACTTTTTGTAAGCAAGTCACAAATTGCCGTGTGCTGCACCTTCCACATCCTGCTTTTAAGCTCCTGAAGTTGGGAAAGATCTTCACCACAACAAATGAAGGTCTTCACCACAACAATTGTAGGTCTTCACCACAACGAATAAAGACCTTCACCACAACAGGCAGCTTTTATGGCGTCCATAAAGTAAATGTGCAGTTCCCACTGGTCATTCAGGTCCTCCACCATCATCCCTTCCTACGCCCCAACTTTAAACTCCTCTTTTAGGATGGGAGGAATCCTCTCTCTGAAGATGCTGATCCCTGTTGAGCCAGAGCATCCCAGCAGCTGTCCATATTGCCGACTAGCCTGACTGTTTGGATGCCCTGAACCATCTGGATACGCAGCGACTCCGTACTGGAAATCCAACTGCCATCGCACTACGCCCAAGCCACCGCCACATGGCAGCGGGTCAAGGTGTTTCTTAATGGCTTGGTTAATCCACCAGTGCCCACTGCAAGAAGGACCTGACTGCTTCCTGCCACAGCTCCGAAGAGTCAATTAAATAATACGATGAAAAGTATTCCATCTGCAGCTGGCTCGAAGGGAACAGAACAGCATTAGGCAGCCCTGGTGCTCATTAAATGCCTCTGACTAGAAGGGTGTAATGAACCGGTTTTATTACAATAGTAATTTCTTCCTATCATGTTCGGTGGTTTATACATTCATGGGGGATGCGGGGAAGGGAGGCAGACCAGGGCAGACCGGTGGATGAAGATATATTGCGTGTGGAAAAGATGACACCAGAGCGTGTGGCTGATCGGAGAGAGGGGAGACAGAGCGCAGAGTATCCACAACTCCATTAGGACGTCGTCAAACTGACCTTTAAAAAAAATAAATATTCGAACCAAACAAATGGGTACAAGCTGGAACCCAGGAGGTTCCAGATCAACATGAGGAGAAACTTCTTTGCTTTGAGGGTGATGGAGCCTGGAACAGGCTGCCCAGAGAGGTTGTGTAGCCTCCTTCTCTGGAGACTTTCCAACCCCCCTGGATCTGTTCCTGTGTGGCCTGCCCCGGGTGACCCTGCTCTGGCAGGGGGGGTTGGACTGGATGATCTCCAGAGGTCCCTTCCAACCCCTACCATTCTATGATTCTATAAAAAGAGGATGCTCTGCTCTTGGCTTCTGAAGCATCAGCAGCTCCACAAGTTGGTTTGATGACCAGTGATTGTTCAGAGCCTGCCAGAGCTGTAGCTGAGCTATCAGCCACCTCGGCTGTCCCAGCCTAACCTGGGGTGTTGCTTCATGTCTGCGCCTGGGGATGTCTTTATGGGACAAAAGCTCCAGGTGGCTGCTGGGACCTCATGGGCAGAACTGGCAGCATGGCCCCTGGAGCTGCGTTTGCTTTGCACTCACTGGCCTGGCCCAAAACAGAGGAGGGGAGGAGAAATCTCAGAAGATCCAAGCTGAAAAGAAGCCTGCCTCTCTCCCCAGAGTTTTAGGGCTGGACTTCTCTTCTCCACCTCTCAGGCTGGTTGCAACCAAGGTAGTTTTCTAAATTTGCACAAAGAGCTAATCCATGATTAATAGGCATTTTAATAAATGGCTAATCAATTTATATGGGTTGCTATAGAGTCCAATACATCAAAACCAGGTTGATTATAACCATGGCTTATAGCCATCTTCTAATACCTTCCACTGATGTGCTTATAATAATCTGTAACATCCGCTACCGCTGTCGGTAACTCATTTAAAACACCAGTTAGTATTTTTTTTTTGTTTTTTTACATGCTAAAAGCACAGAATGAGTAAATATTTCTCTGTACTCGTAAGTCACGTAACCTTTAGTGGCTGCAAATTTGGGGCCAAATCAATGCCCATCAAAGGCAAGGAAGGACTGCTGAGGTTTGAAAAAGCAGCTGGAAGAGGGATATAATGATAAGAAAGGTAATACTGAGTAGGACTTGAGTTCTGTGTTGTCTGAGAGAGGCCAGAGGACAGTGCCTGGGAGGAAGGGTGTAGGAAAGAGGGCAACCAGATCCTCCTCATCCCCGGCCTGCCCATCCACCTTGCAGCAATCACAGCGCTGAGGTTTTTTAGAGAGCTGAAGGTTGTTCTTAGGTCTCATGTTCCGTAGTCAGATTTATCCCGATGGACATCTCTTGTCCCTTCTTTCACAGAACTTCAGAGTGGTTCAGGCTGGAAGGGACCTCCAGAGGTCATCTGGTGCCACCCTCTGCTCAAGCAGGGCCACCTCGCTTTGGATGATGAAAGGGTCACCCTTTCATCTCTTTCTCCTTTCACCCCACAGCAACACATTCCGCCACATAATCCCAGAGCACGTGAAAATCACCACCAAGTGAACACTGATAGGATTAGACAGCTGCAAATACATGGAAAAGGGCTTTCTGAAAACTCCTGACTTTGGGTGCCATTTAGCAGCCTGGGTGTCCCAGCTGGCACCCAGCTGCCCCCAGAAGGACCTCCCCTGCTCTGCCTGGGGCTGTATCCCACCAGCCAGTGAGGACAACTGTTTGTCCAAGGAGAAGCAGGAGTTTAGCACTTGAACTGATCCCCTGGAGAACCTAGGCCAGAATCTCTGCTCTTTGCCAGCACCTCCGTTCTCAAAGCCATCACGATAACAGAGAATAATGATAAATTAAACAAGCTGAGCAAACTGTGAGCCTGGATGTTTAAAATCCCACAGCCGGCAGGTTTTGCTTCTTTCATATTCCACCTTTTTTTTTTTTTTTTTTTCAACTTTCTAACTTGACTCACACAACTCTTTGGAAGAAGCCCCATTTGCTAAATATAGACTGAAACCTGGAGTTGCCTGGAAAGGGAAGTGTGGTGATTTCTGAAAAACTCAAGCCTATAAAAGCTGACACACAGCCCCTCACACTCTGTAAAAAAACCGTCTCCTGGTGGATTTATTAGTCTTAAGCAACAGCAGTTGGTCTGAAAAGAAAATGTATTTAACCTTTCTTTTTAATTGTCGCACAGTTAACCTGTCAGCTCTACACGGGGCTGTTAATAATTCTGCTTTAAACGTCTCAAAAGGAACTTTCATGTTTAAATATTAAACATTAAAACTTGTGTACAGTTAGAAAAGAATTAGAAGCGATGCAGCACTTCCAGTAGTAACGTGGCTCCACCCAAAGTCCGTTGGAGAGCCTGGGAATTGTCACACTGAATTAAACAAGCCCAGACGCAGGGCAGGCTGCAAATCCTGATCCTGGGGTCAAACCCTCAGAGTTTTAACAAGGGAGAATAACCAAGGTTTAGCCTTGGAAAGGACCGAGTTTGACCTTTAGAGTGGGCGTTTTATCTTCACCTTAAGGTAAGATGGACATTGAGGGGGAGAATTAACTCACTGGGCTCAGCTAACTCCATTTTAACCAGCTCCTGCACAAGAGAAGCGAACACAAAGCAACTGGGTTTTAAAGGTGGTTTTAACTGGGAATCAACTCTGAGCTTCTTTGCAGACACGTGTCCTGCATTAAAAAGGCGTATTTTGCTTTTACTGCAGTTTTATTCTAAATCTAATGCACCTTTTGTGTTTTGTTTTTTTGTTAAATATACCTTGAGATCTACCTTAACCCATCCCAGTTTGTTTCCACGTCAGTCAGCTCCCAAAGCAGGTAACTCCAGCACGGGCAGGAAGGGATGGGAACCTCCTCACCCTGGTTTGAGTCAGATGATGGAGCACCCCTATGGGAATCCACTGACTGTCACCACAATTGCCACAGGCACTGCTGCCCTGTGACACCCCAGGAGTGTCCTACCACATGCCATGAGATCCAAATTTGAACCGAAATCCCACCAGAGGCTGCAAACGGCAGCGTCAGAGGGTGGTTAGGCTCCTGCTGGGTTGTGTCCAGGGCTTCCTACTCATGGACACTTAGGGCTGTGCCTTTCTGGATTTCCTTGTGGAGGGTGCCCTCTCCAAAGGAGAGGTTAAGTATTAACTGGGACGGAGAGCTGGAGTGTGTAACCTGGGCAGCCAGGTGGGAAAACAGGATTACAAATCCTTAAACTAGAGGGTATCACATGTTTTTGGTTTAGTTGTTTGTTTTTTTTCCAGACAGGAGTGGAAAGGTTAATTAGCTTGCCCAGGGTCATGCTGAGCTTTATTGGCAAGGGCAATGCATTGAAAAGCTGGTGGTGAAAGCTCCAGCACAGGGTGCTCAGCCTCTCTCATGTCCTGCCCAGCAGGAGGTTTGCAGGAACTAAACCCTCAAACAAGGCTCATCCCACCGATCCCAGCTGCACAGCTCGAGATGAGCTGTAACAATAAACCAACGTCTCTTCCGGCAGCAATCCTGTGCCCTTAACACCAAACGTATTTTCCAGGATTGAGAAACTCCCTGGGAGAGCCGCAAAGGCAGGATGGGAGCCGCGCTGCTGCTCAGAGCAGAAAGCACAGCTGGGCTGGGAAGCCAGGTCTGTAACGTCGCCGCTAAACTACAGCAGGAGGCTGACACGCTGGGGTGGCCTTAATTAACCAGCATTTCCACCCTGATATTGCTGGGAGGCAGGTCCAGCAGCCAGCTCAGTGCGTGGTGCTGCCTGCACCGCAAAGGATCGAGCAGCGCGTTACAGGGGCTGCCTTCTCGCTCCTGCTGGGCTCAACACCCCGCCCTGTCTCACAGAATCATAGAATCATTTGGGTTGGAAGAGACCCTTAAGATCATGGAGTCCAACTATTCCCCCAGCCCTGCCAGGGCACCACTAACCCCTGTCCCTCAGCACCACAGCTCCACGGCTTGGGAACCCCTCCAGGGATCGTGGGGACTCCAGCCCTGCCCAGGGAAGTGGTGGAGTCGCCATGCCCAGAGGTGTTCAAGGGAAGATTGGCCGTGGCACTTTTAGTGCCATGGTCTAGTTGATGTTGTGGTGTTAGGTCATAGGCTGGACTTGATGATCTCAGAGGTCTATTCCAGCCTCAAGAATTCCGTGATTCTGAGCCTCCTTTTCTCCAGACTGAACAAGCCCAGCTCCCTCAGCCGCTCCTCACCAGACTTGTTCTCTAGACCCTACACCAGTTTCGATTCCCACCATGACGCTGCTGCCTTACACACATTTACACAGAGACCTCATCTCATTTTCCAGCCTTGCATCAAATTTCCCTGCTCTCTGTAACCAGCTTCTGAGCATTGTGCTGCTTGTCACCAGAGTGACAGGCATCCTCAGGCTGCATCACAGCCCTGGTCACTGAAGCTGCTGGTCTGGTTTGTCCTTTACTGGTGCAAGCAGAGCGTGGAAAGTTCTGATAACCAGGAGTTCTTGTTGAGCAGAGGCAGCCACGCGCTCCTGAGCTAGCGATGCCTGCTGGGCACTCTTCAGACCATCTGCCGTATTTTAGAGACTTCCTCCTCCAGCAGAAAGACATCCCAGACTGGTTTACACACCCAGCAGCTCTCTTCCCTTTCCAGCAAGGGTATTTGTGAAGCTCATGGTAGCTGTGTGATGGGACAGCCTTGGTGACACTGTCATGCTTCCCTTGGCAGGAGCCCTGCAACCACCCAACCACCAGCAGCCTCAGTGGGCTCTGCTCTCCCCCCACTAAACCCAGGGACAAACTCCTAGAGACTTCAAGAGTCTTGCCAGGACATCACAGACTATTCATATGGGTCAGAAAAGCAGGAGAGGGGTGATAACCACGTCCATATCACATCTTGGCCCTTTGGGTCACGATGCTCACAGCAACCGGGGATGCCACGGGGCAAATCCGGCGGTGCTGTGGAAGGCAGCGTGATTTAGAGCCTCTCAGGTTTGCTGAGGCTCCCTGGGCACTTCTCACAGCCTGTCTGCTGATGCATAAAGCAATCGAAATAAGTGTAATTTATGTACCAAAGAAAAGGTGTAAGTTAAAATAACTCCCAGCCTAAAATAGCCTCTGAGTGGGGAGAGAGAGAAAGGGGAGTCTTAACTTTATGCCACATAGAGCGGCATCTCGGAATTTGGCCCTGGGCCTCAAAGCTTTTAAAAACAAAGAGCAAATTTAGTTTGGAGGAGGTCATAGAAAGCTCTGTGCACTTCTCCAGGACTTTGGTAGTGAGCCCTGGCCCAAGCGAGGGGAGTATAAGCAAGCTCAGGAGCGAAGCTGACTGGGAAGCAGAGCTCGGTGCCGATGCTGAACGGTCTGATTTTCCACTGCCGGTTCCTCCCCTGCTCGTGTACACTTCTGCAAAGCAGAGATAAGACAAGACCATTCCACCCGGTAACCACTCTACCCAAACACACCCGGCGAGCGAGGAAGCAACAAGCCCTTCACGTCTCACTTGTTAAGCACGTCCCGGCTGACTGTCTTCTTCTCACTTTGATGCTCCCTTTGTATCAAAGAACTGGTTTGGATGGAAAAGACCTTTCAGATCATGGATTCCAACCACTAACCCAGCCCTGCCAAGGCTCCCCTGACCCCTGTCCCTCAGCACCACATCTCCACGCCTTGGAAACCCCTCCAGGGAACAGGGGGACTCCAGCCCTGCCCTGGGCAGCCTGGGACAGGCCTGAACAACCCTGCAGGGCAACAAATTGTTCCTCAGCTCCAACCTAAACCTCCCCTGGGGCAGCTTGAGGCCAGTTCCTCTTGTCCTGTCGCTTGTTCCTTGGGAGCAGAGCCCGACCCCCACTGGCTCCAACCTCCTGTCAGGGAGTTGTGGAGAGCCAGAAGGTCTCCCCTGAGCCTCCTTTGCTCCAGGCTGAACAAGCCCAGCTCCCTCAGCTGCTCCTCACCACACTCCTGCTCCAGACCCTTCCCCAGCTCCGTTGCCCTTCTCTGGCCACGCTCCAGCCTTTCAATGTCCATCTGGAAGTGAGGTGCTCAAAAGTGAACCCAGTACTTCACAGGACAAGTTAGTTGCCAGCCAGGTGGCTCCCGCTGGATCAGGAACATATGGATTTATTGTTACCAATACTTTGCGGTGACCTGAATATTTCCAAAACTTGTGTCATCCTGCCCAGTGCACATTTAGCGCTTAATTGTCACTAAAGGCCCTGCTAATATTGATAGTCCATGACCTGTCTGCAACCTGCACCGGTCAATAACGCGGGGAGGAGGCTGGTTGGGTAAGTGCCACTGCTGATGTTGGGCTGATAACATTATGCATCTGTGACATGTGAAGCAACCTCAGGGTAAGTGAGCTGATTTAGAATAGAACGAATAAATATCCTCGGGTTTGAAGAGGCGATGCTGTCAAAGGCTTTCTAAAAATAGGTGGTAATTGGCTTTGTATTAGGCTTATTATTGCCTGTGACGGTCTCTTAGAATTTTGAAACCACAGCTTCCTCCTCGGGTGCATCCCTGCGCTCCAGAGCTGTCCTCTCATGGCACAGGCGCCGCTGCTCCCAGCTGCAAACGCCCAGCGGAGAATTATCTTTAGACTGGGCAATGCCCTGCTCCAGGCAGATGAAAACAGATCTCTTTACTTTTCTGGAAGTGCTGTCTCCTGATGTTTGGGGCATTTGTCTGGTTGGGGACAGCTCTGAAGGGTCCAGACCAGGAACATAAATCCCAGGAGGATTTGCTGACCCTTTTACCGATCATCGTGAGATGGCTGCACTGGGTCCTGCCATGAGCTGCTCAACTCTAGAACTGCTCCTGCTACGGTGGTCTGAAAAAAATCCACCTGCTTTCTGTTTGAAGTGTTAGTGCCAGGCAGCAAATCTGATCTCCTGTGCACAGTGAAGTTTTCACTAAAGGAGCAGCACTGCCCTGTTCCCTCCAGCGCAGGTTCTCTGGCTCTTGCACCTCTTGGGGGGGGTTGCTCCTCACGCTCCTGGAGATGCTGGGCAGTGCCTACTGCTACGTGGTCCTTTCAAGAGCATGCTCTGAGAAGGCCACTAACCAGAGCATAAGGCATTATTTTAAGTCTTAAAGGCCATCTGGCTGGATAATGTGCTCTGTGATGTCAATTTACTGCTGCAGGGAAGGGGAGAGAGGACAACACCCTCTTCTACCATGTGTTTAAAGCTGCACTGGGGCCAATGGTCTGTTCTCGTCTGGTTCCTGCTATCGCCGACAACCCCTTGCGAGCGGAAGGCACTAGAAGAGTGGATGTTTTTCCTTGGGCAGATTTCCCTGCTCCGTGGGCACAGACCCCTCGGTGAGGAGGGCTCGGTGAGATCTGAGAGCTGATGGTTGCAGAGAGCAAACAGCCACGTTGATATTTTTCTAGTCCCACGTAAAGACCAACTCCTACTCTACGCTTTCACAGGGAAGCTGCTTTTTGTCTTCCTCAAATTCATTGTTATTTTATTCAGAAGGCTGTGCAGAGCAAAAAGGGGCCTTGGTGGAGAGAAAGAGCGTGAGGAGGGGCAGGAGGACCTTCAGCAAGGATCTCAACACAGCATGCGTGGAGCTGGAGAAAACCACCGCTGGCTGGGAGGTTTCCAGCCAGTTCCAGACTCCATCGATCATCCCCTGTGTGCTCCCCCTCCACATTGCAAGTTGGCTCTAAAGGACCCTTTAATGGCCCAAGCCCTTTAGTTTTCCACAGACAATATCTGAAAGGCTCAAATTACATCAGCAATCACACCAGTAAAGCCTAATGGGGATTTTCAACCAACAGAGTGAAATCTGTGCAAGAGGCTTGATGGAGCCTCTTGTGAGAGTGTAAGAGTGGATGAGCTCAGCCTGCTCCTGACCGACTAACGCCACTCTTCCATTGGGCCCCACTCAGTCTCCTGCACCAGATATAATCACATCTGATTTTTCTGTGGCAGGATACAAACGCTGGAGTGATTGGTATAGATGGCAGCAGCCTCTCTGACAGCGCTGGTCACACCAGCACCACTGGCTGGTTTGTAGCAACGGGGAATTTTGGAGGAGACTCCCTATCTGCAAACTAGCTCGGACGTTCTGGCTGTCCCAGGCTGGGCAGACATCTCCAGCTTGGCCCAAAATGTGAGGGTAACGGTGTCCCCTCCTTTCCCCAGCTGACGCCGCTCCGCTGTTCTCTGCTCTGTGATCAAACTCCCTCCTCCTTGGAGAGAATTTAGATGAGGTGTTTCTTCCACAGGCTCTTGCGTTACAGTTCATATGTATCTTTAAGCACATGGGGAGGAAAGCCCTGAGCACCGCAATTCACCCGAATCATCACGACTCCTTTTATTTTTACATTAAATGTTTTTCGTTAGGAAGCAAGTAGAAGAACTATAACGATCACAATGAAATAAGAAAGCGAATGCCTAGAGGTAACTACGAAATCAAATCATATTCATCATACCATAATGTTTTACATTTGCTCGTTGTTTTATGTGGATTTAAACCCACTCGACACACAGTCTAACCAGAGCAAGAAATGCTGCAGAAGAGGAAAGGGAAAAGCAACGTGTAGCTCAGGGATCTGGGCCGGCAAGATGTGATCTCTGGGTAGCAAGCAAGTCAGAATTGTGTCCATCTCTGGTTCTGCATTGAATGAACAAGTCCCATATAGAATCCTAGAATGGCTGGAGTTGGAAGGGACCTTTAAAATAACTTGTTCCAACTCCTCTGCCATGGGCAGGCACACCTCCCACTAGAGCAGGTTGCTCAGAGCCTCATCCAGCCTGGGCTTAAACACTTCCAGGGATGAGGCTCCACAGCTTCTCTGGGCAACCCGTTCCAGTGTCTCACCACCCTCAGAGTAAAGAATTTCTTCCTAATGTCTAATTAAATCTTTCCTGCTGTAGTGTAAAACCATTGCCCCTTGTCCTATCCCCACAAGCCCTTATAAAAATTCCCTTCCCATCTTTCCTGTTGGTCCTCTTCAGGTACTGGAGGCTGCTATAAGATCTCTCTGAAGCCTTCTCCAGGCTGAACTCCCTCAGCCTGTCCTCATAGGAGCCCTTGCCTTGCTCCTCACGTGCCTCCTCCACCTCAAAACCAGCCAGCTCATAGCGTAAGCAATGTGGCCATGACAGCAGAGCAGGAGCTAAAGACAGAGGTTCCCCTTCCAGCAGCTTCTGCTTCCAGGTCTGCCTCTGCTCCTGCAATCCTCCTGCAAGGTTGGTCGTCACCAGGATTGTCTGGCTATTAAATTAAAGGAGAGAAAGTGGAACAAATGACTCGGGGAAGCAGGGCATTCTTCATGTCCTGGAAGACTTCAGACCAAGATTAAATGCCTTCCTGGAAGCCATCTTTTAATAATGAGTGCTGGATGAGGTGCAGTAGTGGAGAGCCTGGATTGCATTAACTAACCTCTTCTAAACATGCTCAAATAGTCTGAACATCTCTGAATGCCGCAATATTTGCAGTGAAAAATGGTGTTTGCTGCCTTCCATGCAGCGCCCAACGTGTCTTCTCCCAAAAGAGCTGCTAAAATGCCAACTTCTGCATGGGATTTGTCTGAGAGCAACAAGGGCTTTTTGTTCCTTTTTGTCTCCTGGAAAGGAAGGGATAAACAAAGCAGATCTTGGTCCTCAGTGTCCTGAGCTGTGACACCACCCACGGAGGCAGGTCGGGTGTTTGGAAGTTCAAGAAAGCAAGTTACACTCATCACAGGTCACGTCTTCTGCATAAACTCCAACACAACATTTACTACCCTCCTTACAAAGCTTTTAAATATATTTCCAGATGCTTCCAAAGAACACTTTAAATTATCCGTATGCCATTTTTCACGTTTGACATAAAGGCAGGGCGCTACTTTATTTTCTGTAGGGCGAGTTCAGAGCAGCGCTTTGTGGGTTTTGTTTGCCCGATATGAGTCTGCACGACAAAAAAAAATAAATAAATCTGCATGTTGCTACCACTGTGCAACTTCTAGAGCTAGAGCTTTTGTCATGACAGTTTGCAAACACGGTGCTTGCATTAATTAGTCATTAGAGCCTTCCCGCTGTGCAAGTGCGCACAGCAAACTGCAGCAGGAGCCGCAGCTTGGAAGGGGTTAAATGATGCTCCCGATCCCAGCAGAATTAAACACCCACATCTGAACTTGCAGAATGTGGTGGCTGAGCCCCAGCTCACAAACTCACACTTGTCAGAGAGAATGACACTTTCTTTTTGTCCTTTTTTTTTCCTTTTTTTTTTTCTCTTCCTTCCCTCTCCCTTTCCCTTTCCCTTTCCCTTTCCCTTTCCCTTTCCCTTTCCCTTTCCCTTTCCCCCTTTCCCTTTCCTTCTCTCAAATAATCACCATAAGACACTTCCAGCTCCAACTTCCAGCCACACTCGGAGCTTTGTGACACAAAGGGTATTTTTCTCATTTTCTGTTTGCCGCCGTTCACGAGGAGGCGCCGATGTTGGACCCATCCAATGGCACACACCAATCTGCTGGGTGATGGCAGCAGATGGGACAGAGCAGGATCACCTAGAGTAAGTCACAGGAATGTGTCCAGGTGGGTTTGGAAAGTCTCTAGAGACAGAGACTCCACAACCTCCCTGGGCAGCCTGGTCCAGGCTCCGTCACCTTCACCGTAAAAAAGTTTTTCCTCATGTTTACCTGGAATGTCTTGTGCTCCAGCTGCACCCATTGCCCCTTGTCCTGTCATTGGACATCCCTGAGAAGAGCCTGGCTCCATCCTCCTGACACTCGCCCTTTCCATATTGATAAACATTCCTGAGGTCACCCCTCAGGCTCCTCTTCTCCAAGCTAAAGAGCCCCAGCTCCCTCAGCCTCTCCTCAGCAGGGAGATGTTCCACGCCCTTCATCATCTTTGCAGCTCTGCGCTGGACTTTTTCCAGCAGCTCCCTGTCCTTCTGGAACTGAGGGGCATCTCATGCCCACAGGGGAGAGCAGCACTGCCCCAGGCATGTCATGCCCACAGGCCCCTTCTCTTCAGCAAGCACGGCACCAGGTGCCTCCCCCAGAGCCAGCTGCTGTGGCTGCAGCTCTCCAGGGGCAGACTGATTTAATCTCTTTCCACATTCCCTGCTCTCCACCTGAGACTCGGCAAGATTCCTAAGGAAGCCACAGAGCCCCTTCTTCCATCATCCTTGCATCTCTAAATTCAGATACATCTACCTGTTTGCTTTGTTTAGCTCCACGTTACAAAAGGAGACCAGTATTTCACCCAGACCTCATAATTCTGATCAAATTACTGCAGACCAGGACCTCATAGAGTCGTCCTGTTTTGTGCTTATTGCCAAGAGCCTTGGCTGAGGTCACTCTTCACGGAGGGCGCATTTAGCACAGCTCTGCTCCTTTTTTATCTCCAAACGGGGAAGATAAGGTTTCATCACCTGCATGTTCAAAATGCAAGAAACATTTACCTAAAACAAGCGGGATGCTCCGAGGGATGGGCGCTGACAAAAAGCAGAAATGACTCACAGAATCACAGAATCACATCTAGGTTGGAAAAGACCTTCAAGATGATCAAGTCCAACCATTTACCCTCCTCTACCAAGTCCATCGCTACACCATGTCCCCAAGGACCACATCGATATGGCTTTTAAACATCTCCAGGGATGGCGAGTCAGCCACTTCCCTGGGCTGTTCCAATGCTGTGAAAAAAATTTTCCTAATGTCTAATCTAAAGCTCCCCTGGTGCAGTTTGAGGCCATTCCCTCTCGTTCTGTCACTAGTTATTGGTGAGAAGCAGCCAGTGCCTACCTCTCTACAACGTCCTTTCAGGTAGCTGTAGAGAGCAAGAAGGGTCTCCTCTCAGCTTCCTTTTCTCCAGACTAAATAGCCCCTGTTCCCAGTTAAGCAGTGCTTAAGCTGCTGGGCCTCCCTGGTCATGCCCACATCTCAGAAACTCTGGAGAGATTCAGAGAACACCGTTTTCCACCCAGGTCACGCTGGCATCTCCCGGCTGACCGCTTTGTCCTGACTTCCAGCTGCCCTTGTCTCCTTGCCTGGCCTGGCCCTCGCTGCAGCACGGCGGGGCAAGCTGGGAAAAAAACCCATGCAGCATCTCCGTGCAGGTTTGCAGCGCTCAAAGTCAGGGTGATTTAGCAGAAGGACTCAGGATCCTTGTTGAGGGCAAAGCAGGGAACATCAGGCTCTCTTTGTGCCCTTGTCTGCCTTATGCGTGACAGGGAACTTGCCAGGCTGAGCTCTGTGGTTATTTCTTAGTCTCCAAGGCCACAAGCTCTGCTTTACCCAGAGCCTCCCCTCGTCTTCAGGTCCCTGTGGGCATCTTTTTCATTTTTTTTTTCTCCTTCACATTTTCTACCTCATGCATCACTTAGGGCCCCAGGTGGAGCTGCCAAGTGCTTGTGCTACACAGCTCTAAAGAAAAACCCGTGCAAAGCAATCCCAATCCCCACATTTGAGTTGGGGATGGGGAAAAAAAATTGCTCTTCCTGGTTCCAGCCACCTTTTTTTTCATTCAAATGAACTCAGCGCCCACACTCTTCTCAACTGAACAAGACAGATGTACCCACGCTCCCCTTACTCTTCTCCGAGATGCTCCTTGGGAGCGACCAGTCCATCACCGGCTGATCGCGTTGCAGGTCAAGGCAAAGTCCAGACCCCTGCCAACACGATGGATTTCAGTCCTTCGTCTTCCTTGATGTATCACCCCTCTCCCACTTCCCAGGACCTCTCAGAGGGTCAGGGATCAGTGGTCTGCTGAGCGTTTTAACCAAACTGGGATTTGCCCGCCCTGTTTCGGGGTGCGGGCACAGGCATCGGAGGAGAGCAAGGCAGAGCAAATTAAGGAGACGAAAAGATCTGCGGTAATTAAGTTATTCTTCATCTTTGTGATTGCTGCAGAGGACAAGATGGGTACAATGAGCCCGAGGCGCTTCTCCCTTCACTCCTCTCCATCTCAATGCCTCTGACATGGAAGATGAATATGCAGCATTTTTCTATTTGTGCTACTAAAACGCCTATTAAATGCCAGCAGGGAAAAACGATAAGTAAATACCAGAATCCTGCTACCTTTTGTGCCTTAGAGAGAGAGAGAAACAGAGCATCCCTTTTTGGCTGGAGAGAGAGCTGCTTTTGGCTGGGGAAGGGGCTGATGAGATCTGGGGGTGGGCAGAGCTCCCACCCCCACCCGGCACCCTCTGGGCTATGCCAGAAGGCAAGGAGGTGTTAGTTTGGGTTTTGTCTCTGCAAACCTGTGAGTTGCTCACTTACTGTGCATCTGAACCCCGTTTTCCAACCAGGAGATGCTGTACAAGATTTACCTTTGTGTTTACTCCCCTCCTGCCCCTGACCTGCTGCAAGACGAGCAGAATTCCAAGTGTCTCAACAGCCTGAGCTCAAGTAGCCGCTGGCTGGTGCGCAGCAAACCGGTGCCTTCTGATGCAGGTCTCTCCCATTTCCACCATTGCCAAAAGCTCCCTGTGATGGGACGGGATCATTCGGGGTGTCGTGGTACCAAAAGTGCAACAGGCACAGCGAATGTGTCCTGCTGTGGCCACCAAGCAGGCCCTGCCCTTGACGCGGTACCGCCACAGCACTGCCCCAATGCCACAATCCCAGGGGAGATGTGGGGAAAAGAAACAATCAAACAACAAATCCCTTTGAGGCTTTAAAGAGGGTCCTGGACAAGCGGCTCTCACCTAGAGAACACGAGATAGATCCTCTTGCAGGGTCAGCCAGCGCTGGGAGGCCAGCTCCCAGCAACGCTGCTCTTTCAGGCACTTTGGAGATACCATCTTGGTTGTATCTCCCACTGCCCCCCCTTTCTTACAATCCCCCCGAGACCAGCTGCATTTTGCAGATGGCAGGAGCTGGGCTCCAGCACCAGCACCGGGATTGACTATCTCCAGCCTTACACCTTGCCGGCAGCCCCGCTTGCCAGCAGACACTCATTTCCATCCCCGGTAATCTTGGCAATATCTAAATAAAGCGAGCTGCCGGTGAGAGCTCTGGAGGAAGCCATCGGAGAGCAGATAAGCAGGGACTCTGTTGCTGATGCGTAACGCCAGGTTTCAAGCAACGGGGCGGGAGGGAAGATGGGAGGAGAGATTAGGATCATTGTGTTATCTACTGTTATCTAATTCAAGGAAATCACCATGTGCACGGCGCATATTAGCAAATGCGCAGAACTCCGCCGAAAATGATATTAAGCCAGGAACTTCACAGTTCCAGCTGCCACTTCATCTTTAATTCACTTCCCCACCCCCAAGGGCTCCTGGATCGCTGAAATCTTGGAGCGGTGGGTGTCCAGGCTGCCATATGTGCTCCATAAAGCTAGGTGAGTTACTGGGGAGGGGATGGAGAAGAGCTTATAAATCTGCAGGGTGTTGTTTTCTGTTTAAGCAACAAGCAAGGTGACGTTAACAACATCTTTTTGCACTGTTTGTTGGTCTCTGGTGGTGTTTTTTATGGGGAGGGAGGCCAGGCACGGGTATGACGTGGGGTTTGGAATTCTCCGGTGTTCCTGGTCTTGTGCTGGCGATCGGCACCGAGTGGGTGCTCTGCACCACAGCGAGACTGTCCTCGCTCCGGTCCATTTATCGTTTCCATCAACAGGGGAGAAAAGTGGACTGTGGGAGCAGAGACAAAATGACTTGCTCGTGGCTGTGCCACAGAGGGGGTGACAGTTGCTGGGAGGGGACCCAGGTGTGCTGGTTTTGGGATCCTGGTCACCACCCTCCACCATCTCACCTCCCTGTTGGATGCGCAGCCTGTGCCGATTCTAATCTCCCACTCGTGATCCAGCAGGGAAGGAATTTTTTTTAATGGCAGGAGGTGTTTAAGCATCATCTCTAGTGACTTTTCAGCCAGACATGGAAAAGATTTAACGCTGCAGCGAGACCACCTCTGTGGGAACCTTATAAAAAAAACGCCTGCACAACGTAGTTTCTCATCAGGAAGAAAAAAAATAAAAAAAAAGATGGAATTTTTAACAGGGTGATGTTTCTGTTCAGTGACTGAAGCCCTAGTCTCGGAAGCTGCTATTTAACTAGAGATGTAAATTTAAGGTTTATATCCAGCATGCTGGGGAAGAGATGCCTCCTTATGGGAATTGAGTACTGAAGGCACGGCACCGCACCACTGAGCAGCAGAGCTCACTACTATGTTTATTCAAGGCTCATTTTGTTTAGATCGAGGTGCTGAAATAATAATACCTTGAAATCACCAATATCAGAGCTGAGGGGAGGGGTACACTGATGACACCAGTTCCCAGCACACGGCTCCGGAGCATCCTATTGCCAGCCTAAGGCTGTTCTTTACACCGGTCCTGAAAGGTCAGGCAGGGACAGGGTGCATCGGGGCCTGATGTACAGTGGTAGACACTTCCTACCCCACAGCACTTACACCATGACTAACGCAACCCATTTGCTTCCCTGGAGACAGGTAAGGTGAGGTTCATGGTGTCTTGGTGGATCCAGGCCGAACGGGTGCGGTGGTGGGTCCTGGCACCGTCCCGCTAAGGGCAGGGACGTGCAAGTGGCACAAGTGACTGGAAATTGGATCTAGGGGAGCTTTGGAAGTGATCCTGGAGTCTTTGCTCAGTTCTCAGCCACTGGTAGACCCCAAAGGGTTAACAATTCCTTTCTAGATCTATTTTCCCTGAGTCTATGGGGTGAAGTAGTTCAGAGTGGGGTTGGATCTGGGGTTTCCCACCTGGTTTTGGATTAAACCACAAAGCTTTCGGTACTTAAGATGCTATGCACTGAGATCCTCCCACCACACGCAAAATCTGCTGCCTTCACGTGCAGAAAAAGAAACACCCTGGCAGATACGGACAAAGCCTGTGAACGGGTGCCCATGCCAGGTCACCCTGGGTAACCCTTCTCCATCACGAGCATGAGGAGAAGCACAAACCTCTGCCCAAGACTGGCTTACG
The DNA here is from genome assembly GCA_013396935.1 of Baryphthengus martii. NCBI lineage: Eukaryota > Metazoa > Chordata > Aves > Coraciiformes > Momotidae > Baryphthengus > Baryphthengus martii. The sequence goes on along the minus strand of VWZK01021604.1, from coordinate 247,830 downwards.
TGGCCATGGGTGCTTGTGGGGTGTATCACCCATGTGAGCCACCCCAGCCAAGGCCAACTCACTGCCTGAGCCTCACGGCCACCATGTGTCACATCATGGAAACCCTGCTGTGAGCAGAGGCAGCAAAAGGACCCTGTGACAAACAGCAGCAGGGTCCCTCTGCTCATCGTTTGACTCCATCCAGGTGGGACAGGCAGATCCTCTGCTCGGGGTTCACATCTCAGCCAGAGGAGCAGCACTCGGGCGGCATTTTCAGGATGTCTTTTGTGATCTTTCCCCAGAGATGGCCTACGTGGAAATTTCCAATTAATCAGCTGACGCACAAACTGCCACTGCTGCTAGAGCGGCTGCGCGCTCGTCCTCGGTTCAGGCGGCTGCAAGGACATCAGATCTGGGCTCCGATTCCCCCACCGAGTTTTGGGCGGTTGCTCGTGCCAGTTTAAGGTCACAGTCCTCATTTCCAATGCAGTTCATGGCTCAAACTCCAGCTTACATCAAAGAGTGGATTTTGATCCGCGAACAACCGTGACAGCCGCGCTCCTTCGTGACAAGGCAGCTCGCAAAGCCAAGAAGGGAAGGTGACACAGCTGGGGACAGAAAGCTCTCTGTTGAGGAGACCTGGAAATCTTCCCAAAGCAGTGAGGTGATCCAAGTAGCTAACTGCAAGTAGAGAAACTGCAAAGCCTTTCTCTTGGAAAATGTGAGCGATACCCAGGAGCTGCACTCCTCGCTTCAACGGATAGAGCCAAGATATTCAACCTTCCTCAAAAATATTCACAGCCATGGATCTGAAGTATGGGAAAAAAACCCAATCACCAATTGCTCCAGGGAGTCCCCTAGAGATATGGGTTGTTTGGGACAGCAACGGGCCCTTGCAGCCAAGAGGTCAATGGTCTCCTGGGGGGCACAAAGAAAACTGTGTCCAGCAAGTCAAGGGAGGTTCTCCTATCCCTCTACTCTGCCCTGGGGAGACCACACCTGGAATACTGGATCCAGTTTTGGGGTCCCCAATTCAAGAGAGACAAGGAAATACTGGAGAGAGTCCAACAGAGGCTACGAGGATGAAGAAGGGACTGGAACACCTCTCCTATGAGGAAAGGCTGAGAGAACTGGGGCATAAGAGAAGGCTCAGAGGGGATCTGATCCATGTCTAGAAATATCTGAGGGTGGGGGTCAAGTGGAAGAGGCCAGGCTCTTTTCTGGGGTGCCCTGGGACAGGACAAGAAATAATGGGTACAAGCTGGAACCCAGGAGGTTCCACCTCAACAGGAGGAGAAAATTCTTTGCTGGGAGGGTGACGGAGCCTGAACCAGGCTGCCCAGAGAGGTGGTGGAGTCTCCTTCTCTGGAGACTTTCCAACCCCCCCTGGATCTGTTCCTGTGTGGCCTGCCCTGAGTGATCCTGCTCTGGCAGGGGGATTGGAGTCGATCTCCCGAGGTCCCTTCCAAATCCTGACATTCTATGATTTTATGATTCTATGATTCTACATGGAGCTTGTCCAGCTAGGTGAGCTCTCCTGGACCTGGAGGGATCGTTGCTGCAGAGTGAGAGGCACCATCAACAGAGAAAATGAAAAATAAAACAACAGCCACCCCACCCTCGCAGCAGGGTCAGCGCAGAGCACCCATCTCACTGCCTGAGAGGCAGCTCTTTTGATGTCAGCCATCCTGTTTTCCTTCTCTTTTCCAGCTAAACATCGAAATGGAAATTAACGCTGACCCTCAGAGAGAATATTTTCACTTCAAAAAGGTCCAGAAGGGTTATTTCAAACGTTTCGCATTTCCTCGCTTTTGAAGGAGGAGATTTACGGAGATCAACTCTTTGCTGTGAACGGTTCTGACGTCGAAAATCCCGGTAACTTCTGCAGGGAGGGAAGGGAAGGGTCAGCCACAAACTCCCTGAGCATCTCTTCTCAATTTCTCCTCCAACCTGTCCTGTCAACTCCACTCCCAGTTCCCTCGGCCCCGGCAGCTGCTCCGGCCTAGGGTAAGACACTTCCCAGAGAGGCAGAGCCCAAATCTGGTGGTGGAGACAAGGAAAGGGCTGTTGTGCATCACCAGAGCACAAAGGGCGACTCATCAGCTGCACATTTCTGTGGGAATGATAGAGCAGCTAAAGAGGGGGCTGGAGCTGGCACACCTGGGACGTGGCAAAGCAATGAAACCAGGGAGCATAATTAAAGCAAAATTACCCCAGGTTTTATTTATTATTGGTGGACTGCAACAGAAACAAAGAATAAAAAATGCAGCCTTTCAGCCAAAGTGCTTTCTGACCTGAATAATAGCCTTTTTTTTTTTTTTTCCCCATTCTCTTGGACTATTTACAAGTGATGAATAAAATCCTGGAAGCCCAGCTTGCAACATGACACAGAGCAGCTCAGGGGGAGCAGCAACACCGCGAGGGCCCCAGGAATCTCTCGCAACAGCGAATTGCACAGATCTGGCAAAAAAAAAATCCCGTGGTGTTTCCCCCCTTTCTTTCTTCTCCCTCCCTCGTCAAACACGAAGGAGTTACACACATCTCTTTTGGGGTCATCTGGTGTTGATCCACAGCCTCCATCACTCAGTAGCACTGTAAACTTCCAGAGTTTGTATCTAAGACATGAGGCAGGAGTGTTCAAATTTGCTACCCACCTACCTACTTTGCTTTCCCAACATGGACCCAGAAAGTGAGGCAAAAACAGTCATTAATATTACATATGCCAGACCTACTGAGATGTCCAATAATGGAGAAAATAATAGTTTTGGTTTCTTTCAAAAAAAAAAAAAGTCAGATAAAATTTAAAAAAGAGGAAGTCAGAGCTATTAAAAGCTAAGCTTTATCTATTACCTCTTGAAAATTGTCCAAACCACAACAAAAAGAAGGTAGAACAGAGTGGGTGTTTGCTTTTTCTAAGTAACTATTGCTACATTAAGCTAGTTTTTTTATGATTAATTGCAAGACTGTGCTTCTGTAGATGAATTTTTCCTAATCTTTGTTCAAAAAAGGAATTTTGGATGTGGGGAGAAGAAATCAACCTTCCTTCCCTTCCCTACCTTGAAGAAGTCACAATTAGGAGACTTTTTTTGCTGCCTGGAAGAAGAAACATAAGCCAATCGCAGTAAATGGTGCTGGGTGAGGAGAGGTTTGCTCTGATTGTCACAGCTCCTGGCTGCTGGATTAACATGTCATCAGTTTGGCCTTCTTTTGTGATGCTGTTTTGGGACATATTCCCTTGCAATCGCTTCAGCCTGAGCCTTGGAATAACCCTGGAACTGGTGAGGGTGCCTACATCCTCTTCCTCACCTAGGTCTTCAAGAGACCAGCAAGCTCAGGTTCTCCCCACGCCCTGGGTCCAACCTTGTCGTGGTCCTTTGAAATCTGCCACAAAAGAATCATTGGTTTGCTCCTGTTGAAGCACAATGAGTGAGGGAGAGAGGAAATCCTTGCCAGAAGATGCTGTTTAGTTGCCATCTTGCCCTGCCCTAATCCTCGGATTGGTAGATGGGAAACTAGAGGATGGACCAAAGCTGAATCGGTCTCCTCTCTACCTTGAGGGGACATTGAGGGGCTGAAGTGTGGCCAGAGAAGGGCAACGGAGCTGGGGAAGGGTCTGGAGCAGGAGTGTGGTGAGGGGCGGCTGAGGGAGCTGGGCTTGTTCAGCCTGGAGAAAAGGACACTCAAGAGAGACCTTCTGGCTCTCCACAACTCCCTGACAGGAGCTTGAAGCCAGGGCAGTTGGGATCTGCTCCCAAGGAACCAGCAACAGGACAAGAGGAACTGGCCTCAAGTTGCCCCAGGGAAGGTTTAGGTTGGAGCTGGGAAACAATTTCTTGCCCTTTGGGGTTGTCCAGGCCTGTCCCAGGCTGCCCAGGGCAGGGCTGGAGTCCCCCTGATCCCTGGAGGGGTTTCCAAGGTGTGGAGATGTGGTGCTGAGGGACAGGGGTTAGTGGTGCCCTGGCAGGGATGGGTTAGTGGTTGGGCTTGTTAATCTTCAAGATCTCTTCCAACTAGAGCAATTCTATGATTCTATGAATGAAAATCTGAGGATTAAAGCTGCAAAATTAGAGATCTAGCAGTGGTGTTATCTTCACTGTGGCTGGAGGCTGGCCCAGAGGTGGCGGCAGTCCCAAAGAACTCCATCCCACAGAAATACATAAAACCAGGGCAAGGATCCCTCAGGGCTGTTTCCTCTTTGGTGATTTCCAAAGCCTCGCGTGTGCCAGGATCCTTCGGGACTTAATCCCAAAATCATCATTGCCATTTTTCAGTGAAGGTTTTTAGAATTCAGTTTCCAGTCTGTAATTTTGACAGAATCTCAGAGCTCCTTTTACTTCTCCTTCTAGCTTCCAGCTTTCTTGGTTGGAGACAAAAGATTAAAAAAAAAAATCAACTTACAAGCCTTTGGTTTCTAAGGGGTATGTGCCTCCACCTCAATGCAGTCTCCACATTGCAGCTGAAATTCATCAGCCCGCTGTATTTATTACATTTTGGGTCGTTAACAGGTTGGTTTGCTCTCTGACACCTTGTATCGTCCCTTTTCTTGGGGGTAGAAAACAAAACCAGTTATTCCCGGGGCAAAACTGTCAGCAGGAAAGGCAGAGCTGGGGGTGGTTGAAAACATTGGGGTTAAAAGGTGAAAAAGAGGGAATGAAAGCAGCAGAAAACAAGATGAACAAGGGGAAGAAGCAACCCAGCGTGCTACCCTGGATGGTTATGACCCTGTTAACCCTTATCAATAATTTATGTCTGAGAACATAGATTTTCTATTATTCTGATGAGACCAGCTCGGTTGCAAACACGTTGTTGGGCACCTAAAATTAATCAAGAATTAAAAATTTACTAACATGCTTTTTTCCGCTCCGCCTCTTCCTTTTAGAGACAAACCCTCTGCATTTTTCCCCTCCTTGAAGCACCCAGGGCTTGCCAACCAATCCAGCACGTGGGCTGCTTGCTTGGTCACCATGTTACCAGATGCTGATGGAAAATGGCACAAGCTGGGGATGGTCACCCCAAAAAACTCAAGGAAGGAGAATACCAAGGCTCCTCTAAGCAAAAAAAAAAATAAAAAAAAGCATTGCAACCTGTTAGCAGGGTCTGAAACTTCACCTCCAACATGAATCATAGAATCATTCAGGTTGGAAAAGACCCTCGGGATCATCGAGTCCAACCATTAATCCTCCTTTCCAAAGCTCACCCCTAAACCATGTCCCCCAACACCACATCTAAACGACCTTGAAACACACCCAGGGATGGGGAGTCAACCACCTCCCTGGGCAGCCTGTTCCAATGGATGGCTACTCTTTGTGGGAAAAAATTTTTCCTAATGTCCACTCTAAACCTGCCCTGTTGCAGTTTGAAGCCCTTCCCTCCTGTTCCATCACTAATGACCTGTGAGAAGAGCCCAGCACCAACCTCTCTACAATGTCCTTTCTGGTAGCTGTAGAGAATGAGGAGGGCTCCCCTCAGCCTCCTCTTCTTCAAACTAACCAGCCCCAGCTCTTTCAGTCGCTCTCCATAAGATTTATTCTCCAGGCCCTTCACCAGCTCCGTTGCCTCCTCTGCCCTCGCTCCAGCACCAGCACAACTGCTCCATCAGAGGCCTGTACCACATGTCTGTGACCGACGAGCACCAAACCTCTCACCTAAAGGATCTACTGACCTAGAGGAAACCTACAACTAGGATGTGATGCTGCTACTCAGCTCCAGTAGCAGCAATCTGTGGGGGTGGGACCGGTCTCTGATTCCTCCATCCGGGGGGAACGGAGCACCAGGATCTGCAAAGCTGCTCTGAAATCCCAGGCGTGCTCCCTCTGCATGGAATTAAATCACCTCTGAGGTCTCATTGCCGGCTTCGGAAGTCTCATTTTGGTTCCATTTTCTGTCAGGAGTGTAACTACTCTAATTTATGCAGATTAGGCACTCCTGCCAGGTGTTTATTTTATAGGCTTTTCTTCCCCCCTGCTATACTGCAAAAGAAAAATTGGGTAATATTTGCTAATGAGGCAAGTGGGATATTTCTGGGCCCCTTTAACTTACTAGGAATAAAACATATTTTTAAAAAATTGCTGACCCTTTAAACCTCCACAGTTACTTTATCTCGGGGACATGTTTCTTACTCAGCAAAAGGTCTTTCCTGAAGGAGTTATTTCCAATTCATTAGGACTGGAGTAATAGCCCACCTCCTAAATAATTCCACCGCTTATAAAATACCATCTGGTATCACGCGCCAAGGGCCGGATGCTCTGCCGGTGTAAATCAGGATAGTTCCATTGACTCGAATGAGCTCTGGTGGCTTTACATCCACCCGCCGGGCTGGCCCACCAGCTCCTCTCCAAGGTCCCATGTACCCTGTTTTACGGGAGCTCTGGCTTTGCCTCCTCGACCGCGGCACCGTCGCCGGCGGAAAAATTGCCACTCGTTGCAAAAAGCACAAGGCTGGGTCCCGGCGGCGACGGGGGAAGCGGAGCCCGGAGCGTGCGTGGCTCTGGCGAGCTGCATGCGTGGGTGTCCGGATGGAAGCGAGCGGCACGGCCTCCGTGCCGGGTAATAAAACCTGCCAGGAAATTCGGAGCATAAGAAGAGGTAGGAAAAAAGTCCGATTTGGAAACGGCTCTAACTTGAGCTTAAGCTTTTTTTTTTGCTGATTGAGACAGCAGAGATGGATTTACATATGTTAAAGGAGATTTGCTGGGGTTATATTCCATTTTTTTTCTGGTTTTTTTTTTCTTTAAAAAAAAAAAAAAAGAGGCAAGAGAGCGATTAACAGGACATAGCCAATGAGAAAACTCACGGCTCACGCTCATCAATCCAAATTAAAAGCATTTCCCACTCACAAATCCTACTTACAAAATTTGAAGACTGCTTCAGAGCCCCTTGGGTTATATAAAGAACAGATCCAGGCAGCCAAAAAGACGGACCTGGACCAACCACCAACATCTGGATCTGGGACCAGCCTCTATCATTGCCCTGGGCAATACCAAACCACCCCATAATAGGAATCAAATGCCTCGAGCCTCCTCGCAGCTCCAGCCTCAGGCTTTGTTGTACACCAGCTGCTTTTGGGATGGTAAAAACAGTCCTTATGTTTCTGGGTTTTTTTTTGTTGTGGTTTGGTTTTTTTTTTCTCCCCGTTTTTTTTTGCATTTCCACCAGAGACTTTGTGGAGTTGGGCTCCAGGAACACCAATTTCCTCTCCTTTCAGCCAGGGACAGTATTTCCACAAACCCAAGCGAGATTTCATTAGGGCTTTTCTCTCTAACAATGACAACAAGAGCTTGGTGCTCCAGAAGCTCAGTGAAGGCGACAGAGACTCAGCATTTTGCAGAACTGGGTCCTTTTCATTTTCCTGTTTGTTTCGGTTTGGGGTTTTTTTTGCAGGTATTTGATATACCAAACCCTCATTTGTTTAATCTGCTTCCAGTCCTCTTTCGGTAAAAACCACCACGAAAGCTTTAGGCAATTCACATGCTGCAGCCCAGGAGCTGACAAGACCCTCCCCAGAACACAGAGCCACACATTGCATTCACCTCCCCAAGGAAAACCAAGGCTTCAAAATAAAGAATTCCATTTAGCATTTTTAGTCTGTATCCAGCCCTGGAAAACATAAATCCACCCGGAGTTGGGCGACTCAGCTGAGAGTCCTGCAAAGGCACAAAGTGTTCACGGCAGCAGCAGCTTCAGAGGCTTTAGGAGCTGGGAATCTGCCTTCCCCTTCCCTCCCCGTGGTGCAAAAAGGGCAGCTCATGGGGTTTTAGTCCCTGTTGGGTCTCCTGTCCTCAGCAGTCCCTTGAGGGACAGCTTGTTTCATCCAGGAGTAGACATTACTCCCACTCAAGAGTCATTGTCACCCCATCACTCACTGTACTACTTGCCCAGTTCACAGCAGCACTGAATAGCTCCCGATATCATGGCTTTTACACCTATTTCTGGCATTCTTCCCTTCAGTCCTGTGACTATTCTGGAATTTTTAAGACTCAAAAAATGGACAGGATGAACCTAAGCCCACGCAGGCTGTTTTCTAAAATGGAGGCGCTGAGCAGGCCTCATGTGCCGCTTGTAAAACTCTTGGCTGTCTCCTGCTGCCCAGATCCAGCTGTGAACAGCCCCTGTTCCCGATCCGTGACCCGAGCAAGAGCATCTCGCACGGATGGACAGCTCTGGGGTTCAGGAGAAGGCACCTCGAAGCAAGGCAGGGCCCTCAAAGAAGCTTTGGGGAAGGGAGATGATGATACAGAGGGGAAAAAGGAAGGAGGAAACACACATCTGAAACACTCCAAATTTCTGCAGCAAACTCAAGTGAATTCTGACCCTAATTAATAACTATTAACAGCAGTAACGGACAACTAAAAGTGGGAACGGGACAGGAGAAAGGTGAGGAGAAAGCCTAACAACAGAGTCAAGCAGAGGGAGAAAAATAAAGACCCTTTCAGGTGCTGTTGTCATTCGCAACAAAGCCTTGCAAAGCTTGGCCATTTATTTGGGGCCTGCTCTTTCTCCTCCGCCTTTCTCCGCGGTGTTTCAAGACGCTGATATTTGCGGAAGGTGCAGTGTAGCCACCGGATAAGGGAGAAGAACGAATCCATCACGGCCTCCCCCGTCTCCCCCCCCTCAGTGCCTGACAGCTCCAAGTCATAAAACTTGGGGAACGCGGAGCTTTTTCCCTTTGAGACGGGCAGCCTGGAAACACGGTCAATACAGCTTTGTATCCCAGTGCCATTAAGACAAGCTTATCAGCAGGGTGCCAGGAGTGCAGAGCACACTGGCTGACAGAAAAATCAAAGTTTCATTCTCTTTGCAATTCATATCGGGGCCACTTTCGCCTCCTGGCTGGACCAGGCTCCCATCCCGACTTTTACAGCACACGGCGCACACTCTGCTGAGCCAACCGGCTCCCATTTTTGTCAGGGTATCTTCTCATATGCCCAGCCCTGTCCCACGCGAATCCCACCCCGATTCCAAGCGGGATCATTTTGTGCAGAGGTTAAAAGGTCAGTTTGCTACTGAGGCTGCAAAGCTGAAGGTGCAGAAGGGGCTCTCTGAAAGCAGCAGGGAAGGACTTGGGTAGTGACAGGACAAGGGGGAATGGATCCAAACTAGAGGAGGGGAGATTTAGATTGAACGTTAGGAAGAAGTTCTTCCCCAGGAGGGTGGTGAGACCCTGGCACAGGTTGCCCAGAGTGGTGCTGGAAGCCCCATCCTTGGAAGTTTTGAAGGTCAGGTTGGATGGGGTTCTGAGCAACCTGCTCTAGTGGGAGGTGTCCCTGCCCATGGCAGGGAGGTTGGAACTAGATGATCTTCAAGGTCCCTTCCAACCCTGGCAGTTCTATGATTCTATGACTCCAGAGGGTCATTTTGCCTTTGTCATCCAAGATGAAAGCCTGACATGAGTTACAGCAGCTGAAAAACCAAGTTACACAAAACAGCTCATGGCTTATGCAGAGCTACAAGACTGGTCAGGCTCCAGGCCAGTGGGAAGACCTCCTGGGAGAGGGAAAGGGATGGGATCTGGCCTCCATATCCCAGCAGAGAGCTCCTGGAGGGGCTGAAAGAGGGTATTTCTCACCTTCCTGCTCTGCTCCTTGCTGAGGTAACTCATGAGCCAGCAGTGGTAAAACCTCTGGAAAGAATCTCTAGAGGGGTTACCAAGCGAGTACCACATGAAACGCTTGGGGTTGACAGTTACAAGACAACCTTTCTGGGAGAGAAATTTCTTCCTAAGACTTTGGTTGACCACATAAGTCCTTTGGGAGGTACATTCCCTGACCACACAGCTTCCCACAGAAGCACGGGGCCAGACAAAGCCAGAACAACGGGCACAATGAAGTTAAGCTGAAGCAGCAGAAGAGCAGGTCAGTGTGGAGAACACCAGGAGGATCAAAGGACCCATCAGAACTCAGATCGTGAAGCAAACGCAATGATCACATGCTGCTGCTTTTTCAACAATAGCACCAAAGTCCCTGACAGCATCAGACCCTGGAATAGCAGAAAGAGGACAGTCACACAAAGCTCTGGCTGCTCCCACCTCCTTCTCCCTTTATTTCAAAGCAGAAATTTCTGTAATAGGTTTCAGATCGCTCATAATGTAACTCCCTGTGTACAAGCACAGCTAACAAAGCAGCATTCCACCAAAAGGCCTGTTACAAATTTCCTCCTAGTAATTAAGAGGCTTTTACGGTAATAGTGTGAATAGAAATAGGCATGAGCAAAAATATTCTGGTTTTACGTCCTGTCTAGCTTCAGTTTTGGCCTTACATAAGATTCTGTGACCTGTTTGGAGGTCCGTTCAAAGCCAGGGTATACTGTGAAATGCTCAAAGGTCATCTGGTCCAAGCACCCTGTAGTGAGTAGGGACATCCTCAGCTAGATCACATTCCTCAGAGCCTCATCAAGCCTGACCTTGAAGGTTTTCAAGGATGGGGCCTTCACCATCTCCCTGGGCAACCTGTTCTAATGTTCCACAAGTTCCAGTGTTTCCTTTGTTATCCTACAAGAACCTGTGTTGGGCTATGAGGACTGGGCCCCTTGCTCACACCAGACTTGTCTAACTTTGGTGTGTCTCTAGTGATGTTGGTGGAGAAGGAAGGGAACAGAAAAGATCCAAGGGAAGGCTGCGTATGTTTGCAAGGTTTATTTCTCTAGCTCTCCTGTTTCTTGCTTTTCTGTATTTCAGACAAACATGTTTGAATGACAGACAGTTAAAAGAGGAACCTGCAAAGTGAAGTGTGAAGTTTTGCACACAGCTTTGTGGCCATGAGGCACCTCACCTGGCTTCTACCTCTTGGCAAGATCGTTACCACAAAGGCCAAAGACCTTAATTTTCCCTGCATACAGCTTAAAATGTCTCAGCTATTGGTTGAAAAGTCAGGGCTCCATTATGTCCACAATCCAATATATATCCTGAGGGCAACCACATGCGCATCTTGCCATGTTGGCGAGGGATGGGCTGCAAAGGTAACCCCTGCTCCTGCTTTGGGAGCTGTATCTCCACACTGTCTGAGAAGGAGCAAACTTATTACATCAGAGATGGACCTCACAGCAACCTGTCCTCACCATGCTGCACAAAACTCGGCTGCCAGAACAAGCAATCACAAGCTCTCTACATCTTTCAGAAGAACAGCACACATTCTGCCTGGAAGAAAGAAGGAAAAAAAAAAACCAACCCCACAAACCAAAACCAATGCAGCATTTTTATAAATGAGATTTCCACAAAGATGTATTATTCATTATGCAATAATTAGCCACATTTATGGACGCTGTCTCAGGAAGCCTGAGCATGGAGAGTCGCAGCTGCACAGTCCCACATGGCCCAGCATTGCTCAGCCTGGCCAAGACAGGGGTGTGCCAATTGAACCCAGAGGCTGGGGACACACCAGGGTAAAAGTGGTTGGGTCCTTCACTTTCTGATGCTATTGCCATCCATATATTTTTTTTTTTTTGCAAGCTCTTTGTGTAGCTGGAAACACCCTGGTGCACCAGGGTTGGTCCCTCCCTGCTGTCTCAGTTTAAATCAGCGGTCAAGGTCTGACCCTCCACATGTCCACCACATCTCAACAGTCAATAGCTGGCATTTTCTAACAGACTTATTCCCTTTCTCAGCTCTTAACCTGCCCAGTGCTATATATAGACATAGTTTTCTTCCTCCAGGCTCTGCACTCTAAAGTGCTTCATTAACAGACATTTTATACCCCTCAAATGATGCCAGGAGTCCAGGGCACAGCCCCAACCCCTTCCAAGCTTGCTGATATGCAGAGATCTCCAAGGATGAGACAAGAGCAATGGAGGTCCCCCCATCACCTCACTGCACCCCATAACTGGGGGTCCTACCCCCTCTGATACGGTCCCACAGGATGGAGCAGCTCCCAGCTCCTGGTGCAGCCCCAGGTTGGTTACAGGCTCTGTTCAGAGACTGCTTTGCCAATTACACGGTCCAGGNGGATGGACGTGTCCCTACCACTCAATGCCTACTGGGCTGCAGCCAGCAGCGGAGTTAGAAGTTTTTCTTGGTGGCAAACACAGAGGCCAACCCAGTCTTGCCCTTGATTATAGCAGGAGGCACCCAGGCAGGCTTAGTCCTTTGACCTGGTTGTGAAATTCATCCAGATGTCAAGTTCACTTCAAGGCTCAGGATTCAGACCCCAGCACTTTAGGGACTGAGGCTGGAGGATTTGCTCCATGCTGGTGCTGCACTGGTTTATGTCAGGGTCTGGTCAGTAGAGTGTGGGCAGGGGCAGAAATGAGCAGGCAGCCTTTCTGCTGGTGAGAGGCCCTGCTCTCACCCCAGCAAGGGCAATTTGGGTTATTTGAGATCACTGTGGCTCCAACAACAGATGGGGGGGGGAAGTAAAAAAAAGAGACAAAACAACCCCAAACAAACAAGTGCAAAAAAAGCACCAGCACCACCACCACCACCGCCCTCCCAACCCCTCAAAAAAACCCCAACCCACCAAATCTAGCTACACCAAACTCCAAAGAAACAAAAAAGAGACTTGATCAAGGTGTCCAGAAGGCCTGAGAAGTCTCAGCTCTCCAGCGGTGAAGGCTCTGCATGTCCAAACAGGCTGGACAGACCTTGGGACAAACCTGAGTAAAACTAATCGGAAATTCAAGTGTCACCTCTTTAAGAAGTTGAAAGACATGATCTTCACACTAAGAAGGAAAAAATATCAAAACCAGAAACAAGATCTTTGTTTCCTAAACCTTGCACTGCATCCATACATCCACGTTTCTTATACAGACACATTTTTGCACATCAGAGGGTCACCCCCAGTCTTTTATGAAACCGACTCTGTTTAACAACGTGCTGAATCAATGGGGCCGCTTCCCTTTCATATTTCTGTAATTAGCCTGTTCTAAACCCTTCGGCAGCTCTTTGGAGAGATGTTGATTATTTACAGTACGTGCAACTCGGATGTCACTGGATTATTAACCTTGGCCGTGTAGTCTTCCAATGTCTGGATTAGTGGATATGAGTTTGTTTCCTCTGCCTCAGGCTAGAAAAATCCTGGGGGAAAAAAAAAAGTAAAAAATCAAAATAATAAAAGCAACATAAACAGGTCAGAGAAGCCGGTGCTCTCTTACCACCCTGCAACCAGAAAGCACAAGGAGGGAAGGGGTTAGCAGCAGGAGCTGTGTTACACCAAGAGGTTGGAAATCAGGAGCTCCAGCCCCAAAGCTACCAGTGGTGAGAGGTGCTCTGGATGATCAGCACAGAAGAGCACCAACACCTGACTCTGCTTTCAACAGGGGAAACTGAGAGATTGAAGGCGATGGCAAAGCCCTACAGCAGCCTCAGAAGACCCTGGGCACCACCTGCTGCCATGTCTCATGCACCATCCTGCCTCTCTGCCTCGCTATTTTGGGGAAAGCATCCTCTGCCCTGCTGTTCTCCACCTCTTTGAAGCAGGAGATTGGAATGTGCTCAGACAAAACACTGAAGAAGCGATAAATGTATCTGCTCCTCTGGTGGCAGCTCAGTTCTGGAACACAGCTGCTAAACCAGTCCAGTAGGCCTCAGGTCCTACACCAGATCATAGCCCCAGCTGCTTTCTTTTACACCAAGGACTCAAACACCTCCCTCCAAGCTCCAAGGAGCACTAGAGAAGTTAAAGACTGTCCCTTCCACCAGAGCTGGCTGGACTTCCTCAGGACAGAAGGAATTCCTGTTTCTTTTGCAGGCATCTGAGCCACTTCCTCTTATTGAAGAGATGCAGGAAGGTCTGCCAGGAGGTGCCCCAGGCCTCTGGGAGAGGGGACTTAAGGGAACACAACTATTCCCACGACATTGGAGGGACAGTTATCAAAGGATTTCCACAGATCATGAGGGCAGCAAACTGCTGGGTCTGTCTCTGACACAGTCCTGGGAAAGGGTGGTGCAAAAAGCTCCCCCTGCAGCTCCTGAGGACCACAGCCCTACGGGTTTGGTGTGGACAGAAGCAAATAGAGGGACATCAGCAAGCATGTCATTAATATAAAGATTAGACTGACTTCAAAGCATGTGGCTCTCGGTGCACTGGAAATGTCAAAAACCACTCTGTGCCATCTCAGAAATATTTCACTTGGATGTTGATCCTTTTCAGACAGCTGCTTTTACAGTAAAATTGAAGGCAATGCTGAAGTGGAAAGCTGTTTTGCATGAAGCCTCCCCAAGGTTTTCAGCTCTGCATGGGCTTCTCTGTTTATTTTTGGGTTATTTTTCAGCAACTATTTTGCAGAACCAACCCAAACAGGCAGGTGTGTTCTGTTGTTGCCACTCCATGGTTTCCACTGACAGCAATCCATCTTGCCCCAGCGAGGAGCAGGAGAAAGAACTCCTGTCACTACCAAGAAAGAAAAAAATACCAGTTGAAAATTTCTGAGAGTCTCAGGAAACTCCGTTCAGCTCCAAACACAGCGAAGAAAATGCCATCAATGATTTTCCCCCTTGTAATTAGGTTTGCAAAGGTTGACTTACAAGGAATTAAAACATGGAAACATTTGAAATACCAGTGAGTTCTGGCATCCTAAAGTAATGTGACATTTACATGATAATTTGGCAATTAAATACGCAAGCAAGGATGCTTTTTTGTCTCCAACACGAAGGCACAGCACTTCCATAAAACAGCTTCCAGCATTTCACAGGTTCACCTCCTGACTTGAGTGGAAAAAATATCATTTGCAATGCGTGGGCCAGGGACGCTTACACCAGCACAGACCACACCAGCTCAGTAGCAGCTCACAGCACAGCTCTGCCATACAGAGACCATCTTGGGGAGCTCCAGGTGGAAACCCCACCTCCTCTCGCTGCCTAAAAACCGGGATGCTTATTATTGTCAGTTGGAGAAAAGAGCTTGGGTCGGAGTTGCTTCTGCAACCCAGCAGAGACACCTTCACTGCAGAACGGGCTTACTGCCAATCTCTAGATGAGCAAGAAAAAAACTCCAACAGAGGCACTGTCAGCCTGGACACGGGTGAAATGTGCCCACAGGGAACAGCCCCACAGTCTAACTCCATCCTATAGCACCCACAAGAACACAGTATCACCCATCAACAGGGTCAGGTTCAGTTATCACCCAGGCTCCTCTTGAAAAGTTATGCATTAGCTTAAACTCAAGATACCTGCAGAAATAAAAATCTTTCTCCAAGTTACACAACTGGACCAGACCCCAGAAAGAGGTGGTTTTGCTTGTGCTGGGAAGGGGCAGACAAAGGTCTCCTTTCAGCCAGGCTTGGACTGCATCATCCCCACTACCTCCTTTCAGTGGATCTCAGCAACTCCCTTCCTGTGCTGATGAATAATTTGGAGAGCCTCAGCCATTATTAAATAAGAAAGATTCTTTTCCTTGCAGAAATAATTGAATACCGGAGCTCAGAAATTGAGGTCATCCTGAGCTCTGCCCCCTCTGACAGCGCCGCTCCCACCAAGATGTCAATCCCGTGGTGCCGGTGGAGCGGGCGGCGATTGGAGCCATGCGGCTTGGCAGGGCCGGGCTCAGCGATGCTTGTCCTCTCACCTCAGGGCTGCTGAGAAGGAGCAGGGACATTTCAAAGCTGGCATTAAAGCTGCAGTGACTTGAGACTCTCTCAAGAGAAATGAGCATAACTGAAGTTTATGATGGTCTTGGCTCCACCACCCAACCGAGAGCCTGCTGCTGCACGCGGCCAGCTCTGCAGATCCATCCATCTTCCTTAATGGAAGGCATAACGCAAGCCCTCTTGGTACAGTGGGGTATAAGCTCTGCTACCAGGGAAAGAATCATCAAGGTTGATGAATGGCACAAAAGCTCTTTTTCATTAATGGAAGCCTCGCTCCTTTCTGAGGGCAGAACTTCCTCCTGCCCAGCACAAGGCCCACTGTTGTCCTGAGGCCTGGTTTTCCCAGCCACTGAGATGAGATCTGGGGAAGCTCAAATTCAAAGTTACTAACAGCAATACATCTAGGAAAGCTCTGGTTGCTTCAAGCCCTCTCCACTCCTGCTGGCTTCCCCTCATTGCTGTGCTCTCAGCTGGTGGCTCTCAATCACACACTGCAGAAAGTTTCCGCTCTAGGTCGATTCCAAGTGGATGGAAAGTTATGGTTGAGATGTGTTCTACCACCTCTAGGCTTGTTATCCAGTAGGGAAAAAAAAAGACAACAAGAAAAACCACTGGTAGAATAAGGTCCTACTTCATTCAACTGCATGGAGCTGGATCTAGCCCACCTTCGATCTTGCAATGTTCTTCCCCCTTCCCTTCCTCCCCGAGCTCACTACTTTTCTCAAGACCAGGAAGGAAACTACCAGGGTATCACAGTTTTCTGTCTATCTTCACACTGCTCGATGTGCATCGATAAATAAAATTCTCAATGACCATCACATGAATAACAGCTTCTCCCAGGAGTAAAAATCCTATTTATACAGAATCCACCCACAATGAAACCAACGTGGGTTCAGAGCACTTCCACTAATAAACCACACACCATCCAGGAAGGAATGAGATCCTTTCTGTAGGATTTCCCTCAGCACCAGGAGAAAGAGCAGCAAGGAACTGTGTGATGAACCAGCCCGCACAGCGTGGAACTAGGAGCACAAACACTTACTCAGGGGAAAGGATGAATTCACTGTATCCTGAGCGAAATGTGAGAAATGCCAGCCCCCACGAATAAAAGATCTCAAAATGAAGTCAGCTTGTCCTAAACCCTGAAGTCGAATACACGACAATGAAGACATTTGAAAAGACTTTCAGAGCCAAACTTTCTGCTCGGGGACTCTCTGTACTAATTAGGTACAATTACAACTGCTTAAAGAACGCTAATGTCTTTGCCATGCACTGACAATTGTCATCTCCTCATAAATACATCATGTTGGATCCAGTGTTTGTGACAGGGTGGTGACTAACTCCACCAGGCTGAAATGAAAACTTCCCTGAAGACCTTGACTGAGCCTCCTGCAGAATGTAAAGCTCTGTTGGAACAGGTCCAGAAGAGGCTATGAAGATGATCCGAGGGTTGGAGCGCCTCTCCTATGAGGACAGGCTGAGGGAGTTGTTCAACCTGGAGAAGAGAAGGCTCCGGGGAGACTGCAGCCTACCGGTATCTGAAGGGGGTCTACAAGAAAGCTGGGAAGGGACTTTGTAAAAAGGCCTGTAGTGATAGGATGAGGGGTAACGGCTTCAAACTAGAGGAGCAGAGATTTAGATCTGAAATAAGATGTGAATTCTTCACTCTGAGGGTGGTGAGACACTGGCACAGGTTGCCCAGGGAAGCTGTGCAGCCTCATCCCTGGATGTGTTTAAGATCAGGCTGGACTGGGCTTTGAGCAACCTGCTGTAGTGGGAGGTGTCCCTGCCCATGGCAGGGGCATTGGAACCAGATGATCTTGAAGATCCCTTCCAACTCAGACCATTCTGTGATTCCCTGGGAATTGTTAAGGCCAAAGAACAAGACCTTTTTAAAGTCCCATCTTTCTTTCTGAGGGTGTCACTGAGCTTGACAGGTTGTGCCCAAACTAACAGGCATCAAGGCCCATCAACAATACTGTCAAAAAAAAAAAAAAATCCCCAAACAAACCATACAATATATTTCTATTCCAAGAAACAAACAGTTGAATCCCAAATTTTGCAGTCTGTTACCTCTGGAAAGTGTATGCACAGAAAGCAGCAATTTCTCAGGGCAAAAAGAAAAAAAAAAAAAAAAAAGGCAGCTCATTTTCCAGATGTCCATCTAGAATGTTTTTAATTAGACTTCAATTTCTGCTGGTGAACTCCCCATTGTACACCAGCGACAACGGCAGAAGGAGGCATCGGGGAGCAAGCTCACGACTGCTCAGCACAAAGAGCTCCGAGAGCCTTCCTCGGCAAATTCTCCAAAAGCCGAGCGCGTCCGTTTGTTAATTCTAAATAAGATAATCCATAATTAGAAGTAAAGCCCAAACTGGGAAGGCCTGATATGTTTTTGAACTTTCTCCGTACTGCGCTTCTACAGCAAAATAGTTTTGTTTACATGAGATTTTCATTTTCGTTCCAGCTAATGTGACCTTGTGGATAAAAGAGGGGGGGAAATAAATGCCCAGGCGCTTGGGGAAAGTCTCTTCCTCCCCCAGGAGGAAAAAAAGCACAACACAACCAGAATTGTTCTGGGGCTTGTTTGAACTTCTGAAAATTGATTTCAGCACCGAATAGTCTGTGCTCGCCTCGTTCATCATCCCTGCCTGCCAATGGGTAGCGTTTTTGTCTCTGTTGATAAGGGAATTTTTAATTATTGTAATTATCGTTTGAAAATTGGGTTCCTGCCACGGACAATTGAAATTAGATTCTGTTACTTTTTATCTTTGTTCATGTCTTTTAATCTGAGGTTTCATTTCCTATCAGCACTAAAATATGTGGATGCCTGTATACATGTGCTCGGCTTACGGACACGCGGAGAGACCCGGGCGCTCGTAAAACACAAGCGAGCGCATTACATATGCTGGTCAGATTTGACGGCGGAAAGGACCGTTACCATCAGCTGGTTCAATCTATTATGAAACAAGGGCCATGTCACCTCACCCTGTAATTTCTGCATCAAGTCACCCCTTTCAGAAAAGGCACCCAACCCTGACAAAAAGGGTTTATAGAGTGGAACGTGCCCACAACTTGACCAGTGATGGCATTTTCAAGGGTGACTCCTCATTTAGGACCTGGCTTATCTGTGTTACGCAGCTTGGGGGGTGAACACACAGCCCACAGGTGAAGAAGGGGTGGAGAAGGTTTATGGTCCCGTTACGGTCAGACCTTGGTTCCTTTCTGCTGGCACCGCTGACAAAGTTGCTCCACAGCTTTGAAACTAAGATTATTTTATTTCACTAGGAAGAGCACCAAGACCTCAGGAGCTCATTTGAGCCAGGCTGCTGATATACACCTGATAGTAGGTGAGATTGACCACGAGAGCTGCAAAAACCCCACAGACCTTGGCATGGAAGTAGGGGCGGCAGTCACGAAGCTGCTGACACATTCCTGCATAAACCAGTCCTTCTTTCCACATTGTTTTTCAGCTAAAAACCTACTGCTGCTGGCAGGCTTCAGTATTCAGGAGATGAAGGTCTGTACCCAGATCTCCATTCCACCTCCATAAATCCACCGCAGTCAGCTGGTCTGTTTGGGCATAAACTCAGCTGGCAACTTCACCCAGGATTTGCAGGCAAACCCTCCTGGTCTCTGAGCTGCTGAATGCAGCCAGAAAAAACAGCTTAAACTACTGATTTATATTTTTTTTCGTACAGATTTTTCTTGTTGTTGTTTGGTTGGGTTTTTTTTGTAGTTTTTTTTTTTCCCCACCTCTTCTGCTGACTGTGTTCTTCCAAGTCTTTCAGCCTACCTAGTTCCTCACAGCTGTCCCTCAAAGCCTGATGTATTCACCACTACTGACCAGTAGAAACTGCATACCATAGAATGGGTTGGGTTGGAAGGAACCTTCAAAAGTCATGTAGTTCACCCCTCCCTGCAAGAAGCAGGGACATCTGCAACTAGAGCAGGTTGCTCAGAGCCCCATCCAACCTCCCCTGCAATGGGGCCAGGGATGGGGCAGTGACCACCTCTCAGGGCAACCTGGGCCAGGCTCTCACCACCCTCAGGATCAAATCTCTCTTCCTTCTCTCCAGTCTAAATCTCCCTTTTTTTAGTTTAATCCCATTATCCCTTGTCCTGTCACAACAGCACTGTCCCCATCTTTCTTGCAGGCCCCCTTCAAGCACTGTCTCAGAGGCACTGGGGGAACCACTCCCAGACACAGGAAAGTCTCCTCGTGCCTTGTTGCTTCTCCATGGGAGTCCACATTTCTTCCAGCTACAAGCCAGTGCTCACCCACCTGGCCAGTTCTGCTGCCCACACCTCCCAGCCAAGGTAACTCCTCCAAGGCTTCAGCCAGGCCTTGGATGAGGAAGCTATGAGAATAATGCCAAAGCTCTCAGATATAGTCATCCTTTTCTTCCACCCCTCATCCTTCTCCTCCATAAATTTATGAATCTCTGCCCTGTGCCCTCCTTCCCTGAAGCTCCACAAAGGTCAGCTCTTTGAAATACGTAGAACAGGCAGAGCCTAAAGCCAGGAGCGGTCCAGAGACTGAATCTCATGAGCAACATCACAACAGCCAGCCTTGGAGATTACAGATGCCAATCCGGTTCTAAAATGCCTTAGTTACCTTTAACGTACTTGATTTCACTCAGGGGAGGTGATGGGGAGACTGCTACTATTTCTGAGCCTCTTTACCAACCCACCATGGCTTTTCTGTTTCAGGTGGAGGATGGAGCCCTGGTGCAGAAAAGTCTCCTGACAGTTAAGTGGGTTTAAAAGACAAGAAACAAGCTTTGGACCAACACTACTCCACAGGTGCACATGTGCTGTGCTTTATGGGAATTGTTTTTAAATCCAAGGAAGAATCAAGGTGGAAGATGGTTTAAAAAGCTGTATTTTTTTTTTAATATAAATAAAAAAGTAAGAGAAGCTGAAGAGTTTTATTTGTTACAGACCACATTATGAACTTCATTCAAAGCAACCCTGCGCTCTTAGAAGTGGTGAAATAAACCTTCCTGGTTTAATCTGCCTGCTCTGGAAGGGAAATAATCAGATCCTGCCTTTTGCATAGACAGAGTTTTAATTACCTCTGAAACTCGCCTGGTCCCATACGAGCAGCTTTTCAAAAGCAATCTATTAACAAACAATAACCCTGCTGCTTGCAGCCTGGTACAAAGCAGATGCTATCGCTGCTTCTGCGCACGCCTCTTCCCTCCCCTGCTCCCCCCGCCCCCATCCAGCCCGCCGCAACACGGATCAATTCAGAAACTGCTGCTCAAGAGAAGGGAACGTGGGGAGAGCCACCCAGGTGGCCAAGGCCAGTGGTGGAAGCAGGACATGGAGCATCAGAAGAAGTACTGCGTCCAGTTTTGGAGCCCCTACTCCAAGAAAGATCTGGACATGCTGGAATGTGGCCAGAGAAGGGCCACGAGGCTGGAGCACCTCTCCTAGGAAGACAGGCTGACAGAGTTGGGGTTGTTCAGCCTGGAGAAAAAAAGGCTGTGAGGAGACCTTCTGGTGGCCTTCCAGGATCTGAAGGGGGCTACGAGAAAGCTGGGGAAGGACTTTTGAGGATGTTGGGTAGTGACAGGACAAGGGGGAATGGATCCAAACTAGAGGAGGGGAGATTTAGATTGGACGTTAGGAAGAAGTTCTTCCCCAGGAGGGTGGTGAGACGCTGGCACAGGTTGCCCAGAGAGGTGGTGGAAGCCCCATCCCTGGAAGTTTTGAAGGCCAGGCTGGATGGGGGTTTGGGCAACCTGATCCAGTGGGAGGTGTCCTTGCGGATGGCAAGGAGGTTGGAACTCGATGGTCTTCCAACCCTGACAGTTCTGTGATTCTAAGATTCTAAGTGCAGACCAGGGCTGTGAGCACAGCTCAGAGGTTCAATTCTTACGTATATTTTTTTCAGCAGAAAAAGAAACAGAACTGACAGGGGAGGAGGTGTCACTGGCAGCCCTGGGACCACCAGGCTCATTAGGTAGTTGACTCCAGCGCTGGGATAAAAAAGCTGTGAGCTGCTGTCCTCTGCTGCTGAGGATGAGATTCAAGTTGGGTGTCCTACACTCTCTGCCCTTCTGTAGAGAAGGGCCAGGAGGATTTTCTCTTTTATCTCTAGCAGCAAAGAAAAGGGCATCGGTGTTTGGGCCTTGCAGCTGATGTGAGACTGTGAGTGGCCAAACCTGCATAGAATGACTGAGTCATCTCAAGCTGTGTGCCAGCAAAAGGCGAGTTCCCAACCTTGGCAAAGGAAAATGGACATTTGCAAGACCTCACAGGCTGGCTGTGGAAAAAAAACAACCCAACAAACAAAAGCAAGGAGACCTCAGTTTAAGCCCGGTTAACTGAGGTCTCCTCAGCAAACCTCCCCCCACCTCTCCTTAGCTTGGGCCTGTGGATGCTCTGCTTTGACATCGCAGGGTCAGCGCTTGTCCCTGTGAAAGGGGGGCTCCAGAACCACTCCAGAGAGCACCTGGGAGCTGCCAGCGAGCACCAGGCACCCCAGCAGAGCCCGAGGTCCCGTGGCTCCCAGCACTGTACAAACATCTGACAAGAGAAAGCCATTGAACAGCTGCTGACATTTTGAAACACCAGTCCCTTACTACACTGTTTCCCATCTGTTTCTTCTGGGGACAATCAAACGTCCTACATCACGTACGGGGCTGAACATCTCCTGTCACTGTGGCTATTCCACCGGTGTGCATAAAACCCTTACTTGTATTAAGGAAGCGCAGGGGGCATTCCAGCACTTTTTAAGGTAGGTGCCCCGCCAGGGTATTGCAAAAGCATCGAGTATTGCAACACAAGCCACGCGTCTTGCCAGGCAGTACCTGTTCAGAGCCAGATTTCTTGGGTTTGCTCTAATAAACTCTCAAATCAGACCACATCCCTGCCTGGTTTCTTGCCAGCTCACACAGGGAATAAAGATCACAGAGTATTTTTGGCTGGAAGAGACCTTCAAGATGATCGAGTCCAACCTTTTGCTAGCCCTATCAACATCACTAAACCATGTCCCTCAATGTGACATCTACCCACCTCCAGGGATGGCGACTCAACCACCTCCCTGGGCAGCCTGTTCCAATGCCTGACAATGCTTTCAGTAAAGAAATTTTTTCTACTATCTAACCTGATCCCCTCTACGTCCAGAGCAAGAGACACCAGGGTCCTATATCAGTGGGGCAGGGCCTTGCCTTGGGCTGGCAGGTGGTGGTGCACCAGGTTTGGACTCTCTCTGTAACACCACCTTTCACTGAGCTTTTGCTCTGGAAGGATTCAGGAATAGCTTTTTTTTTTTTTCTTTTTAAATAAATAAAAAAGAAGCATTTCAATCATCAGTCATTCATACTGAACACACACCTGCCTTAGACCTATTGCCGTCACATTCATCATTTACATTTGAGAGGTTAAAGAACCTGAAATGAACTTCGCTTTATTGCACCATTAACCTTCTTATGTATCTACTATTTTCCACCAAGCTCCAGAGAACCTTCCTAAGCACCAAACACACAGATTCCTCACAGCAAACAAGCTCAAACACAACCAAGAATATTTATTCTCCAAAGTCAAACCGGGTAACACCGCGTGACCAAGCTGTCCCCATTTCACATCTTTCTTACCAGGAAATGAAAAGCACAGACGTGGCCTTAAGAACTCCCTGCAAAGCTTGGACACCCATCTTCACCACCACCAGCTGCCACCACCTCTGTCCAACATCATTATGGAGCCCAGCAAGTCTTTATTTTGTCTCGTTAAGGAAGACTAACAAAGGACAGATGGAGTGGGTTTGCTAATGGCACAGGGCTGGCTGCTCTCTGCTCTCTCGGCCCTAGAAAGGACAAGCTGTAGAGTTCCACCAGGCTCCCAACAGACACAGCTCTGCAGCAGGAACAATGAAAGGGCTTGGAAAAGCCAGGACATCTTGACTGCTTGCCCTGGATGCGGAAAAGCTAAAAATCTGGTGCAAAGCCTAGGGGCGGGGTGGTAATCCCTGGGGAGTGCTCTTAGAAGAAGTGCAAGAAATTGATGTTTACAGTTGCTCTGTTTCTTCAGAAAAACAAGACCTATGAGGTTCTTTTTTCTCCTTTTTAATGAAAAAAACAAATAAATTTTCCCCATGACAGGAACTTTTAGCACCTCTCACCTCCAGGATCCAACACTTCTTTGGAAAAATGAGCAAACAGCCAATAAAGACCTGCCTTTCAACACCTTTACCGATGGCCCGTCTGGGTCTGATTAGTAATTAAATGCAGGAGGTCAGTGACCCGGCTCGATTGAAAAATGTTCCTCCGCTATTGCAGAACTGACAGGCCACACCAGCAAACAACACGGGAAACAAAAGGGAAAGAACAGTTTGATCCAGCCCCTGACAGCAAATAAATCACCTCGAGCAGGCGCTGAGCCGCCAGCGCGCCGGCTGCTCGCCCTGCGCTGCTGCAGCGAGCTCACTCTCGGCTGGCGGCCGCTGCGGCGATCTCGACGGTCCTCATCAGTAGGGTCTTGTTAGGATCCCGGTGACAAGCAGCCGGTTTGCTGCAAGGGTGGGCTGGCTGTCACTCCCACAGCACAGCAGGGGTTTTTGTAGGGTGTTTTCCCACGCTGATGATGCTCAGGCTGGGAAGTCTGAGTTCCTCCTTTTACAGAAGTTTCCCCCTGCATAAAAACCACCCTGTGGATACGTGAAAAGAGTCAGCAAAATTTGGAGGCGACTGGAACAGCATCATCTTCCCAGTAGCTTTGCTCCTGCACCCTTTGCTCCCTGGAACAGCATCATCTTCCCAGTAGCTTTGCTCCTGCACCCTTTGCTCCCTGGAACAGCATCATCTTCCCAGTAGCTTTGCTCCTGCACCCTTTGCTCCCTGGAACAGCATCATCTTCCCAGTAGCTTTGCTCCTGCATCCTTTGCTCCCGTGCCCAGAAGAGAATCTTCTAGCTGGTGTAAACTGGAGTCAATGAAAGCCCGTGTTGCACTTCCACCAGCTCAGGAAAAGCTGCCTGTGCCTCTCTGACAGTTTTGTGGCCCTGGAGGATCAGAACCAGGACTGAGATGAGGGACAGGAGAGCGGTGGCTTGGCTGTTAGGAGGTGTTAATGAGAAAGTGATTTGTCTCCCCACAATGTCCTTGTGCTTCTTAGGAAAGTCACAGAGCAGAATTTCTGAATATTTAATACAGCTTCTTAATTAAGAAAAGGGTAAAAAACCTGAGAGACACCAGCCCCTACTGCAAGTTCGAGGCCAAAGCTTTAAATACAGGATAATCACTCATCTCAAGGAAGGAGGGAGTACCTGATTAAAAGGGGTGGCCTCAGTTAGGTTTGTTTGGACCCAAGAAACGGTCCCTTCTGCGCTCACCACTGATGTTGCACTCAGCATTTTCCCCACAGACTGGAAGTTCTCAGAATTTTAGAAGTGGTTTTAACTTACCCTGTCCTACAAAAGCTGAAAATCTAAAGTAAGGCTTGAAAAACGAAGACTCTAGCAAAGTAATTAAAAAAAAAAAGCAGCAGAGCCCTGTCTGGTTTGACAGAAACATTTCAGTTTGGTAATTTCCAAAGGTTTCATTTCCATTTCAATCTTTCTTTTCGTCCTGTAGGTGAACTTACATTTCAAAGCAAAACGCAAATTTGAAGCAAAATAGAATAGCTCCATTTCTAGGAGTCACGGTGACCTACTGATCATTTTAAAAACTTCGCTCCAATTTTTCCCCAAACGTAAAATCTCCTGAAATTGGTCCTTCCCTCTGAAATATTCTGGCTTTGATGAATCAACATGCTCTGATGAAATTTTTTTTTTTTTTTGGCAAATGACTCCTAGGCACACTCATTTCTCCCATTAATAGCCAGTACTGCAGCAGGAGACAACGTGGCCTGTGGGGACTGGCTCCGATGGAAGGGATGGAGCTGCTTTTCCCACTTTTCCCGTGACACATCTCATAAGCTTCAGGTGCACGGCCCCGGCAGAAGCGACTGAGACACTGAAATCAGAGTTATCAGCTGCATCTGGGGCCCTGGCCACGTGCACACTCCTACCTGCATCAAAGCGAAACGCGTCGCTCCGAGCCGGCGATAGTTCTCTCTTTAATTAGCATCCTACTTGGCAACGCCGGCCGTGCAGAAGCACAAGCCATTCCTTAGCTGCACTTCAGCTGCCAGGTGGTGGCCTCCTACACAACGGTACAGTCGGGATTGGTGACTGCATCAACTCCAGTTTTGCTCTTCCCCCTCTTTTTTTAGCATGTATGCCGTAAATCCGTTGGGCCAAAATTTTTATATACGTGGAGTTGGGCTTTGAGGGCCACCAGGTCCAACTGAGCAGATTCATAGAATCGTTCTGGTTGGAAGAGACCTTTCAGATCATGGAGTCCAACCACTAACCCATCCCTGCCAGGGCACCACTGAGTCCTGTCCCTCAGCACCACAGCTCCACGCCTTGGAAACCCCTCCAGGGATCAGGGGGACTCCTGCCCTGCCCTGGGAAGTCTGGGACAGGCCTGGACAACCCTGCAGAGCAAGAAACTGTTCCCCAGCTCCAACCTAAACCTCAACTGGGGCAACTTGAGGCTGTTTTCTCTTGTCCTATTGGGAGCAGAGCCCAACCCCCCCTGGCTCCAAGCTCCTGTCAGGGAGTTGTGGAGAGCCAGAAGGTCTCCCCTGAGCCTCCTTTGCTCCAGGCTGCACAAGCCCAGCTCCCTCAGCCGCTCCTCACCACACTCCTGCTCCAGACCCTTCCCCAGCTCCGTTGCCCTTCTCTGGCCACGCTCCAGCCCCTCAATGTCCTTCTGGGATTGAGGGGCTCAAAACTGATCCCAGGATTGAAGGGGCAGCCTCACTGGTGCTGAGTACAGAGGGAGAATAATACAGTAGATAAATACAAGCGATGCCTCAAATAAATAAACTTTGCCTGTGTACGTGGCCCACCTGCACAATCTGCTGTGTCAACAGTGATGAGAAGAAGCTGGAAAATCAAGGTTTTGATCAATTTTCATGAGGAGCAGTTGGAAGCAAACGTGTTGTACCATTAAGGGAAACATTAGAAGCTCAACGATTTGTGTGGTTGTTTTCTCCTAGCAGCAGGCACACCCAGGGGGATTCAAAATGTCCTTGAACTTCAGGAATAAAAGGAGGAAGAAGAAGTAGGGGTTGTGGGGGGAGGAAATAACACCACGATCAGTAGCTGCAAGTGTACTGTCAGGTGATTAAAAAAACTGGAGGGAGCCTCAATATGCGTTTTTCTTATGAGCAGCGCTGCCCAGTCGACCTTGCCCGATTCCGACAAGGCAGGAAAGCCGAGATGGAAAGATATGCAGCCTCGCACGCCAGCCCGCCCCGCCTGGAATTTAAATGATGGCATTAGTATTCAGGATCTTTGCATGTGTTTAAATGTGGATTAAAAATGCATTAATTGGTCTCGTTTTAACAAGCTCTTCTCTTTGTATATCAAATATTTGAAAGATTCGGTATTATCACCTCTTGTCTGCGCTGGAATTGAAGAGGAGAAAAGAAATGTAATTGAGGACTTAAGGAGTGTCTCCTCCTGTTTGCTCAGCGCAGGGCTATCTGATTGAAAGCTCAGGGGAAAATGACTTTGATAAGTATATGAACAACATCTAAAGGCAACACAACTTGGCAAATGAGTACCGACATCCAATCCGAAGCATTTTTTGGCAAGGAAAGTGTCTTTCCAGTAAGTGGCGGTTCAGAAGAACTGCTGGAGCAGTTTGTACCGCGTAACCCGTCACCAGCACGAAAGAAAAATTCTCCGTCTCTTCCGATGCGAGCTCAGGATTTGACAACCAGACTTCGGCTGCTTCCTTGGCTGCACTTCCCGGTCTGACTTTAAGCAGGTCACTCCAACCAGGAATGGACCTCTTCTCGGACTGAGCAACCCCAGCTCACGCTGCTTTCTCCTTACTCCTACCTGCAACGCTGGGAGATGCTCAGACAAGTGCAAGTTTTGCACTCACCCGTGTTTTAATCGCCTGGGCAAGTCTGAGTGAAAAACCTGAAATAAGGAACCGTCTGAAGCTCTAAACCTGAGTTTCATCCCAGGATAACTAGAGCACCTCTCGCCATCGCCATAAATACTTGAAATAAGGAACGGTCTGAAGCTCTAAACCGGAGTTGTATCCCATGATAACTAGAGCGCCTCTCTCCATCACCATAAATACTGCGCTGGAGCTTGCTCATTAAAAAATTCCTAAGCATCCAGCGATGTGCTGCTAGGATCTGCTCAAAGCAGAGGTCCAGCAATCAGCACAAAAACTTGCTCCACTGGAATTTGCATGTTTATAGCTTTCACTTGGTTATATGAACACATTTTGCAGATAATCCCTGCTTCCTAGTAGGTAGGGGGAAAAAAAAAATAAAAAAAAAATCAAACAACCAAACCTTCAAAATATGCAGGCTAAAAATCCCCATCTCCCTCACTTTTGGAAGGCTCCGACAACGCCGTGGGAGCAGGCGCTTGTGTCCATGGATGGATGGATATAGAAAGTTGTGTGTCGTGCCAGGGCTCTGCTGGTTCCAACAGGTACTTAGAGCTGTCAGAGTCCTGCAGAAAGGCAGTTCCCCCTGGCTGGGGCTCCTACGGATTCCAAAGCGGATGGTCCCTGCTTATCACACCCAGCATCTGAACGCCCGATTCTTATTAAAATTAATGTGGACTCTGCTCCCCGGCTTTCCTCTGCAGCTCACAAAAAAATCTCAGCCTGGGCTTGGATTTGAGTCACTGAGGTTTGGTACCTTTTGCAGAGCTTGATTTTCAGCCGCAGGCTGGAATATTTCCAGGCAAACTTTATGTAAAATTCACTCCAAACCCCACGTGGGAATCCAGGCTCATAGAAAATGCTACGATTTTTTTTGCAGGCTCCTGAGCTGGAGGCATTCTTTCTTTTCTTTCAAAAACAAGAAACAGCTGGGGCTTGCATTTTCTCCCTGTATTATCTATTTACATACCCTATTTTGTCCTATCATCCAAGCCCCACAGAAACCCTGGTGAGACTGGAAGGGCCTACGATACCCATCTTGCACATGGGAAACACAGCACAAACTGATTTATTTAAGCTCATACAGAAACAGCAGAGATTTCAGGCCTGGCTTCCCCAGTTAAAGTGTCCTCTGCTACCAGGAATTTGTATTTTAGGGTACAGCATGAAACAGAACTTATATACAGTTGGAATCACCCCTTCTACAGGCTGGAGACTCCCTAGGACATCACCCATCTCCCAGAAATATTCGATCATCTTCCAAAACTGCTAAAAAAAAAATAAAAAAAATCACTGAGGTGGAAAGTCAGTGAAGGCAAGTGAAGATTTTTTTTTTTTGGGGTTTGGTTCTTTTTGTTTTTTTAATGTGACAGATTAAACAGTGGAAGTAACAGTGGAAGTACAAAGTGTTTTACGCTTTGGGTGTTAATCCTTGGAGAGGACACTCTCTGAGCTTTAGAAAACAAAGAGATCTCTTGTCAGGGATATAAACACGGCAGGTCTCCCAGAGTAACACGCACTCGGAACGCTGCTTTCCAGCGCAGGAGATGAAATCATAACAGCATACACTTATTTACTTAAAACCCATCAATAACGAGAGATCTATAGCTGAACTCTGGGCTCTTCTCACATGCACTTAAAAATGAAATGAATCTGAAGCAGCAGCAGCAGAAACCCAAATATATGTGTGCATAAGCAGCTTGAGTAAGCCACAGGACAAAACAAACTGAATTATCCACGTTTCTTTAAACTACCTTCAAGAGTATTTGCCATTATTGGCAACTCGTATCCCAAGAGCTCAAATCGGTCATAAATGGGTCTGTATTGTTGAGCATCACCTGTCTACAGAGAGGAAAACTGAGGCAGAACTAAGGGCTGATGCTAATGGCCATGGGAGGGGCTTTCCATGCTCTTGGGTGCTGGCAAACTAAGGTGGCAGATGCACCAAAGCCCTGCTCAGTTTTCCAGCCTGCTGGATTTCTCTCCCCCGTTGCATCCCCTTCGGCCATCACCCTGAAAAAACAGCTTCAGGCACCTTCCCCTGTGAAGAGGCGTGATTCTGGGAGGTGCTTCCCAGTAGTGACGAACCAGTTGGGGACCACCATGGTGGGACCATGTCCACCAAGCAGTGGACGGCTTCACCTCTGCCCTCCGGGAACCCGGATCCTCCACCTCTGGCTTTGGCAAGACCTGTGTCAAACCTCCAGTTTGCTTTGATTGGTACCGTTCCCCACACTCTGGGAGATCTCTCCGAGGACTTTTATTTTCCAGAGAGCCTTTCGTTGTAGCGAATTCAAATCAGTCATCAACTTCCCACTGAGTTCAAAACACCTCTTTCTCCATTTAAAATGATTTTTAAATGGATGCAATGCACTCGATCTTCCAGCTGAAATAGCTTCTGTATTATCCTCCAAGGCTGAATCCCTTTCCCCCCTTGCTCTCTGCTCACTTCAGATAATTCAATGGGAATTTATTTGAAAAGAGGTGGTGGGTCACAAATGAAGTAAAACGCTGACAGCAGGAGTTCCTACCCATTGGCTGCTTCTGCGAAAGGCAGGGAGCCAGACTTAGGGAGCTGTGGGATAGTTATCATTAGGCTGGTTGAAAATATTTCATCTCACCAGAGGGTTTTGGGGTTGATTTTTTTCTTTTCCTTCTTCTTTTCCCATAAGAATCGATTTTCTTTTGATTAAGTGATATTTTCACAAAACGTGTCTTTTTCCTCATCTTGCTGGAAAAAGGGAAATGCCTGAGAAAGGCAACTCTAACTAGTTCTAGCCATGGGCCTGCCTGGAGGCACTGCCAGGGAAAGTGCCTTCTGGGAAGTGTAGTTCCATTTAGGAAATCAAAGGTGCTGCAGGGAAGGGCGGAGGCACCCGGAGCCAAGCTGTGCCCGGCAGGATTTCTCAATCAAACGACTCTGGTTTGTGGCTGAAAAGAAAGGCAGCTTCTGAATCCCAACCCAGCCAAACTCTCATTTTTGAGGAAAGGTACAAGAGCTTAGCAGTCAAGTCTATCCCTGGTGAAGCTTCCTCTCAGACCTCGCTCCTCACTCCAGACAATGCAAAGTCTCAACGAGCTACTTACTTGTCCCCTTGTGTCACCAAGATGGACAGACTCCACAGGACCTCACTAGTGCCCTTGGCAGATGCAGGGTGCTACTTGAGGTGACCTCCTGGGGAGATGTTGCAAGAGAAGCGTGGATCTAGTAGTATCTTGGGGATTAAGAGGCAGGCAAACTGCTGGACTCTCAAAATGTTTTAGGAAGTGAATTGCTTTCTCTTTAAAAAAAAAAAAAAAAGAGGGAGGACTTACAAGAAAGGTGAGGATAGAGTTTCCAGTAGGGCTTGTTGGGACAGGACAAGGTGGGGATAAGTTTAAACTAAAAGAGGGAGACTTAGACTGGAGAGAAGGGAGAGATTTTTGCTGCTGAAGGTGGTGAGAGCCTGGCCCAGGTTGCCCCGAGAGGTGGTCGCTGCCCCATCCCTGGAACTGTAGCAGGGGAGGTTGGATGGGGCTCTGAGCAACCTGCTCTAGTTGCAGATGTCCCTGCTCCCTGCAGGGGGGTTGCACCAGACGACTTTGAAAGGTCCCTTCCCATCCAGACCATTCCATGATTTTATGATTCCTTATTTGGGACCACCTTTTTTTTCAGAGCCTATGTGAACAGATAATGCCCATCACAAGCTGGAGTACTAAAAGCTATCGCTGCTGTTACAACTGACAGGAGCACAGCCCTTCTCTGAGTGAACCCCAAGCTGTCTGGGTTTCACGTGCCCTACCGCAGGGTTACCTAAACCCTTGGGAGACTTGGCATGAACTGAACCGCAACTGAACCACGGGCGTTCAAACCAACAGCAGCAAGTTTTGAGTACCTGCATTAGCTGTGCTGACCCCTGCCCTCCGTTGCAAACACCTTCTTTCCTCCGATGCTTGAGGTCCCTTCTGGCCCCATGCTTTGTTCATTTGCTGGTTGCTCTATTAATGTCCTTGTCAGAAGCTCCAAAAAGATCCCTTATTTTAATGAAGTCAGAAAAACACCACCACTCATGCTGCTGCTACAGTTCAGGGCACCTAAATCTGACCTTTGTAGCTTTTTAAATGGCATTAAACAGAGCTCGTTCCCAGTCCCACCATGCAGATCCAAGGCATCTCTCCTGAGTT
The DNA here is from genome assembly GCA_013396935.1 of Baryphthengus martii. Taxonomy (NCBI): domain Eukaryota; kingdom Metazoa; phylum Chordata; class Aves; order Coraciiformes; family Momotidae; genus Baryphthengus; species Baryphthengus martii. The sequence goes on along the minus strand of VWZK01021604.1, from coordinate 216,203 downwards.
TGCTAAAGCTCTCTGGTATCTGCCAAAAACTCTGCCTGGATCCTGCCCCGCTCAAGCCAGGCCAATAATCCTCAGCGGTCTCTTCCCAGAGAGAAGAGACCTGGGAAAATTTGCCCATCAGCAAATTTTATTTACCCTACATGAAATCTCCTGGAAGCGAGCTTCAAAATTCTGCACGAGGGAACGTTTTCAGGTGATGACATCAGTGATGGTTCAGAAGAACTATGAGAGGAACACTCTTGCTTCCTTTCAGCTGAGGATGTCACAGCAAACATCTGGCACACCCTGGGGCAGTGTCACCCCAGGCATGGGAAAAAGAATCATAGAATGGTTTAGGTTGGAAGGGACCTCCAAAGGTCATCTAATCCAATCCCCCTGCAGGGAGCAGGGACATCCTCAACTAGAGCAGGTTGCTCAGAGCCTTGTCCAGCCTCACCTGGAATATCTCCAGGGATGGGGCCTCAACTCCCTCCCTGGGCAACCTGTTCCAGTGTTTCACTGGAAAAGGGGTTAAACTGCCCAGAGCAGAGGCTTGTTTTGAGGGAAGAGAGGTTCTGTGGCTCCCCCTCTAGATGGAAAGGAGAAAATAAGGTTGCATTGCTGTTGACTGTTTAAGAGTTTGCTTACAAGGGGAAATTAATCCAGAATTAACTAGTGGTGTGAATTGCAAGTGGATTAGTTAAATTACATTAAACCCAGGTCTGGATACTTCCATTTAAAATTAAAGTGGCCTTAATTCAATTTGGCTCAAGTCACTTCAAAAGTGAATTAAGTAAAACTTAATTACAGACCCTTTAATTCCAAATGAGTGTGTCTACGCAGGTTGTTTAATGTGCTTTCATTTCTCTATTTTAAGAGCTAATCTTGATGAGCTTTTCCGAATCCCCCCATGGTAGACAGACCCTCATTTGTATAGTAAAAAACTCCTCTGATTCTCTCTAAAAGTGGAAAAAAAATATATAAAGAATAAGACAAGTGATTTCTGTCTCCATCCAGACAAAATAATGATGCTGCATTTGCATCTCCCCCTGCTGCAGCACTGGGCACCGCTGTGCCTGGAGGACTTTCTCCTCAAAGCTATTTTCTGGCAACATTCCTTCCTTCCAGCTCCCATCAACATTTCCAGTAACTCTCTTTTTTTGCGATGCTTTCCCAGAACCATTGAAAACCTTTAAGGCCTCAACCAGCTCCACCAGGAACAAGTAGTTGGGTTTTTTGATTTATTTTTTTTAATTTTTTTTTTTTTCAAGGGATTTTTTTAGGAACTGCTGCAAAAAGCATTGTCCTGGCTGGTAGTGATGGGACAGGGTCTGATTCCCTGCTGTCGAGTATCTTGAGTAGTTATTTACAGTCATGAGGTTTGAAGACTGGCCAAGCACATGCAAATGGATCCAGATGGAAATCAACTTCAAGTCCTGTGCTCCCTTCTTCCCTCCTCTTGTTCCAGCAGCGTTGCCTGTTTCAGGGATTGAGGCTCAGACCCCGCTGTGGGGATGGCCACTGCTCCATCTGTTTTGGGGGACTTGTCTTGTGTGAGCTGGTCCCTCAGCCAGATCATTTATCACTTCAACAAGATGGATTTCAATTTTTTTATATTTTTTTTTCCAAGGTGTGCTTCAAGCTGCTGAGTTTTTACCCACTTTCTAAGATTGGTTGGCATTTGCTTCCAGCTCCCAGCTGCGACGCGTGGGGGGTCTGCTGCTGCCTCTCACGCTGTTTGCTTCGGCTGCTGTTGCTTTTCTTCGCTGCGCTCGGAGCTTGGAAATGCTTCCTGCTGTTTTCAGGCTGTTTTCCTAAGGAAATTGAGTCATGTGGGATCAGCCTATCTTTGGGTGTCTCCTTGCCTTTTCAGCCTCCTGACCACGTTCAAAGCAGCAGAGGGTTGCAGGGGGATGTAGTGAACGTGATGGGAGGAAAAGAAGCAGCGGAGTTATTCAGCGTGCTACTGCTCTAGTCCTGTCTGTATTCAGATGCTGGAGAGAAGGATGCTTTTAAAGGTGAGGGCTGTTCAAGATGAATGAGATAATTCTCTTCTGGTTCTGAAGCCTGTGCACCCCCTCCTGACGTGTCAAACAAGGTTAAGAAGGTCTGCCCTACCACTGAGCTGCCCTGAGGAGAAATGCATTAAAACCACACCAGTGGAGATGGAGGAGCGATAGGCAGAGTTTATTATATTTCAGAGTTGTGTTGGGTATTAATCACCATGCATCCTAAAAAGGTGTCTGAGGAACTTCGTTTGTCGTGGAAATGTCAGATAAGAGAGACACCGCATCTCCAACTGAGAATAAACAGTGAAGACTGTGGAATGTTACTCTAAAATGACCTTTTCCTTTATATTAAAGCAAACAGGTAAAAATAAAAGTCAAATCCCCAGCAGAGAGCACAGTGTGTGTGTGTGTTTGCACACGTGTTGGTCTGTCTTCTTCCTCACAGGCTGGAGGCACTCGGAGCAAAGCCAGCACAGGGGCTGGCTGATGTGGTGCGGCCTATGATCATCCCTGCTCCGGAAGCATGAGGAGTGATGCTGTGGTGTCTCTGAAATCCTGGCTGGCTGATGCATTTAAAAATTATATGGATTTATACTAGTGCATATGAGGGTGCTCATCATAGAATCATAGAACAGTTTGGGTTGGAAGGGACCTTAAAGACCTTCTCATTCCAAACCCCTGCCATGGGCAGGAACACCTGCCACTAGACCAAATCCTTTTCTGGGACCAAGGGCAGCACAACTGCTGTTACCAAATTGCATCTCATTTAAGCCTGAGGAGCTCTAGAGCAGGACAGATTTCCTCCCTTGGAGGACTGGAGTTGCCTCATCACACAGAGTTGTTCTGTGAAATCCTCTGATGTTGGAGAAGGACAGGGAGGAACCGTGTTACAACCTAATCCTTGATTTCTATGCTCTGTGACCTGAAAAGGTCTCAAACTCAGGAATTTGCAGTCAAAGGAAACAAGAAAATGTTATAAGCCACTTCACATTGCCCCATTCACTGCAGCATCCACACACATGGCCATCAGCCTGAGCTAGAACACCTCTAGGACTTGACTTCCAGGGGATCAGGGCTTGAACTATGCAAATCCTCCTAACAAGGAAGCCCCCAACCAGAGCTCTGAGTTATTCACATCGCTGAGGACCTACATCAGCAAAAGGGCCTTTTTTTGTTTGTTTTTTTTTTGAGCCAAGTTATCAGTGAGAGTCTGAGGGAAGTCCTGTAGTGACAGGCAGTGGGCTGAAAGCCCCGTCTGTTTTACCAATTACGTGGCCCAGCAAAAAGGACACGGCCATCAGCAGAAAACACACACAAAACCACATGCAGGCTCCATTATTTATCTCTACAGACCGCAGCCATGACACAACACGGCCACCAACAGGGGCAACCAACGAAGCAAGAAACCCACTCACCGTGGGTGATACAAAGGAAGAAAAAGGAAACTGAGCCAAAACCGCAATAACATCAGGAGACATCAACCACGCCCCGTATCCCAACATAGCCACGCAAAGACCAACAAGACAAATGCCAAAAAGATACGTTATCCAGTTCATTACCCTTGGTATTCTTGACTCTTCCATACACTGCTGACTTTCCACCAAAATCTCTTCAAACACCCCCTTCAGCAGTAGCTCTACAGGCCTTTTTATCTCCTCCCCCTAATCACCACCTAAATAGCAGCTGTTTTGAGTCTCCACTTTAATTCTCAGCACTTCAGGGTGTGCTTGGCCTGGCCTCCCCTCCTGGATGGCCCTCTCACAACACAGGGGGCCATTCCTCATACCAAGGTCTGGGATGGATGTGTCCCCACCACTCAACACCTACTGGTTGCAGCCAGCAGTGGAGTTAGAAGTTTTTCTTGGTGGCAAACACAGAGGCCAACCCAGTCTTGCCCTTGATGATAGCAGGAGGCACCTGGGCAGCCTTAGCCCCTTTGACCTGGTTGTGAGATTCATCCAGATGTCAAGTTCACTTCAAGGCTCAGGGTTCAGACCTCAGCACCTCACCATCCTATGAAGGTGGAATGAAGCTAATATCAAATACCACAAGTGGGGCTGTGCACACACTTCTGCCTGAGAACGGGGTAAGAAACAGCCTTGCCTTTAAGAGGAACTTTCCCCCTCACCACACGAACCAGTGTGAGAGCTACACACACGGAGCCCAACAGTTACGTCTGCTTAAGGACCGTGCTCTGACATCTGTCCTCCCTTGGGACCACAAGAGCTTATCAAAACTCCCTTCCAGTGTTTCATTGCAGATTCTGATATAAAGGCAGGAGAATAAGAAGTTATCTGGGTTCAGAGGCTAATCCTTCCCACCTCCTCTTCCACCTGACCCGGTGAGGTCCGTGCTGGAGTAGAACACAACACCGTTTGCCGCTCCTTTAATCTTAACGCAAAGCATTGAGTACAGCTTTTCATTAAAGTATTGTCATCAGCAAATGAGGTCCCGGGGACTGGGAAGACGAGGAGATAACAATTTTAGATAACACGCTGAATCTCAACTTGGTGCTTTATCTATTTGCATAGCCTGATGAGCAGAGCAATGCACAGGGAGGAGAGGTGCAGGCAGGTGATGAGGTGCAGGCGGAATGGAGGCTGAAGCTCTGGCTTGCTCATGGATTCCATGCAGAAGAGAAGGTGGAGAGGGGATCTGATTCATGTTTACAAATATCTAAAGGGTGAGGATCAAGTGGAAGGGGTCAAGCTCTTTTCTGTGGTGCCCTGGGATAGGACGAGGTGGAACGGGCACAAACTGGAATCCAGGAAGTTCCACCTCAACAGGAGGAAAAACTTCTTTCCTGTGAGGGTGACAGAGCCTGGACCAGGCTGCCCAGAATGCTGGTGGAGTCTCCTTCTCTGGAGACTTTCCAGCCCCCCCTGGATCTGTTCCTGTGTGGCCTGTCCTGGGTGATCCTGCTCTGGCAGGGGGGTTGGACTCGATGATCTCTCGAGGTCCCTTCCAACTCCTACCATTCTAGGATTCCACGATTCCTCTGAAATGTGGTTGTTTTCCTGCAGGCTTTGTTTGGCTGCTGAACCAACGATTTCACCAGTTCTCTCTTCACCTTATTCTCTCTTAAAGATGGAGATGACAGATCAGGAAGAGTTTGGGGCAAAAGTTAACAACGGGGTTTGGAAATTAGCCCTGGCTGGATCAAAACTCAGCAGTTTGGAAATCTGAGCTCTGTCTTTGAAGATCTCACCTCCACCAGCCCCTGTACGAAGATCTCACCTCCACCAGTCCCTGTACTGTGGTGCTGCTCCCCAAAGGCTGCTGAGCCGTGAACCTGTCACGGGTGGAACTTCCACCTGCCCATAACTCACCGAGCAAGCAGTGGTGCAAGAGGAAAGAAGCACTAGGAAAAAAACCTAAATGACCTGTGTAAGTTTTATTATAAGAGATGAAACTTTGAAGAAGTAGCAAGGCTAAGGAGCAAGGTCACTGGGAACTAGGCCTGATTGTGCCAGGAGCTGGAAGAGCAACAGAAATGCCTCCGTTCACGACTCAATTTGGGCTTAGAAAGAAAGGAATAAAGCAAGAGCATTTTTGGTTGTAGTTTATGATACACAAGAGCAGCTATTATGGGTCAGACCAAAGGTAACCCAGGTTTCTCTCTTCAAAGTGGTTAATGTGGACACCGAGAGCTGTGTCTAAGAACAGGGTGAGTATTTTGTTTTGTTATTTTTCCCAAGTATTTTCAGCTTGCAGTTGCCTATTCATGTTTTCGTGCTTTTTTTTTTTTTATCGATGTTTTTGTGCTTTAGTACTTCATGGATTCATACCCCATTCATCTGCCCACCTGCCTTTGAAACCCACAATATTCTGTGGCAAAATTTCCAGGGGCAAAAACCAGTTAATTTTTGGTCATCTTACAAACAGATGTTTCCTGTGTGTGAATCAGCACCTCCTCCAGCCCTCAGCTGCTCTCCAAGCCTCATGAAGGTTAAAAGCTAGTCAGCATTTGCCTGGTGCAAAACAAAACCTCTTCATCTCACCTTGAATTGTGTGATTATTTTTATTCTTCAAACATCTAGGTCCATTTTGAAATGAAAACAGAGCTCTCTGAAACAGTCAAAATGTCCCAATTTGAAAACAGCGGAGGAAAACGTTCTCTTTTTTTTAAAATTTTATTTCTATTTTCTGGCCAGAATGCTTTACAAAAGTTGACCCTGAAGGTTTTATCCTCCCTGAATCCGTGTAATTCCACGAGCTTGTTACGAGCAGCGAGAGCCTCTCCCTGCTAAGGGGCACGTGTTCAGAGAACCACCTCCAAATATCCCACTCATCGCAGCTCTCCTGCCAAGCGGTTGCTTTTATGTATTTACTTTGCTCATGAAACCTCATCTAGCCTTGTTCTCCTCTCTATCCATCACTCACACCAGACAGCCCATTGCGAGGCGTTTGCTCAGCTGTGACCAGTTCTCTCACCAAAAAAAAAAAATGGAGGGCTTATTTATTATTTTGTGAACTGCCGTGATTGCTGGTTTGTCTCTCAGCCTCTCCAGAGCGAACCCTTCCTCTCAAATCTGGTTTGCTTCAGTGACCTTCTGCCGCTCCCGGCTCTCCATCAACCCTGCTGCCTGGGACCCTCTCAGCGTGGACAATACTCTAACCCGCATTTTTGACTCCCGCCTGTATTCTTTTGCGAGCCAAAGGAGCCAATTTGTCTGCTCCCCGGAGCTGAGGTTCACCTCTAGCACTGTCAGCACCGCGCTCGAGACCACTTCAGGCCCCACTTGTGGGCTGGTCTGACATTCCAGCGGGAGAAGAAGAGAACGGCACCTGCACCCTCACCCCCAGCTACCGCTGCCTCGGGTTTTTCAAGCCTTTAACTTCGCACAAACAATGTTTTTTTATAGCTCTCTCCATTCCTCCTCCTCAGTCACCCTTTTTTAAGCACTAATTTTAGAGCCTCAAGCAGTTCCATCATGTTTGGGTGCCTGGGCAAAGGCAGCAGCACTGCCAAGCCAGTTATCTTTTTGGCAGCTCAACCCCTGGAGATAAGAGACAATAGCGGGACTCAGCTATTCACTAAACAAAGTCTAAGAGGCAGCAGTGGGAAGGGATGTCTGCAGGTCTTTTGTCCAACCTACGGGACTGTTGCCAACTCAAGACGGTCTTAGAAACCTCTGAGGACTTCTAAGCCCCTTTCTCCCATGGATTTAAGGCTGGCTGTTCCCCGTTGCCCTCCCCGTGGCTACAGAGGACAGACAGCTCTGACAGACGCAGCCCGCGCTACGGCTGTGGGAATTGGGATTTCTTTTTGGCTCACAAGCCAGTGGAAGAGGAAAAATGGCAAAGCCAAATCTCTGACCCAAAGCAGACGTTGCCTCCAAACCTCAGGTTCCTTATTCAAACAGCAAGAGCTACTAAACGAATCACGGTGGATGTTTTGATAAAGCAACAAAACCGATTTATTCTCCTCTGACTCGTTTCTCAGCCATAGCCAATATTACTTTGTACTTGCACTGAAATTTGTCTCCTGTTGCAAACAACCGCCAAGGAAAACGTGAGTCCAAGTATTTCGCATTTCCTGGTGCTCTAAAAAGTTATGCAAAGCAGGATCTTATAATGAGATTTGTTTAGGAACCAAGAGGAAAAGCAGTGTTACCAGTTCCCACTGCCCCTCGTGCACACGCTGCAGCAGAGCTCTTAACGACTGGAAGTGAGCAAACGATTCCTGTTGTTTTAGGCAAAAATTTTCCTCGTGGCCATCGCACTGTTCCTGCAGGCAAAATCTAGAGGGAAAACATGGCTGCTGGAGAAGAAGAAAGCTGCTAATAATTCTTATTCCTTGCAGGTGGTCCCTCTTTCGCCACGTCTCTCATTTGTCTCTCTTTAAAGCTCCATCTTTCTCCTTGTCTTGCATTTTCTGCCTGTGCTTTTTCAACGCCTGTGTATTTGTGCAACTGTTTCTCCGGCCAGCTCCCCTTGCTGGCTTTAATTAGCTCCCATGTATTTCTGAAGGTATCTCCCAGGGCTCTCTAATCCCCTCAATGTGCTGACTAACCGAACCCCAGGAGATCCTTACAAGAGAAAAACTGCAGGATAAAAGCAAGTGATTTCAGGCCTCTGGTTTCTTAATTAGCAGCCTACACACCAAAAGTCCACAGGAGTAACTGCCTGACAGGGAGACTTTGTGCTTGTGCTCAGAAAAGAGCTCTCTGCTCCTTTTTGCATCCCTTGGACTCTTTCCTTGTCCTTTTCTCACTGCTCACTCTGCAACCTCTTCAAGATCAGTGAAGGGTGAGCGACGGGTACGCTGGTACTTCATGTGCTTCCCAGTTCCATCCCACTCAGGCCTCAGGGATGTTCTCCCAGAACTTTGAAACAGGAACAACTAAACAACCTGTTTGCATTTTACTTTCTCTCACCACGACACAGCCCTCTCTGTCCTGAAACAAAACGCTTAAGTGCTCCTAAGGCAATGCTGAGAAAATGCAAAGCAATGTAGCTCTGTTTGAACACCCGGCTGCAGTGAGAGGTCCACCAAGGGTCTGCCAGCAGGGTCTATAACCATCATAATTCAACTGGAAATGTCTGCCCTCAGTCTGAAATGAGTAAGAGGATTGGACGGACAGCGCAGGATGGAGGACAGATGCACAAGGAGGGATGGAAATACTGCCCAATTGTCTCCACGGCGTGAAAAATGTCATCTGTTTCCAGTTCTGTAAGGATCTTTGGTTGTTTCACAGGCTGTGAGAAGTGGGCTGGTTAATCACTGCCAGGGAGGGTGACATCTGACTGATTAAGAGGCAGAGAGAGCTGAAGGTCTTTTCAGAAAATAGCTGAGAAGGTTGGTTGCGTCTACACAGGAGGTGAAGCACATCCTTGAGAGAATCACAGAATCCTAGAATGGCTTGAGTTGGAAGGGACCTGAAAGCTCATCCAGCTCCAACCCCCCTGCCATGGGCAGGGACACCTCCCACTAGAGCAGGTTGCTCAGAGCCTCATCCAGCCTGGGCTTAAACACTTCCAGGGATAAGGCTCCACAACTTCTCTGGGAAACCCGTTCCAGCGTCTCACCACCCTCAGAATAAAGAACTTCTTCCTAATGTCCAATCTAAATCTCCTCTGCTCTGGTTTAAAACCACTGTCCCCTGTCCTATCACCACAAGCCCTTACAAAAGTCCCTTTGCAGATTTCCTGTAGGTCCCCTTTGGGTACTGGAGGCCACTAGAAGGTCTCCCTGTAAGGCGGCTATAAGAAGGTGGGTGTTTACTGAACCCCATTGCCCAAGTGCTTTCTGACCGTTGTGGTGGTGAAAAGCCACCAGCAGCTTGTGTCGGGAGTTCAGCGTTCCTAGGCTTGACCCATCCAAACTGAGCAAACCAGAGCTGACTCTGAACCCGCTGAGCCTTTAACATCACTTCATTTAAATCTTCATTTCCCTAGAGCTGAGCCGTTCCCTCTCAGCTCAGCAACCTTCTCTGATGCAAATAATCTCTAACTGCCTCCTCGGCCCCACTTCCCCTTATCTGCCACGTGCCTTCGGTGTGCTGTGAATGACGCAGCCCGCCCGCTCCTGAAAGCTGACATTTTCAAACCCGATTTTTTAAACCGTAAAACACGTGGCACGTGTCTTGCCAAAATCGGCCGAAATCAAGTTAGTATCTAAAATGTTAAAATTACCATTTACATATAGATCAGAAATTAAATCAGGAGGCTGCAGACTACATGCTTTGCAAGGATGCCAGTGGAATAGCCACAGCCAGCCTTGCCCAAACACTCAGACACGAATCAGTCCTGTAAGGACATTATTTAAATGCTGCTCACTTGGCATCTTAGCAAATTTGCAATATTAAAAGTGACATTAACATCACAGGCCTGAAAGGTTTCAAATCACTACCAAGAGAACAGAAGCGAACACACCTCCATGCAAGTACTTTATCTTCCTTTATCCTGTTAAGTGAGTAAGGGGATCCATAAAACAAAACAAAAAATGCCAGTAACTCAGTATAAAGCTGCTGTTTCAACTGGAAATTCAGCATCTTCGTGCTGAGGTGGATGTGAATTCTTGCTTTGGTTTCATGTTTGCATTTTGTTCTCACGTGAAGCTTTGGTCTAGTTTGGCCTCCTCACAAAATACACAGGCAACGTAGGAACGTTGACATTTAGGTAACGTAGATGCCTGTGTCCTATTTCCAGAAGAGCTGCAAACCCTTAGGGACAAACATGCAAAGGCACCAAGGCACTTAACTCCTATGCAGAATGGGGGACATCATAGAATGGGTGGGGTTGGAAGAGACCTTTCAGATCCTGGAGTCCAACCACTAACCCATCCCTGCCAGGGCACCACTGAGCCCTGTCCCTCAGCACCACAGCTCCACGCCTTGGAAACCCCTCCAGGGATCAGGGGGACTCCAGCCCTGCCCTGGGCAGCCTGGCACAGGCCTGGACAACCCTGGAGGGGCAGAAATTGTTCCCCAGCTCCAACCTAAACCTCCCCTGGGGCAACATGAGGTAATTTCCTCTTGTCCTACTGGGAACAGATCCTGACTCCCCCTGGCTCCAAGCTCCTGTCAGGGAGTTGTGGAGAGCCAGAAGGTCTCCCCTGAGCCTCCTTTTCTCCAGGCTGAACAAGCCCAGCTCCCTCAGCCGCTCCTCACCAGACTTGTGCTCTTGACCCTTCCCCAGTCATTTAAAACTATACAGCACAACAACTATAAATCTCTCTTCAGTACCTGTAAAGGGACTCTCCACAAATCGCTAAGAGAAGACATTTAAATTTCAGATGATTGAAGTGAGGTGAAATGAAGCCTCATACCGAGCGCCGGAATTCCCATTAAAATCGTTCCTTGTTTAGGTCTCTATGTAAGGTCAGATGCCTGCACCCCTCTACATCTTCGAGCCACATCTGGAACGAAAATTGGGTATCTTGGATGCAAATTAGCACTTCCAGACTTTGAAATGATGACTAGAGCCTCTCTGCTTCTCTAGGCATCAAAATACCTTGAAATATCTGTGGTATATTTGGTTACTTCTAGATAGGGAACTTTAACAGGCAATTTAAGTCAATCTGTCATACTTTGCACGAGAATGGATGAGTCAGAGACGGTGTCCCAGCAAAGGCAGCTGCAATTTGGAGTTGAGAGCAGGTAACTTCTCACATGGCTCCGAAGGTATTGCTTAGGTCAAACCCACCCCGTGGTTTGAAAACCTTGGTCAAGAACTGGTGTGCCCAGAACTGGGCATGGAATAACCAGTGTGGTTGTGAACAGGCTTAAGATACTTTAAAGTAAGTTTTACTTTGGAATGGGCCTCCAGATTGTCAAATTTTCATTAATATGGATTAAAAACTGACTAATGCTTATTGACCCGAGTGCAGGTCCATGTTGGCCTGACAATCTGCACATCCTGCATCGGAGCTGACTCTCATCTGGAATAAGCCCAGGCAGAACACTTTTAACTTCCCCTGCTCTGAAGTCACACAGACCTGTTATCAAGGCTGTCACAAAAAGGGGCTGTTTAAAGTGGCAGAAAGAAGCAGGTGCTGTCTCTGCTTTCTTTAAAATGACCACTTGTCTGAGCCCAAGACTCCTTTTGGGACAGCTGAAAGTGGTCCTATCAGCTCATGAAGCATGAGGATCATCTGAGCATCACCAGTTGTCTGGTGTGGTGAAGAATCCATGTGCAAAAGAGAAACTTCTGTTATTGAGGTATGTTCATTAGCAGTGGATGAACCTCAAGCAGCTCAGAGATCTGGTTGGTATAAACCAAGGTGCTCATTTTCTGAAATAGAACTTCTGAGATCCATCGAATACTCCGGAAACCTCATAAAACTGGATGTTCTGAGCGATTTGGACTTCCTCCTTCTATCCAGAGCGTGCACACCGTAAGAACACCTTTTCTCAGCAGACTCAAGCCAAAAAGAAAACCAAAGATATGTAGAAGAATGCGGATTACTAAGGCAGAAAGCCAGGCAAGCTATTTCTTACTACTAAAAGTTTCTGGGCTGCGAGTTGGTGTGAATTAGGGGCCAGAAGGTTCAAGTTACACTGTGCTTTGTCCCTTCTCAAAACGAAGTGCTCTGGAAGTATTATAAGGACTTGAAAGAACTCCAAAGCTGTTGACCTTCTTTGATAACCTAACATATCGGCTTTCCATTTGAGAATGGCTCTTTGATTGAGGTTTTCACTTTTTTATTATTATTATTTTTTTACAGATGTCAGATCAGTTACTCTTCTTTGTGACTATAGAGAATAAAAAGTGGTGGCAGATCCTGAACTTCCCAGCTAAGTGCTTTTGATCAGTGGTCACCATCGTGACGAATGCTTTTCCATTGCATCCTTCATCCCATGCATTTTTGAGGCTGGTTAGAAGTTGGAAGGCAAGACGAAAGAAAGAATGCCGCTATCCGACAGAATTCAATTTCCTCAAAAAAATAAATCATATTTTTTTTTCCCTGTGACCTAAATGGAAAACATATTGTTCTGAAAGTGCTGTTCAAACAGAATTACCCAAACCTTTTATCAACAAAGAGACCGTCATATATCAGACATCTGGTGTGGATGTCAATTATAATAATTAATTAGACATCTCCCCAGATGCCTGACACTACATTCTGTCAGCAGATTTTTTGACTTCAATCAAAACTGCTGCTGCATTATGCATGAAACTCATGGAGTAGTTGGGAGTTGAGGAGACCAGCTACAAATCACAGCTAAACACACTAAAGGCCTCCCGGATCTGATGCTTTTTACCACTTTTGAAGGCTGCCAAGCGAAGGTCACATACATTGATTTCTCTTCCTCCCTTAACAACGTTTCCAAACGTTTTACATTTTTTCATGCAGAAGTTCAAACGAGAAAAGGATGTGTGCCGAAGAATAATATACATTAAAATAAGATGATGGCTGTTTTCTTGTGGTGGGTAAGAAGAAAGCTGCTCTTAGGCAACCACTGACCTGAAGTGTAACCACAGTGGAGCATCTTCAGGCCTGGTGTGACCGTCCTGGCAACGCTCTGCAGAAATGGTCCTCAAAGATCACTGAAGAAAATAGAAGAAAACAATAAAACAATCTGGCTTAGTTTTCTTTTTTTTTTTTTGTAATTAAGTTGAAAAGAAATTAATTCCTGGAACATTTAATCCATTCAAAACAATCAAATCTATTTTTTTTTTGGTTTGTTTTTAGTTTTTCAAAAAATGCTTTCACATTTCCCAGGCAAAACAATTCAATTAGTTCTACTTGATTTAGGAAATCACTCCAGTCAATCTCCATATATATAATATTTTTTTTTTTTTCTGGTGAGGAACGTTTGAACAAATACATTACCAATTTTATCTGTATTAGCAAGGATAGAAAATACTTTATGTTTCAGACTAAGAACTAATAACTGTCAAGTGCATGGGCCCTAGTCCTGCAGTTTGATCTTATTCTCTTTGATGGGAATTGGCTCGTACTCAACGTGTGCACACTGATAGGAGCCTTAGTTTGGAAATACTTCGCAACAGGGACAGAGCAGAATTTGGTTTAAATCCCTGGGTTTTTCCTGTTTTCACGGGGGCAAACATCTCTGCCTATCTTTTATTTGTTCTGTGAAGTATTTAGCCCATGTTTGAACAGCATTTGAAATGATAACTGAATATTTAACTACCGTATACTTGCCTCTCTGGAGCTGGCAAGTTTCTTTGATTTGAAGGATCCGCCAACGAAAAACAGCATTTTTTTTCTGTGGGCATTTTTAGAAGGGAAAATATTTGCAGTGATCCATGTGTTTCAATATTTTATAAAAGTGTCTGGGTTAGTTTCACTTTCAACACAAATAAAAAGAAAAGAGATTTAGATTGAAATGGATTTGCCCTGAAATAAAACAAGGATTTTTTTGAGGCTTCTATTTCCTTTCTTTATATTTTCCTTTCTTCTTACCAGTAGAGTATTTAGTCCCCTAAATGAGAAGTGAAGCAAGAAGTCATTTTTTTTTTTAATTCAAATGGTTAAGCTTTGAGCGGTATCAAAATGAAAAATGAGACTTAAATTATAATTATATTGTTCACTTCTCCGTTTGGGAGAAAAATAATGATTATTTTTTTTAACTTCTAATGACAGCTAATGACACATTGTAACCAGGAGTGAGATGTGAGGTCTTATTAAACCGAAAGACGGAGAGCGAAGAAGTCAATGCGTTGTCACCAGCAACAGAAAACACCGCTTGAGGAGCGAGGAGCGGGTAACACCGGCTGATGGGTAATGAAAGGGGATCAAAATCACAATAAGCAGGAGCCAGCCTGAGAAGTTGTCGAGATCTCAAAGTAGGGACGACTTACCAACATTTGAAGGAGGTTTGAGAGGACTTCTTTTGGCCAACCCCCTCTCCAAACTCGTGTTTGTCATTTCCAGAACAAACCCTGAAAGATTTTTCATGGGGTTCATCTCCGCAGAGGGTGCTGAGAAATTTAATCCGCTGTTTAATAATTGCAATTAATTAAGGTTGGGGATTTAAAGTGGATTAGCTAAACTGCATTAAATCATTGTGTAAACACTCCTATTTAGGAGCAGAGCAGCCCAAATATATCTCGCTCGTCCTTGGGCTGCCTGACACGCCGAGAACGGGAAGAGGTGAACTTAATAACGCGCTGCTTTTCCACATGGCTGTTTTTGATGTGGTTTAGAGTAACTTTCTCCTGCTTACTCTACTGTGAAAGCACAGAACTTGGCCTTACTCTGGAGAGTCCCTACAGAGCAGCTAATGGTCTCGAAATTCCTGCCATTTGCTGCAATTTCACTGCAAAGAGAAAACCCCCGGACCCGGGGTGCGCTGCACTGATTTATGCCACTTCAGCTCTGAATAAAAGGGTTGAGCCAGAAGAGGTTAAAAGAACTGAAAGCCGTTTAACTGTTGCATTTACCATATAATGCAGAGTCATCTACCTAAATTTCATCCGGAGTTTCTGGTGATGTGAATGGTGTGGCACAAGGTCCTAACCTAGATGGGCACCGACACCGCTTTAATATTTCTGTTTTCTTTCCAAAAGCAGAGCCTGTAAGTGTAAAGCAGAGCAGAATTACTTGCTCAAGGATCAAAAGGATCATCTCTATTTGGACAAAGGATGCAGAACTCAAAAGACTTGTGTCATCATAAGGTACCAATCAAGAGAAGGCCTTAGAAGAATTTCCAGGTGTCTGGAGGATGTAGATGTTCGCATTTATTTTCATACGATGGGTGCATCGATGGGCAGAGGTTAACTAAAACTCTGCAAAGTCCCATGATTTTGGTTCCGCGTTTCTTCAGCAAAACAGGGTGAGTGGGACTCACAGCACTGTGAGAACAGGGAGACTCCTTGAGCATTTGTACCATTGGGACTCCTGAGCCATTCCCAGGCCTCGTACCGCAAGGCACAGCTCAAAAAATAACAATACAAATGAGTTTTTCTTTAGTTTCTCTTCAGCCTGGTCCCCAAAGTGGTTTCTAGTGCTGCCTGAGAGTTTGTTATTCCTGTGAGGAGGGAGAGGGAAGGGTTTTGTTCTGTTTGTTGGCAGGGCATCGAAAGACGCGGCTTCTACCTGATCCATTCGTCCACCTCACCTGACGAGCACATACCAGCAGTTTGTGCGATTAAATACGCTTCATTTATCTCCTGGAGTTCTTAATTGCTGAGCGTTTTTAATCTGGCTTCGTGCTCGGAGAGAGGGCAAGAGCACTATAGAAATGCCAAATGCATAAATAAAATAAAATAGAAAAATTGTAAGGAAGAATAATTACTTTGGATCGGCTGGAATAGCGAATTAACACCGAACCCAGACCCAGTCGAGAGCAGCGATCCCTGCCCACCACCGCTGCTGCTGATAATAGAACCAGATATATCTGTTTTTTCTTTGCTTAAAAAAGAAGAAAGATAATTCCTCGGTAACTTGTAGCCAAAAATCTCACCAGTCAATTAATGACCTTTGCCTCTGACATCCCTCCCCGTCAAGGTTTGCATGGCTATTATTTTCAGCACTTAATCTTTTCGAGTGATTGGTGTCTCCTAATAACTGACGGCTTGTTTTGCTATCAGTCAGTTCCAGGACTGCTACAGCGTCTCTTCAGCTTAAATCTTGCTTCGTTCACCTTGCGACTTCAAATACTGTTCCGTCTCAAGCGAGAAAACAAAAAAAAGCAGCGCCCCAAATCCCATATTGCTCCTTATGGTTTTATTACTTAGGAAACTAAGTAGAGAAAATAAAGGTCACAAGAACTTTGAAACAACAGTGAAGTCTGGAGGACAGGAGAGTTTAAAAGGAAGTCAGAAGATTGAAATTACAGCCATTTTTTTTAGGATGGTCCAAGCTATTTCCAAACCCCCCAGAAACCTCCGCAACTCCTTACTCTCCCTCACGCCTCATGGGAAATTACTCAGAATTATCTCTCAGTCTGTCAAGAGAAAGCAGCTTATGAAATGTCAAACATTCAGGAGACTGTAACCGAGAACTCCATAAGTGCCTTGATTGGATGTGGAAGGAGCTTCATAACCACTCGATGTCTCGGGACCCCCTTCCTAATCTCTTCATTTATATACGGAAGGAAACGGCTGAGCATCTTCAGAGGAACCACAGCACCACACCTACGGCTGTACCCCTAATCTGAGCAGTAAGGAACGAGCCACGTCCTCCCTCCCAGTGCACATGCACAGCCCCGCAGTGGTGCCTTTCTGCACCCAGGTCCCACGGGACAACCTCCGCCCACGTCTGGGGCTTGTTCCCCTCCCCAGTCAACAGCATAAATGTCTCCGCCTGAGGTGGTCACATCAGGCCACCGCCCCAGTGCAGAGAGGGAGGTACACCCCCAAACCCAGTTTAGTGGGCTGTCTTCAGAGGACAGACAGACTATCCTGGATGAGTCCAGAGGAACGACGCCCGCTTTTGAAATCTGTTTTCTTTACGAGGAGGCTCTACAGAGATGCACCATGTGTTACTCCTCCATGAGGAGGACATTAGGAAACATTTCTTCACTGAAAGGGTCATCAAACATTGGAATACTCTGACCAGGGCAGCGGTGGAGTCACCATCCCTGGAGGGATTCAAACGGCGTGTGGACCTGGTGCTCAGGGACATGGTTTAGTGGCGAGCTTGCGGTTTTTGATTGAAGGTTGGACTGGATGATCTTGAAGGTCTCTTCTAACCAAAGATATTCTGTGATTCTGTGAGGACCACAAAACTTTGTGCTCACTGTACAAAGAGCTGCCTACGGAGCTCCTGGAACAAGTAACTGTTGTGCTGGCAAGGGACGGAGTCTCCTCTAGAAGCTTCTCTGTGGGAAAACAAGTCGGGAGATTTGACAGAGCTGCAGGGAACGGTTTGCAGCATTCTCAAAAGCACCCCAGGGACTTCAAGATATACTCCACTGCAGAAATGGAATTCTCTGTCCTTAGCCCATTGAATGATTAAGCCACTTCCTAAAATAGGACAGCCTTGAAGGGCTCCTGTGCACATGCAGTGTTTACTGCTCTGCAAGAAGAGCTGGACATCTTGATTTTGCAAGGCTTGGTTGTCAGGTTGTTTCTGTGCAGCAAGATGCTTGAGGAAACTTCAAAGATGCCTGAGCAATCCGGGTGCCCGATGCCAAGATAAATCAAAACCCAGAACACGGCCTCGTTTGAAAATCCCAGGACCTAAGGCTGTGCAGTTTATGTAAGCCCCTTCGTCAACAAGTGCAACAGGGAGGGGGAAGACCTTAAACAATTCTCTTGGAGCTCCTCCCTTTGCTGTCTTAGTGCAGGTGCCCCATCCATCAAATCTACAGGTTCCTTCTCCTTCCCATCTGCCTGTTCACAGGGAGTCCTGTCACAAACGGCAAAGAAAATTTCCATCCCGCTGCTCCCCTAATGCAACAGAGCTGCCTAAAGAACTCCTCTGTGCTACCACTAACACCATCAGCCAGACTTCAGTGGGAAACTGCTGATGGAACGCCAGCCACAGCCGGTGAAATGTTTCATTAATTACCATAATTGATATCAATAGCAGATGTCAGACCTGATGAATGAGGACAGCCACTGCCAAGAAGAGATGTAAAAAGGTAGTCCTCCAGCCCCCAACTATTGACTTCCCGGAGGGGAGGCCGTGGATGTTCACCCAACCTGCGATCACTCGGTGAAGGTAGATGTCCTGGAGAGATGTGGCCAGGGGAAACTCCACCAGGAGTCAAGAAAGGATCTGCTTGGTGGAAGACATAACATCTAGGGGGGTTTACTTGTTGACTTTTTCATCCCTGGGGGAACCTGCTCTGCTTTCAGGAGTGAGCAAGCAGCATCAGGCCTCTGCACCACGGAGAACACACAGAGAAACATGTGGCAGCAGCACCGGCACCCAGCACAGGGATGGCAGGAGGAAGCAGCACAGCCTTCAGCACGGTCAGGACCATCACCAGCACGGCACAGGCTGCGCTCCACCACAAGGACCTCCTCCCTTGGAGGCAGGAACGGGAAGGGATGCAGGAGGCGTGAGCGGTGGTGAGGACTTGGCGTTGACAATGTTTTCCTCACGACTGCGGAACACTCGGCAGTAACAAATTAGCAGCTGAGCTCCCCCTGCTTAACAACACCGCAGATCCGCTCGCGCTCACTGCCAAGGAGATGTCTGCTCCTAAAAGGAGGAGGAAAAGACTTGACAGAAAGTTTTCCAGCCACTTGAGCTATATACAGCAGAGGGAAAAAAAAAATACGTGCCTCAGCAGACTCCTTTATAACTTTTCTGAGCAAAAAATATCATGTGATAAAAATAGCATGAGAAACGTTTTGGGCAAGTTTTGCATGGTGCTGTATCTTCCTTTGGGCCAAGTGATTTGACAACAAATCCTCCCTTGCTTTGCTCAGTTATTCTGTTTTCACTCATGGGATAAAAGTCTCTCCTGAACACCCCTCCTGGTTCTCGCTTCGGCAGAAGGCACGTACAATAACCCTCGTGTGAGAAGGAGAAGGATGCGCTGAAAACATCATTAACAAACCAGATCCTCATCTGAAATCTTACCAGAGCTAAAGCAACCAGGGCACTTGATCTTACGTCTCAGGTAGCTCTAAAATCTTTCATTACTGGGCTCACTGGACCAGAGAGGCTACAAGCCTGTACATCTGAATATAGATGATGTACAATTTACGGGTTCACGGCCTTCTCACTTAACCCAAGTTACTGGCCCATGATAGGGTTTGCCAACCTTGCCGTTTCAGGCAGGAACAAACATTTTATATGCTGTCAATTTAGCAAATCTATTCCCTTGAGCCACCTCCCCTTCCCTTTCATTGGCCGTGTTCATTAGTCGTTCCCTGTTGCCTCCCTGGCACGATGTGTTAATTTTTGTAGGGCTCGCTCAGCAAGTCTGCAGCGACAGCGTGCTCCCCAGGCAGCGGAGCGTGGCTACCTTGCTGAACTGCTGAGCCAACGGAGGTTTTGTTCGAGGACAGGGTCCTTCACGGGGTTAGAGACCATTGTTACCTCTGTAGGCTTGAATTAAGTACAGGAGACCTTCACTGAGTGGAAGGCAACGGAGGCATCACATGAAGAGTAGCGCTTTGGGTCTTTCTTAACTCAGATCTTGCCATTTTGGTAGACTTTGCAGGTCTTGGGCAGTGAAAGCGTTGTCGTAGATCAATAAAATACGGTGTCTTGTGGATTTGGCTGGTGTCAAAGGAGCTTTCCACCGTGGCCAGGTCACTTTGGGCAGTCTGCTCCCATGACTTTTTATCAAAAAGCTATTTTATGAGGAAAACATCCCTTCAGGATGATCCCACAGGAATAACGCTTGTGCTTAGAACAGGGGAAAAATGCTGCCTGAGGGGGACTTGTTGCCCAGAAGGATGCCAGGCCTGGAGTAGTGATGGTGGTGCAGGTAACTGGACACTGCTGAGCTTGGACAGTGCACAGCAACCTTCTGTAGAAATCACAGATCCCAGCAAAGCAAAGCTGTGACACCCAAAACGTTAGAGAAAAGCCTATAACTTTGTGGTTACACTAAGTAAGCCTCACATTAATGGCATCCAAAGCGAGGAGACAAGAGAAGGGAGGGGACAAGGGATCGAGCTGTGTTATGGCAGGGTCTAGAGACACAGAGGAAAAGATGACAACGGAAGACCTACCAAAAGAATTCCTGCCAGAGTCAGTGACACAGCCCCAAACCAACATTTCTCTTTTCTGCAGGTATTTTAAAAGGCAAAGAGCAGGAAAAAGAGATTTTTCTTAAATGAGGACTGCTGCTGTCACTTGGAGAGCAGTATCAACTGCTGCAATACAGGCCCATGTCTAAGTTGGCCAGCCAGGCTCTTTGAGGAAACCCAGACATGCCAAGGGCAGGTCAACACAAGATCTTCAGGAAAGAATCAGTCACTCCCTGGAGAAATCATCTCTAGCTCCGCTGACTCCAGAGGGAACAGCCTGATCTTAGCACTGCACGAGCAAAAAGGTTTGGTGAGATTATCTGAGACCAAAGCCTTTCTTTGATCAAGCTGGTGGGATGCACCGACAGCCTTTTAGTTAGAAATGATCGAGTAGCTGGATTATGAGTCAGTGGAAGACTGGAGCCAAACTGGCAAAGCAATTGCGAGTCTCTCTGTATGTGCGTGAGCGAGAGCGTGTGCAAGACAATAACTCTCCTTCCCTTGGTGACTTGGATTGATGGGCTTCTGCTTATTCCCATCTTTGAAGAATCCACCGGTCGATACTTCACTTCTTTGTGCCCAGCCATCCCATCATCCGCGTGTTCTGGCACCAGCTCTTGCAGGTGTAAATAAGACCCATTTCTCAGGCTGCCAGCTCCTCTGCCTGGAAAACATGAGGTTCATTTCGGCTCCTGACATTCAGCTGGATCCCTCCTCCCTTCTCTTGCAGCTCTTTGGTACTTACTCCTTCGCTGACCCTCTCCTTGGCACATTTGCATGTAACAGCAGGTCACTGACCTGGAGAATAGATGCAGGAGAGATGAATCCTGCCCTTCAAATCCCTGGCTAATAGCAGAGCGGGCAGCCTGCTTGTTAACATCTGAGTATGGTCTTTCCATCATGGGTCAGCAGGATGCTCCATTTCCCTCTTCTCTACAAAGCCCTGCGTGCTTTTTCTACCCGGTGCAGTGTGCGGTTTTGCAGCCTAACGCTGAGAAACGTATTCATACACGTTTATATGTTCCCTTCAAAGCTGCCTGCCCTGTTAACATTATATCCACACCAAAGAATATATATATTTTTTTTTTTTTCCCTTGGCATCCTCTCCAATAAATTGTGAGTTTGCTGGGTGAGAAAGCATGGTGTGCCGAATACAGGTCACCTCCCGAAAGCCAGCAAAGGGCTCTGCTGCTGCTGCTCATCCAACATTCAACCCCTTCCTTTCTTGTTCCACCTCCAGCCGGGGAAGAAGGTGGAGATCGTAGGACGGCCCATGGACATCTTGTTTCTCCCAGACCAGGACGTGGGAGAACTGCTACAATCTCTCTGCACCTTCTTCTAGTCACTTTTCTTCTATTTAGATTTTGTTGCCTTTATTTCTTTAGCTCTACACCTCTGGTGCTTTGCCAAACACCTGGGAGCTATCGGGAAAGTTCAAAGAGAAACACTTTTTGTGTCCCTATCTCCAGGCATTTTTCATAAATGAGATGACCCCAACCTGCTTTACAAACAGAGCGTAATGTTTTTTTCTCTTCTGCCTTTCACCACCCAGGAGCTGAGCTGGGCTATGACAAGAAAGCACCGCCTGCGGGATGTCTGCTGCGCTTTTCCTGGAAGGGGGTACAAAGAGGGAAGAAGGGTGATGAATTTTGGACACAGACATCCTATCCCAGTGCATTTCAGAGGATTGTGGAGGATGACGCAGAAGAGATAAGCTACTTCATCCAGAGAAACCATCTCTATGGGGCAGGGAATAATGTTGACAGAAGCCGAGAAAGAGATTCCTTGAAAAGCCGGTGGTGGAAGAGAAGGAAAGGCCAGGCTGGAGAGTGCAAATTAATCAGGCTGGATGGTGACAGGCAACAAATGGAATGATACTTAGTGCTTCCAGAGCGCTGTCCACACCTCCCTGAGGGCCACGCACAGGAAATCAGCATTAACATCTCAAAGAAAGGCCCTCAAGGAGCAGCAAGGCGAGCTCCTCAAGTAGGTGTGCCCTGTGAGTGCGGCGGTCTTAACGCAGACACTTAACTCCACGATAATATTACTGTTATTATTGTACCACTACTGTGCCTGTTACAGCGCGGCAGCAGCACTTGATTCCAATTGCCACTGGCATTTTGAAAAGTGCTGATTCAGTGAAACCGCATCTCCCACAGCTCCTTAGGAGAGCTGCTAAGAACCACGTCTCTCCCGTGCAGAATGGAGACTTGCCAGTAAGTTTTTCGAGGCCCTGGCTGCACTGTGGGATGGCCTCTGATGGTGCTTTCTGAAGAAGTGGTCAAATAGCTCATTCCTGTGGTTTCCAGCCTGCTCTCCCACATCTCCCAAAGCCCTGGCTGCTCCCTGGAGCTCTCTGACTCCGGCTTCTAAAGTTTAATCCAGGCACGATGTACTGATGGCAAACCTGGCCCCAGCCGAAGCTGACAGCAACCGGGCGATGTGTTGAACAGGAAAGATATTGTGCCGCCCACAGTCAGGTTCCTGGAGCAGCCAACTCCGGGAATGACATTCAGCACTGAAAACTCTTCGCTGCCTTGAGCTGCAATTTCGTGCCAAAACGCCTGGCGTGCAAATATCTTGAGAGTCAGGCACGTTGGATTGTCAAGCAGATGCAGGCTGCTCTCTTCCCTGGTTTTCCCTCCGAAAAGACAAAGCTATCAGCAGGAATTCCAATGATGGGGAAGGAGGGTTCAGGTGGATGGGGTTGATTTACTACTCCAGGAACCCATCGTGGCCTCACTGGCTCATGATGCAGCAAGAACAGCCGGAGGGCACTGTCCCATCTTTCCTCTCCTGCTTTCTGAGCTCTGACAGCTGGGAAGCGCTGGAGAAGATGCCTTAAGATGCAAGAGCTCTTACTTAGGCTGGGCTGTCTTTCCTTCCGGCAGGAACAACTTGCTGTGCAAGAAACCACTATCAATGACAAGGGAACTTGTCATTTTGAGCTGTCAGAAGACATGGCGACCCCGGTGTGCTTGGTGCTGTACCCATGCATGCTAAGAACTAACTATCTCTGTGAACAAGCTGGTAAAGCATCTTGCTCAAGGCTGTCCAGGACAGAATTGCTTTATTTGGGAAAAGAAGCCAAGTTTGACAATATTTTGTCTCCTAGACAACATTAGATAATTCTGTAGGTTTGACTTGCCTCAAAGAAGGCTCCCAGGAGATCCCAGGCAACAAACACTCCTCATCCTCGTTCAGACAATGAGTGTCTAAATACAGGGTTTGTTTGATTGCTTGTCTTACTACGGCCAGACCTCCTCATGGACATCTCCTTCCCGGCTGTGATGTCACAAGAAAGCACAGGGAGCCAAAGCACTGGGAAAAACAGGGCTGTGCCTCGGCATCTCACCTGATAAACAAATATAATGCCCTCTACAACTCCAAACCTCTGGAAACAGGCAGGGAGGTTGTTTCTTTGACAGCTTACATGGAAAAAGAAAACTTTAAACTATGTAGCACGTCATTCCATGGCTGCCTGCCTATCTGTCAGCTCCCTGTGGAATATATTGCTGCTTTTTCTCCTACCGTCTTTCCTTGATCCATCTAACCACTGGGCTAATGAAACAGCTCTCACAGGCACTGGGCCACATTTCTATTCCTTCAGGATTCCTTTCGCCACCTTCCTTACATACAACTCACGTAGAACCACAGAATGCCCCGAGTTGGAAGGGTCCTCCAAGGGTCATCTGGTCCAACCCCCCTGCAGGGAGCAGGGACATCCTCAACTAGAGCAGGTTGCTCAGAGCCTCGTCAATCCTCACCTTGAACGTCTCCAGGGATGGGGCCTCCACCACCATCCTGGGCAATCTGTTCCAGTGTCCCACCACCATCGTAGTGAAGAACTTCGTCCTAATGTCCAATCTAAATCTCCCCTGCTCTAGTTTAAAACCATTGCCCCTCGTCCTATTGCTCCGTGCCCTTGTAAACAGCCCCTCTCCAGCTTTTTGTAGGCCCCTTCAGGTACTGGAAGGCTGTGTTCTCCTTCCTATCCATACATCCACCCATTTGATCATTTTAATCTCTCTCTTTCTGAAAACTAATGCAATACTCTTCTTTTTGGTCTCCAGAAAAAAAACCAAGGACCCCCAACAAATACATCCTCCAATAAACATCCAGAAAAAAAAACAAGGACCCCCAACAAATACATCCTCCAACAAACATCCAGAAAAAAACCAAGGACCCCCAACAAATACATCCTCCAACAAACATCCAGCCTAAAAGCCAGCTCCCTACAACCTGCTTCTCTGTGGATTTTTATGCCTTTAACGTGAAGATTTTTATCCATCTCACACACTACTATTTTCTTCCCTTAAATATCCCAAAGTGCGTTTGTGTGGGGGCGAGGGTTGTGCGAATGCCATTTGGAAACGAAAGCCACAAGCTATATTGTGGTAATAGTCTATTACATTTCTCCTCATATTTACCTCATTCAGCAATTTTGGACTCGATTTGACAATGAAAGTTAATGCTCTGATATATACATACAGCTATATGCATTTTGCCTTTTTTATTCCTTGATTAGAACTGTGAAAATTTTCAAAGATTTAAATCGAGTAAAGCGACGAAACCGGGATCTTTCTGCTGGCTGCAACATTAGCTTTAATTGTCTGCTAATAGCTCCAAGCATTTAGCTCAGTCTTCCGATACACAGAGAAAAATGCCTTCCTAGGAGATTTTGGAGTGATAATGGGCTCCTTACCACCCAGCGTGGGAAGAAGCCGCCTTGGTGGCAGGAGGATGCTCCTGGGTGTGCAGCACTCCAAGAACCTTCTCCACCATGCTCCTAAGATGGTGGAGATCAAGGATCTTTGCCCAGCCTGGTCCCTTCATGATGTTTGAGCACCACTGACCTTTCTTTTCCTGTCTCCCAGCTCTGCCATCGACTTCTGCTGGTCCATGTTATCTCCTGTACTTGGATCTCCCCTGCACAAAAGAACAGACAGGGCGTTATCATTCCTCCTGTCACTCCAGAGTCAGCTCAGCCCTCGAGGACCAGCTTGTCAATACAACTCAGTGTTTCTCTTGGGCTAAAGAGGTTTGACAGAAGAGTTTTACCCAGAAAACACAGCTATGCCATGATCTAAACATTTCACAGGGGCACATCAATCGCCCCTACATTTCTGACGCATGAAATTTTGAAACCATTTGTTCCCATTTTTTCATTTCGTTTCAAAGACGTCAAAGTACTTTGATAAGACAAGAATGGCTCATTACAACTTTCTGGTTTTGTTTTCCTTTCCTTTTAAACTTTTGTTCTCTAGGATCCCTTTATTGTTGGAAACGTGGAATTTCAGATGCGAAGCCTCCTGTTGCAGGCTCGACAAGAAGGGGTCTGACTTCATCAAAACAAAGTGACTCAACAACAGTGGAGTCAGCAGCTTCAGCAACTTCAAAAGAATAGGGTCAGAATTTTCATTATTTTTGAAATCTTCCAGTGTGAGCTTTTCATTGTGTTTGTAATCACATTTCTATTATGTTTAGCTTATTTTGATAGCCAGAAAGGAAGATTCAGGCAGAAGAATCAGAGTTTCCCTTGGATCTCATATTTTAATTCTCAAGTATTTCTACAGAATTCATCCAGTGCTGTCGGGATGAGTTTTATTGTCATTTTTAACATCAAAACTGACAGCTGAACCACCTCGGTTAAAAACAGGCATTCACATGGTTTGGTCTAGAAGTTGAGGGTCTAGCAACCGAGACCTGGAGCAGATTCACATCTTCTGTGGAGCTGCAGAACAGCTCTCAACTCTCCATTCTTTATGTTTCTACAAGAGGGTGTGTGAACATCTGGTAGAGAGCTCCATCCCACCCGGAGTTTCACAGCCCCTTCAGGTCAGACCGGGCATCGTTTTAAAGCCTTGAGAGCTCTTAACTTTGGCCACGTTTTTTTCATTGATGCTTGAGTTAGGAATTGGGAGACAGAGAATGAAGCTCTGGACGTTAAACAGAGATGTAAAAAAGCAAAATAAAATCCCTTTTCATGTCCACGAAGAGCTGAGTAGCTCAGTAGTAAGGCACAGCTCCACTCTTTGCTGGTTCAAAGTGGGCAACCTCTGTTTCTGTGTGTTTAACCCAAACTGGACTGTGGAGTGCGAACCCTGCACACAAATTAAAGCCTGTTACTCTCTCCTGGGCAGTTTATAACATCTGCATTTGTGGCAATTTGGAAAACCAAAATGACAAGGTTTGAACTCATAGTTAAGCCTCAGATGTTTCAGGCGCCGACCGCTGAGTAAAATTCCATTTGGAATTCTGATAGTACCACACTTTCTCGCTCGCTCCGATAAACAGAGAGGAGCTCCTTTTCTGACAGCAGTGCTTCGTCCCAGGGTCCTACCAAGGTGGAAAATAGCAGAAACTTAAAACTGGGAGGAGAAAAAAAGGGGCAGGAAAGGATCTCGGGAGGTCAGTGGGTCCTTCCTCTGCCTCAAGCCAGACGATGCTGTCGAAACCTCTCCTGACAGGTGTTTGTGTAACCTCCTGAAGCCCTTCAGCAGTAGAAGCTCTGCACCTTCCCCGGGCAATCAACCTCAGCACTTCAAAATACCAGCTTTAAAGACAGGCTTTCTAAAGTCTAATCTGAATCTTTCCTGCTGCAATTTAAGCCCATTTCTTCTTCCCTTGTTCACCAGGGGCAGGAAGAATAAATTCTTTCCTTATTCTCTGCCTTTTTCATCTTTGAAGATTGTTATCCTGCCATCTCTTCTTCAGGCTAAACAGTTCCTGTGTATTCATTTTACCTTTATGTCATGTTTGGAGGGTTGCTGATAGTCCCTGTTGCTGTCCTCTGGATGCCTTCCCGCTGATCCACAGTTTTCTTAAAGTACAACATTAAAACCCCGATGCACGTGTGGCCTTATTGACGGAAGGATCACCCACGTGCACGGTGGCTGCTGTTGTTACCTACACATTCCCATACATGTGCTTTTTTTCTCTCTGCCTGGCACTGCTGAATCATGTGTGGCTTTTCCATCAGCTACCGATTCCCCAGTCCCTCCCGCGCAACATCTGCCAAGCCAGCTGTTCTCCATCCCACAGCTACGGATTACCCGTCCTAGGTGCAGCCTCGACACTTCTCCTTATTCAATCACATCCCGGTTTTTTTCAGCTTGATTCTCCAATTTGTTGTGTTTGCCTGGCACCCAGACTATGTCCTCCAGCATATTTGGATCTCTTCCCATCATTACGTCGCTCACCACCTCCACAAGCCTAATCTCTATTCTGCTATCCCTCTCACAGAAGCGTTAAGGTTGGAAACGACCTCCAAGATCACCAAGTCCAACCATCCACCCAACATTATCACCACGTCATTGAAGAACACATCAGATGACAGCAGGTATACAACAGATCCCAAGGCAGATGCAACTCACCCACCCTTTTGGTTTGGACGTAAATCTCTTGGTGACTGACACCCCTCTGCTTCTCCGTAAATCGAGCACCTTGTTCTCAACTGCCTCTTCTGGTGGAGTCTCCATCTTCCACCCCTCCTCGGAGTCTCCATCTTCCATCCCTCCTCACTTCTATGCCTCCCACTGCTCTCAGGATTCCTGCTGGGCAATGACTTGCTTATTGCTACTTTATCCCACCCTGTGGGTCTCAACAAAAGGCACAAAGCTCCTCAGAAACACGTTCTGAGCAGCAAAGGGACTTAGAAGTTTTGCGCCGTGTCTTTATCCAGCCCTGCTCACTAAGAGCTAGCCACAAAGCAAGGATTTGTTTCAGGCATCTGGTTTGTGAGATACCAAAATGTTGCTTTTTCTCCTCCTTCCATTTTCCATTTAAATGCTAAACACTGTAAAGAGGAAACCTCTCCGAAAACAAAAACAAACAAGAAACAGTCTGCAAATCGGGAAATTCAAATCCATCCAAATGTCAGCCGTCTCTGAAGAAGCCACTTCAAGACAGGATTAAGCACAAAACTGGTCTGTAAAGAGTGAAATCAGGTGAACTGCTCAAAAATGTAAAAAAAATCCTAAATCTCTCGAAGTCCCAGACTCATTAGGGTTCAGAGCTCAAGTTGTAAATTTGGAGTAAGTTTCAAGATACGCTGGATCTCAGTTCCTGAGCATGTACCGGCCAAGTCACTCGAGTTTTATTAGGTGAAATTTTCAAGCAAGTCTGGACGTCATTCCCTTGACTACCAAGTCTCACGTTACTATCTTTGGACTTCAGTCCTCATCCAGATCCTTATTATTACAAAAGCCTGTCTCTCATTCCAAAAGAAAGCTGGGCCTTCATTTCAAAGGAGTCTTGGACTCCATTTCTTACACTAGATTGAGCCCACCATCTGAGCACACACTGGATTATAACTACACACAGTATTTATCATCACTTCATCACAGTCCAAGGTTCTCCAGAAAGCGCTTTGACCAATATTAGGGGAGATGAATCAATCCTTGGAGGTCTTGGTTCCTCTCCACTCATCACAGAGAGAGTGGAGTGACTAGTTTAGAGTTTATCCCTTACTTTCAGACACCTAAATTAGAGTAGGTGATTCCTGGCCCAGAAGAGAAGCCCAAAACCA
This sequence comes from Baryphthengus martii, assembly GCA_013396935.1. Classification (NCBI taxonomy): domain Eukaryota; kingdom Metazoa; phylum Chordata; class Aves; order Coraciiformes; family Momotidae; genus Baryphthengus; species Baryphthengus martii. The sequence continues at coordinate 187,613 of VWZK01021604.1, read as the reverse complement.
TCTGCCGGGCCAGACCCAAACTTCCACCCTGCCCTACTCCAAGTGCCTTGGAAGAAGTCGCCACACAAGTCCTCGGCCTTCTCTACCCCACAGTTTCCTGTAAAGTACATTTGCTGGATTTTCGTTACCTTTATTTTGTGGAGTTATCACCTAGCTATCTCTTCTTCCCCTGCCCCTTGGTGGTGAGGCTGAAGCGAAGGTCAGGCTATTTTGCAAACAAGAAAGACCTTATTAAACTTGCCAAAGAACAGGGGAAGCTTCACCCCGACGCTCAGCTAAATTCCCTTTGGAAATATCACCAGCCCATCGAGGCACAGAACCAGAACGTCTCTGCTCAAATTATGGATGCAACTTCCTGCTAATTACATGCCCTAAGGAATATCATCTTCAGGAAGATGACGGCATGGAGGACTTGGGGAGGGAAGGTGCTGAGAAGGAATTTGGAAATATAACAGCTCAATTTACTGAAAAGCAAGCACGTTACATGCCGTTCAAGGTGGTGGTTTGGGTTTTTTTTTCATTTTACAACAAAGTCAGCCTGCTATTATGTTCCCTGCCACACAGAACATTCAATATAAATCTCGGCTATAAGTTGTATACGAGGTAAATTATCATAGAATCATCTGCTGAGAAACCAAGTATTGCTACGGGGGAGTGGAGCAGGTCGGGGTGGAGGACAGGGAGGGAGATTTGAGCAAACACCATTCGGTAAATCTGTCGGAGAAACACATTTTCCTGTGAGAATCAGCCCTGTTCATCCTTCCAGCGGCACCTGGGCACGTTTGCAGCCACAGAACCGCCTGTTACCGGAGGCAAAGTCGTGCCACCACCTGCCTCTGCTCTGCTGGGAGCCACCGCTGAATATCCCTGCTGAAGAGCAGCTCCTCACCCCTTGCCTGAACTTTCCAGCAAGGAGTGGGAGGAACACACCACCTCCCAGGACCCAGGAAGCCATCCTGGCCCTCACAGGGAGATGGGAGCTGCTCAAGATCAAAGCCAGGCAGGATTTGCAGAGAGTTTGGGCATTTCTCTGGATGGCAAGAAAATCCAGCTTTATGACAAAAAGCTAACCGCCCCAAATGAGGGAGTGGTGGAAAACTGGGTGGCTTTTAAGGCAGACTTGGAAGAAATGAAATCCCTGGGGCTTTTGGAGCTTTTCCCCTGCAGCTGGGATTGGGCTTCAGGCAGATTTAGGCTGGGATTAGAGCGAGCAAACAGAATTAAATTCACCCTGTCGGTTCCCATGGCCAGATCTGGGTGGGAAACAATTTTTGCGTTTGGCTGGCTGGCTACTCCATAATTTTAGGAAAAGCTGATGCACAATCTAGTTCAGGATTTGATAAATATTTTGAGATGCTTGGTGCACTCCAAATTCTGAATTAAATATGGTTTATGGCGATCCTGAAAAAGAAATATTGTGTTTTGCTTCCTAGTCTTTTGACAACAGATTGAATAATTGTAAAACAACTTCTGAAAGGAAACTTGAAGCAGCAAAGCTCTGCAAACACTCAAGCTGGGCTTTCTAAATGCTTCAGAATATTTTAAAGTGGAAGACTCAGTAACATCAATATGGATTCACCAAACGGCTTGGTGTAACTAAATCTGCTGCTTTTGCAGGAAAAAAAACCCAAACAAATGAGTGTTAAAGAAATCCCTGGTATCTGGTCTGGTTTATGTCTATTGCGAGATGCTTCCAAAACCAACCACCTCACTGAGAACTCCAATAACCAGAATGAAGAGTCTTGTCCTCAAACTAACTATCTGTAAGGACAGCCTGGAACACTTCACTGGGGAACAATCACCAGGATGTGTCATGGGCAGATAATAACGTGGTCCCATCAAGGATGAAGGGGTGACTCCCAGCTGAGATGAATCAACCCTATTTTCTGAACACAACTCATCAATTCCCACCTCTGGAAGGTCTAAGCTGACTCTCCTCAATCCACTTGGCAATAAGATAAAAGACTTTTGGGCAAAACGTCGGGTTTTTTTCTACGACAAAACTGTAGGTTGAGATGGATCCAAACAGGCTCTGAAATTTCCCCTAGAAGTAGTTGGAAAAGAAATGGAACAGAAAATAAGAAAAGCCTTAAAAAAAAGCAATCTGCTATTAATTTTTTCAACTTTTTGCTTCACTGGAAAAATTGAAAAAATTTCAATGCAGGTTAACACAAAATGTATTTTTTTTCCATTTGGCCATTGAACCAAAAAATGTGTAGTCTCTTGGCTCTTGCTGGCACCTATTTTTGTTCAATTGTTTTGGTTCATTGCCCCTATTTTCAAGAGACAGCTACAGCTTTCTAATTGTATCTGCTGTGGTCGTGAAGATACGGCGCAGAAGACCGGCTACTCTGGATGATTATAGCTTATTTTGTTTTAGCCTAGGAAAAAAGAATAATCATTGGTCCACGCTAGCTATAATTTGTGTCTCCTCTCTAAGTTCAGATTCACCAAGTATTCACATTTAATGTCATTATACAGGAATCCCAGCCTGAGTGCTCATTTTATGAAAAAATGTTCTGTCAGAAAATGCCATTTTCTGATGAGTGAGATGTTGCTCAGGAACATGTTGACTTCAATCACACTTTATTTGGAAAAAAAACACAGAGTGGAACTGTTTTGATTTTCCATTTGAAGTGATTTTTCATTTTAGCTTTTTTTTTTTTGCCATTGGTATTAAAATGATATACAGTTCTAAAAAGTAAAACAGGAGGGAGACATTTCAGTCATTAAACCCAAAAGGTTTGAGCGCTCCCCAAAGCTATCGCGCCGCCGCGGAATTTTACAGGAAATATGGGGGGGGAAGTCATCACATCTCAGAACTGGAAAAAAAAAAGGAATGAGAAATTGTAAAGTCTCTGAGGAGGGGGTAAAATAATTCCTACACAGGTTTAAAAGTCCTTATAAAGAGAAAAGTCACCTGAGTCTGAAGTCAACACAAGACCTGTACAGGGGGGTGGGTTTAGCTGGGGTAAACTATGGTGGAAGCTGCTCATCACCAGCTCTGGTGGCACCCAAATAAAATGAGATGCTTCCAGTGACTCTCCCTGCCATGAAGGAACCACCATCCTACGGAACGACAGAGCATCAATTCACACTGGCACCCAAACACCTCCCGTTTCAGCCTGCGTCCCCAAATCGAGCTGTGCTTGTGGGGTCCCCGGTGGACCAACCAGAGGGGACCAGCATGCAGCAGCTCTGGCCACGGGGACACAACTCCCCTCACAACCCCTCAACCCAACCTTTGAAGCAGTAGCTTATCAAGAGGAACGAGATGGGGGTTTTCCTTGCCCTTTGGACATTTTTATGAGGGTGATCGAACACTGGAACAGGTTGCCCAAGGAGGTGGTTGGGGCCCCATCCCTGGAGACGTTCAAGGTGGGGCTTGACGTGGCTCTAAGTAACTTGCTCTAGTCGAAGATGTCCCTGCTCTCAGCAGGGGGGTTGGACTGGCTGACCTCTGAAGGTCCCTTCCAACCCAGACAATTCTATGATTCTATGATTATTATCGTTCCTTGCCCTCCTGCTTTGGCCTCCTGGCACTGCTGTACCTGAAGCCCAGGCCACCACTTCTCCTGCACTTCTCAAAAGGGTCAGAACAAGCCACTCCAACACTCAGCGCGCTGCTCTCCCTGCACTTCTCTGCTCTTCACGTCTCCCACACGCTACGGCATCATTTTCATGGATAATAAATACCCCGTTTCTCCCCCCGCCCCTCAGATCTCTGCCTTTCTCTCTCGCCTCCAGCGCTTTGACAGCTCCTCTTCCTCCCAACCTTTTGTCAAAACACCGGCTTTGATTTGAGCCGAGCGAAATAAAAACGGACGTGTGATTGACAGCAGCCCAAACAGACGCCCGGCTTGGCAGGGCTGAGGTTACCGAGAATGAGCAAATAAATAGAGACACCAGCGCGGTCAAACGTGTCGCTGCCACGTCGAGAATAACGAGCTGGAAGAGTTGCTTTCGACGGGCTGGGTACTGAAGGCTTCTCATTTGTACCCTCTGATCATCAGCCAAGGGATTTATGTAATTTTTGCCTTCCAGGGCAAATTTTAAGTCCCACTTATAGAAATGGTTTACAATGGTTCCCCGCCCCTTAGCATCGCTTGGTGTCGAACTTCAAAAATTTGTCAAGTACTTGGGGAAACCTGGGGAAGAAAGATAGAGCAGAGCAGCTGCCTGTCTTCTGCTCGGCACCAGCTCCCATTTTCCTCCTCTCATTAGGTGGGCTCAGTTTTCAAAGGGACTCTGAGCCTGCCGAGGAGGACACAGATAAGTATGTGCAAACATTTGTGGGTGCGAACGAGGACTCTTTCCGTGGCGGAAAGAATAAAGGCATTTGAAAGCCCCATTTGTCTCCTTCCTTCTTTAGAACGTGAACTTGAAGACAGAGGAAAATAATTACCCGTTCCATCTTAATTACCAAGAGGAGAACTTCTTTTGATTCACAACAAATGAAGCCATTCAAACAACGTTCGGCAAATTACATGGGCGAGCTAAACCTCGGCAACTTCTCAGACAGCGACCACCAGCTAAACCCAGGGAGGAAAAAAAAAAAAAGGTTTTTCCTCTACCGTGCCACTGCCAAGTGCCCAGATTCAGATGGGCCTGCTTTGGGAAAGAAAGGACATTTTGCATTCCAAGGAGAGCACCGTGCAGAGGTGTGTTAGGGTCAGGCTTCTCTCAGACAAAGAACCACCTTTTCAAAAGCTCTCACTAAAAGCCTCATTATGCCAGGAAGTTGTGGTAGTTAATTACCGCAGCACAGCTCGATGGCTGGAGCCCTGTCGTGTGTCTCCTGCTCTACCAGTATCTCCCTGGGATAAACCGAATTGGGATATAGGGGGTTATACTGATTTGCCCACCTTCACACTGCGCTTAGACCTGTGCCATCAGTTGTGTGCAAAGTGGCTTCTACTTGATGGACCAAGCTGCAGTTTTCATGTGTTCTCAGGTAGGTAGAAGCGATAAGTTCTCAGGTAGGGGCTTGTCTGTATTACGGCCAAGCCCAGCAGAGATACATCTAACACTTCTCCACTCTCTGGAGAATGGCAGCATTATCGTTACCAAGGGACAGGGCAAAATATCATGGAAAAACTCTCTCCTTCCATCCTCCCAGCAGCAGCAACCATCTCCTGCAGTCCCACCAGTATCCTCCCATGCTGCACTGGGACCTCAAGACATTGCCCTGGTGCCAGGAGAAAATGGATTTTTTCAGCTGCACTTTCACAACAAGGCTTTTTCCTCCCCTCAGAAACCTGCTCTTCTTGGTGTGGTTGACACCCCCACAAAACCGTGAAGGTCTTCGGGCTCCCAGGGTGCAGCAAGAACATGGGTTATTGGGTTTCCTTAATAACAGCCAAAAAGGTGAGAGCTCGAAGGCCCTGGGAATTGGTGCCAAGCCTGGGAGGGGGGGGTTCCTCTGCCTAGCTGCTGAATTTTGGGGGTACTCAGACCCTTCTACACTAATCCAAGCCTAGGATCTTGCTCAGCTGCCTATGTAAAATGGGATCTGCAAGCTGCAGGAGAAATCCCGACCCACCAGTTGGTAGATACGACCCCATTCCTCCGCTCTGTGGAAGCTCAGGGTGCTGCCAAGTTACAAGGAGGAATTAGTGGGCACGTGCAGCTCCCTGCAAGCTCCTGCTTTTCCTCCTCACCCGTGTTTCTAGTTTGAAATAATTCATCAGATCGCTTTCCCAAAGAATCGGGCGCAAATTGATTTGCCACCCCCAGAAGCAGAGTGGTTGGTGTTCTTGTTGTTGTCACTGCAGTTTTGTTGTTTTTTTTTTTAACAAGTGTATGAAAGAAATTCAAGCTGTGCTGCTTAGTTTCAGAGACATGTAGGGCAAGCCAGTCCTCTGATTCCTGCAACTCCAACCCCACTTACTGTGAGTGCTACTTGCAGAGAGCCTTTAAAGCTGGAAATCAATGTGTAGTTACCATTTACCATGAAAATGAACATTTCAGCCTCTTCCACTAAAAGGGAAAGAAATTTTCTAGTCACCTGCCATTTAAATAGCATCTCACACACAGCCACTAATTTCATGCAAATCTCATCCAGCTTCCTTGTATTTGTCATCCCGGTGCATTTTTGGGCTTGTAGTTTTTATGCTAATGATCCTGCTCCATTGCTAACTAGGTCTTTGTACCTATCACTTCAATGATACTAGTAATTACACAGTTATGTGTGTGTGTATATATATAGGTGTATGATCAGTGCACTCAGCTCTCTGTCACCTCTCTTTTATTGCTGCCTTGAGAAGCGAGTTCTCACTGTCAGCCTGACAGGGGGGTTTTGTTTGTGACGGCTTTTCTGCAACTCTCAGCCTGATCCAAGGGAAAAATTTCTGCAAATGGCCCAGGTGACAATAAACAAAAGACTATAGATTAGGGGAAAACCTGAGGATGGAAAAATAAGGACACAAAGTCTTGCTCCGCTCTTCAATAGGAATGGTTCTTCTGCAACCCTCTGGTGCCAGGCACAGACCTCTTCCACCAGCACACCCCATCCTGCCTGTGTCCACGCTGAGACCCTCGGGGATTTATTGCTCAGAATGCATTTGACCAAGGAGAGAATGGATGAATCTGCACAGAGGGAAGGGGAAATGAGGAGCAAGCGGCCCTCATCCCCATTTACAAGTGGAGAATATAAGAGAAGAACATGGAGAACCACAGTGAGAAAAAAAGAGAAGCAGCTGAGATCATCCTTTACAGAGATAGAAGAGAGAAAGCAGCACAGAGTGCCCTGGACACCCTTTGCTGGTTTTCTCTGACACTAATTGCCTTGCTGAATGTTTTTCCCATGACTCACTGAACGCATCCCTGGCAGCACAAAGTTTTAAGTCTGCTCAGAGAGCTGCCAGAGGCTCAAGTAGGGTGCTGGGATTTTCTGGGATGAGGAGAGGCTGGGGAACTCCCTAACGCACCCAGGCTGACCAGAAAGGTGAGAGGAGCCCACTTCATTTCTTGTTCTCTTGGGTCCCTTCTGATCCCTCAGCCAACACAATCACTGTGCTCAAAATCAGCAGCCACTGCTCTGCTGCTCCTTCCTACACCATTTCAAAATCATTTCTTCCTGCGGTACCAGAGTAAATTTCAATCCCAGTTTACATTGTTGTAAACTGAGTCCAACCCAATTGCTTCAGCAACGGAGCACTTCCAGTCCAGGGCTCTTGAACTGGCCCCCTCGGGTTCCTCTTCCCACGCTCACACACACACCAGCTATCCAACTGCCACAGGAGGACTCTTTGCAAGGGGACTGAGTAAACTCAGTGACAGCCTGAAATGAAGCACGACGCGATCATCTCCAAGCTCGTTGAGAAGAGATTAACGTGCAGCCCTGAAAAAAAAAAGTTTCATTTTGTCCTCGGTGCTCTTGACAGAAGAATCATCTGCAACTTACTCAAACTCCAGTGAAAGCAGAGATGAGGAGCTGATGGCTTCAGCCTCCCTCATGGATCAGGCTCCTGAAGAGCAGCTGGGAATGAGGATGACTCCTCTACCTTTCTGCTTTGATAGAGATAAGGCTGAAATATACTTCAGATTAGGAGGCTTTCAGGCTGCTGGGAGGCGACTGGAAATGCTGCAGAGGATGCAAGTACAAAACGTAAACAGCAACCTGGGGAGAAAATAATTGAAAAGAGTCTGCCAGGCAGAACAAGGCAGCTCGGAGAGGTCAGCCCCGTGCGCTGGCTTCTGCCAGGGGTAGGCAGAGAAACCTCAGGGATCTCGGCAATTAAAGCATTGGCACCGAAGAGTTACTGCCTGCATTACGGAAACATTTCAGAACTTGAAGCAAAAGCAGGCACCTTCTGTACTTGGCACCACACAAAGATGTAAGGAGAGAGACTAAACAAAGAGCTTAAATAGGCAAAACCTGGGAAAACTGAGGCACAGAGCAGCAGGTGACCTGCTGAAGGATTTTGGAGCAGCACATCTCTTTTTCTTGCTTCTCAAGCCAATGTCTTATGCATTTGTACTGCTCTTTGGAATGGCTGAAACATACACCACCCATCACCCCGTAAACACACCAAGCCCCAGGAGGGCACAGGAACCCCACAGAGTGAGGTGCACCCACGACGTCTCACCATGAGACAAGTCAGCGAGGGAGCAGGAGAGCTGTTGAGATTCAGGATTGAGCATCAACTGCTCATCCAGGCCCAACCGGCCCCAGAAACATAAATCTCTGGTCCTTCAGAGCAGACAGGTCTTGCCCAGGGCACCACAGTGCAGTCCAATTCATTCTTGTTTCAGATCTTGCTCCCTGATCTACCCGTTCAGACAGCTCTTGGGCCGTCAAAGCCATGTGTGCATTTAAAAGATATTAAACTCCGCCAACAGCCGGTGTGAGTGTGCAAGAGAGAGAGACACTTTTAACCTGAACTGGAAAGCAGCCAGAAACCAGTGTTTGGGCTGATTTGCATCAAATGTAGATAAGCACCATCAGCTCCAGTTGAATTCAGATGAGGCTGCTGAGCTAGTCAATGGCAATTCAGCAGCTACACAGAAAAGGCAGCAAAATATCCCCAGAGACTGATGCCCAGCGACCCCATCTCCTACTCCTCCACTTTTCTAGCTGTTCCAGGCAATGCTGACCCACCAAAAAAAACAGTCCCACAGGACTCTTCCCTGATTTGTGATTTCCAGCCACATCACGACAGGGCTGATCACTACCAGGGTGGTTTCCCTGCAGACAGGGCCTAACGTGCCTGGTGGAAGCAGTTGGCAAAAGTCTGCGGCAGCGGAAAACCTCACCCAGAGGTGACAAGAGGGTGTTGAAGAGGCAGTGCCAGGTCTGACCGCACCACCCAGACCTGCCACAGCCTTTGCAGCACCATTTCTAGAAGAACAGGCCGGGCTCAGTGACAGACCGGTGTCTGTAAGTCACTCTGGGAAGAGCAGAGCTAAATTGGGATTTCCTGGAGATCCAGCTCTCAGGTGGATTCTCTGGTGTCCAATTTATGCTCATACTGCACCACAAACATTACAACTGGCCTCTACAAAACCTCCTCTCTCAGTATTGACCAACAGGTTTGTAAAACTGTAACAGAGAGACCTGGGCGCTGCACGGGCACAGGCACATACGCAGCTTGAAGGCACAGCCTATTTTTCCCTTAAGCAATCATGTTTAAAAGCCGCTTTTCTGTTGTTCTTTAAAGATACCCTTAGTTCCTTTTGATTTTTTAACCTGTACAATCTGAGCAATTTGTACTAAAGATCTAAAGGCACATTGGGTGGAAAAAAAAAACCCACCCCAAACTCTTAAGTTCAACAGTTCAACAAATTAATTACATATACAACCATAATTCCCTAAATAAAAAGCCAGGTAATGCATCAAAGAGCGTCTTTTGTTCATTTACTTGACAAGTATGATTTATTTCTAGTATTTACCCTCATGTTTTATAGCATTCTAACAAACCTGCTCCACTACAGACTTTGCACAAGTCCCTGAATGTTTAGTAACAAGAGAAATCACCACAGTTCTGTGCTACTGCATCTATGTCATAAGAAAAGCAGGAAACAAAAAAGGTGGCAAGAAAAGAAGACAGATTTTTGCCAGTGCTAAGAAAGGCAGATTATTAAGGCTTCATTGAATTATTATATTCAGCAAAAGGGTAAAAAAAAAAAGCATCTTTAGAATATCTCCAAGTCTTTCTTTCTTCTTTCTTGAAAAGGAGACAAAGAAAGAAACTAAATACAAATGAAATTAAATCAAATGAGTTCCTGGACTGCTTAATATGGTATTTTGCCCTCTTTTAAAATATCCCTCAAGAGACCAGGTTGATTTAATAAGCCTAAGAGATGTGGCAGTGAGGAGGGAACTGCCTTGATGAAAGCACCACTTGGCTGGGGCTGCATGAGCCTGGGAAACTTATTCCAGCTTCTTAAAAGGAGTCTTTTAATCCATTCTTGAAATGGAAAGAAAGGATCAGGCAGAAGACCTTCAGAAAGGGGAGAAAAAAAGACACACAACTATGTGAGGGAAACATCTAAATGCAAAGCAGAGCAACTGGCAAATTTAACCTGCAGACAGACAGGCAAAGTCAGAAGGAAAGACCCTACTTCTGCATGTTCAATGTCCGACAGCCTGGTTCTTCTCTGCACACCACAGCATCCCAGCCTAGACACCACTTTAAACTTGAATTTTGAAGTTTTAAGTGCTGCCCGGACCTCCCACAAGGTTTCTCTGCAAGGCTGAATTCTGGATCCCCCTGGCGAGCTGCCCTCTGAGATCCTCCGAGCCAAAAGGAGCCTTCATGTCTGAAGCTGTCCAAGCTGACATGACTATAAACTGCCATGAACTCAGCTCATGGACTGCTGACAGCATTAGATGGTTGGGGTCCCCCCTCAGCCTTCCATGATAAAACCTGTTGGATTCACAGTTCCAGCAGTGAGGCAGAGGAAGAGACAGACTTTTCCTCCCTCCTGCCAGAAGAGGGGAATAACTCCCTCCTATTCTGTAACGAACGCTGTTGAGATATATTAAACCTTCTGCAGAATTAATACCTGCCGTGAGGAAACATTAAGCCCCCTCAGCATCTGCCCTGAGCCACGGAGACCTCGGTGGATCTTCTCTACCTCTTCCCCCACACTCTCAGCTGGAAGCCACTAACAACTCTCGGAGCTACTGCTCCAGCAACCCCAGCTCCCAAGCAAAACCAGCTTCATCCTGGTCTGACCAGAGCCTGAGCAGGAAAACGTTGAGCACGAACCACTCACCTGGCTGTGGTTTGGAGATCAGCAGAAAAGAGGCCAGATCTTTCACAGCCCTTTTTGTAGTTCTGGCAATTACAGCCCCAAATGATCTCAGCTGTCATCATCTGAGTGTAAACTGCCATCCCTCCTACACTCTCCCAGCTCTGGCTGTCTTACACACCACCCAGTTTGGAACCACGGGTTTTAGGAACGCATCTAGGAAGGCACAGTTTGGTTTACTGTCAGAAGCTGCCTGGTGTCCCGTGGCTCCAAGAAGCTGTTCTTGAGGGGAAATCTGCCTGGGTAAGGCTCAGAGGATGCTTCTGAAATTGTTCACATTCAGTCTCTTCTCGCTGATGATGAACACGAGCATCTCCACACACATTGGTAAATTCCTGACCTTGGAATAAAACTACAGGAGCCAGATGGGAAAACATGCATTTTTTGTATGTTGGAGCATTTCCGTCACTTTGCAGGAGCAAAGAAACAATGTCAATGGGCTTTTATTTCACCCAAATAAATCACAAAAAAAGCTTTCACACTCCGGAATCCAGCCACGTGGAATAACTGCTTTTCTGCCTTTTGAAAAAAATTATTTATTTATTTATTTTATTGTATTTTTGGTAACGTTTTTGAGATGCTTCCCTGCAATTCTCCTGTATAGTTATGAAGCAAGAGGATTTGGTGAGGACAGCAAAAAGCCACAGGTAGAAGATGAGTATGTGAGCTTCGGTCCTTGGATTTTAGATTTGGGGGAGCTCAGACTGGTCTTGTGGGACACAAGAAGTTGCCTGGACTTTGTCTGGGGGATGGCTCAATATCTTGGCTTCACTCACATTGGTTTTCACCCAAGCAGCATTTCATGACACAGCCACACATTTCCTCCACCAAACACCACGGCATCTTGTGCAGAAACCACCCCTCTGTCCCAACGTTCAACCAAGGATGGGGAGAAGGCTGTTAAACCTCTGTCCTCAGCTCCAGAAGGGGCTGCACCGAGCGCGAGGAAAGGGGGTGAGGGGATTTTACGCTTACAGCTCTATTTTTAGAAGTGCCACTTAAACCTCATGAAAAGCCCCGTTCAGCAAGGAGCTATTCATGTGCACAGCTTCTCTTAAGTCAGGAAAGCTGCTGGCTGGGAAACCTCCATTTATCTTCTTGAGCACTTACTCACAGGAGGCATCCGAAGAGAGCCCCTGCACGGCTGCTACTTCTGAAATCAGGTTATTTATCGCGGTGGCTAAATGTGGATTTTGAGACCTCCTTTCCCCCCTAACTTTGGAAAGTTTTCACGGAAACTTGTGATACTCCACACGTATCCGCTCTCGTAGAGCTTTTGGATTTGTTAGTCAAATGCTTTCAGCTAAAAGTTTTGGCTGAAAAACAGAGAAATCCCGCATCATGACTAAAATCTCCATGGAAAAAGTCAATTTCTGCTTAAATATTTCCTTTTAAAAACCAAAGTCATCAGTAAGTCCAGTAGCAACAACAACAGCAAACTGCTAAAAGGTCTGGATTTATAAATATACTTGGGAGAAATATTTCAATTTCTAGTCCAACTTTAGCGAGACATATCGCATAACAAAAAGCCAACCCAGACACACGATGAAAAATCGATGCTCGTTTCAGGCTGCAGACTTTCATGAGCTCCACTGGAGTGAAATGCAAACCCCTGCACGCCGACGGTGAATTGTGACACCGCTTCTTGTCCGGTAGATGCAAAATCCTTTAGCAACGGGACGAGAGGCAGCTTATCTGAATTGCATGGACACGGATTCAGACAGTAACACCATGGAAGAGGGAGAGCACTAAGGATAGCGAAGAAGATACCTACGGAGAACGTGCTGCCTCCATCAGTGAGGGTCTGGAAGAACAGTTTAGGGAAAACACTTGCCAAGGACAATATAAGTACCATCGATCCTGTTGTGGATAAAGAGATGGAGCAGATGACTTTCTAAGGGTGTTCCCAGGTTTATTCTCCTAGTGTTTTATGATCAGTTGAATATCAGCAAATAAATATTTGATCACCCAGAGCAGCAAAGGAGTTGGGGTTAAGGGGTAAATCCCACGCTTTGCTCAGAGCCTCCGGGATCGAAATTCATGGGTCGCTTCGTTTCAGGTCAGGACTACACGGTGTGAATGGCAAAACACCGCTAAGTCGGGGCTAGGACTCGTTTGTAATCGAGATGTCTTTGACTTGACAATGGTTAATGATGCTTTGATAAGGCTGATAGCTGGTGAGGGGCGGAGGAGGCTCCCCTGAGCAATGCGCTGACGCACGACTGAAAACAGGGGATTAATTGGTGGTTTTATTCTTGAGGTGCTCAGGGCTCTGTCCCTCCCCTCTCCCTCTCCAATTTCGATTTCCTACGACATTTCACCGCAGGTACTGACGGAGACCTCCGGCCGTGACAGCTCTATTACCTCAAGTCGCTGCCGCTCTCCCCACCTGGCCTGGAGATGGTGATGCTGGGGGTGAGTCACCGCGTGACCGGTGCTGCTGGGGAACGTTTCCCGGAGACGCGGCCGAGCCCCCGCTGCGCAAACTCCCAGGCTCTGTTGTCTGTCCCCGTGCTGAATGAAAGACGGGAAGAAAGGAAGGATTGTGCTCCCGCCCGTCTCCGTGGCTTAATCTTGTAAGTCCCGTTTAGCATAATTTAGACCGATGAAGCTTAACTCTTCTTTAGCTTCATTAGGAGCCGAGAGCTTTGAGCATCTTTGACATGGCCTAACACTGAGGGATCCGTCTGTCATTTTCTGTAGTAAAGTGCTTAAGATTTAGATACTCCCGAGACCCTCACAAACATCACTCAGCTGCCATCTCTGAGTCCGTGGGGCTCTCAAAGGTGAGAGCCTTTGGTCCATGTTGCTACTGGCCCAGACTTGCCTCACTTCAAAGATACATTTATGATTTCTTATTAATTTGCGGGGCAGCGGGATGGAAACAGAGCAGCACTTCGCCGTCGAACCATTCCAGAATTAGAAACCCCACGAAAATCCCCATCTGCCTGGAGGCTAAATTATCTCCAGTGGAAACAAACTTAGCTTCGCGAACATAAATGATCAGAGCTTCATAAAGACTGAGTCTAATTGTACAAAACGGTGATTAGACAATTTCCTCTGGGGATACGAGGTTTCCTTCCCTAAAAGCGACACTGGGGCAACCTCTAGTGGAGGCAGGAGCTGCCTCGTGTGGTTTAGTCCAGCCTGGCAGAAAGACTTGGCTTTCTGCTCTGGGGATGGACCCTGGACCTTGCCCCCCGGCTCCCCGCAAAGCCTCTACTCTCTTTTTTTTTTTAATGGCCCTACAAGACCAGAGCTTGAGTGCTGAGCGGGGTGGGCAACCGGCTTTTTTGAGGGCAAATATGGCAACATCCGCGTTATTGTCCAAATAAGAATTTCATCCTCCGAGCTATTTAAAGGCTTGCTTCTGTTTTTTCCGATGCAGTTTTTCAGAGTCATTCCAGGCCAAGTCCAAAGGGAATCTCACTTGGTCTTTCAGCAAAAATCCAGAGAATCCACCCCCAGCTGCCCTCACATGTCCGTTTGGGAAGAAGCTCCAGGAACAACTGGAGCCATAACACAGGGCTCCGAGCACAAGACATGAAGCAGAAGCCAGGCAAGAAATTATTACTTCTGCTTCTATTCCATTATGCTTTATGCTCAGAGACTTAAATGATCAAGACTGTGTTAATAAATCTCATTTGGCTCATTTAATAGATGACTTAGTAGAGGAGTGAGTTTGGCCACGACCAGTGATGAATTAATAACTATGCAAGTAGCACATTCCCTTACAGAAATACTTCATACTGAAGGAATTCTTTATTCCATGGGAAACACAGACGCTCCGCAGGACCGCGCTGCCTCTTTCCGAGTACAGGTGTAGCTTTGATTTGGAGACAGGCATAAAATGTTCCTTTAGGATGCAGGCGGAATGAAGCTCTGCTACCAGACACTGCCAGCGAGCCGAGCCTTCGAGCCAAGAGTCTACATCCCAACTGGCCTGATTCCTCCCGTTGTGTTTCCTTGCTAATGACACTAATTTCCTTGTGCTGTGCAGCGTGCGGTCTTGAGACGAGAGCTAAAAATGAAGTTTGTCAGCTTTGTTCAGTCGGATCGTAGGAGTTGCCGGCTGGCTGGCTGGCATTTGCATTGCAGCTTTTTCGGCTGCTGGCCCCAAACTCCTCCAAAAAAAAAAAAATTAACAAAATCTGTGGATGACGTGACAAAGGCAGCTCGGTGGGGGTGGACACGCTGAATGCCTGGATCTTGGTCCGAGTTATTCCAGTGGTGCCAGAGGGCTTGGGGACTTTGGAGGGAAAGTGTCTTGACCCAGGAGGAGGTTACACTGACCACCCGTGGCGCTCGCTGCTTCTGGCATCTTGTGCCAGCACTTCAGCAGCGGGAGTTTCTCTTAAATGAGGTTTGTTCTGCAGCGCAAATAGCAGGCACCGTGCCACGAGCAGCGAAGCAGCGTGGATGGAACGGAGCACAGAAAGTCGGCTGCGAAGTCTGAGCGAGGAGATCCTTCGCCCTGGGGCACGCAGGCTGGATGGACCAGCTGCGGTTCCCCCTCACGTACGCTCAGCAGGTCAGGACATACGTTGGTACCAGCGTCGCCGGGCAGCCTGGGCAGGGAAGGACACTTCTCCTGCTCCGTTAGTGTCTGCTGTGCCTGAGAGAAGAGCTTTGCTTCGTGGTTTAGAGAGGACAAAGGTCTGCCCAGGGCTGAGCATCTTCAGGAGCAGGGATGCCACAGGCTCTCTTTAGCCACTTGAAATGCATCAGTTTTGCTCGGAGTCCTGTTTCCTCTAGCACTTTAACAGCAGTTTCCCTGCCGCAGCCCCAGCCCCTTAGTTCTCACACTGTAGTCAGTGACTAATGAGGATAATTTCTCCCCCCTTGCTCCCTAACAGCCTCTTCTCCAGTTGCAAATGGCACTCCTGCCTCCGTACGGTCATCTTTTCTCCAGCCTGAGCCTGCCTGTCTCTCACAGGCCCAATTCTCAAAACCTTTCCATCGTTTTTGTGGCTCCCCTACCAATACCTGCTGCTGCAGGTTCATGACATGCATCAAACTGCTGTAAATCGTGGAGGGCAGAAGAGGAGTTGCCCAAGTTGGCCTGCAGCTCACCTTGGGCTCTGAGCACCTCTGCTCCAGAAAGCTGGAGGGACAGCAGGTCACTGGTGGGGGCGATGACGTGGATGCCACAAGCACAGGGAGAGGACACTGTTCAAATAAAGCGGGAGACTTGCTGGGGTGTGAATACAGCCCTTGGAAACGTCCTTTCAGACCAAGTGCAGGGGCAGGGGGTCCCACAGCAGTACCCCACGTCAGCACTGCCAGTTTGGCATTTGCTTTCTCACAGCACAAACTCCTCCCACCAGTGGGTGAATAAGTCCCTATGTCCTGCCAGCCTGATGACCTTTGTAGAGCCTACAGGGAAAATGAGAGGAGGCACCAGGAGGAGGAGGTGCTGAAAATGGGGGATTCGAGTTAGTTCCACAGTGGAACTTGCACTCACCGAGCATCAATCTGCGCCTCCATCTAGTGGTTGTAGAAAGAGGGTAAGAGCTGCCTACAACACCCAGCAGAAGACATCCCTTTCTCTGGTCATAGCAACTCCCACCACTCGCCCCAGAAGGTCCCAGTTGCCCATCCAGCTCTTGGCCAACTGGACACAACTTGTGTTTTACCAAGTCCCATCCAACACTCGCTCCAGAGACAGCTGGAAACATCAGGAAACTGAGGCAGCCACAACCTAGCAGGGCACGCCAGCGTTTGAAAGTCTGCCTCTCCAAAGCCAATGAGATCCCAAGGCACAGAAGCCAGCTGGGTCTTCTCTCCTTCCCTGTGATCACTGCACCAGTGGGACTATGTTCATAGAATCATAGAATCATAGAATTATAGAATCACAGAATAATAGAATTATAGAATCATAGAATCACCGACTGGTTTGGGTTGGAAGGGACCCTGCAAGGTCATCTGGTGCAACCACCCTGCAGGGAGCAGGGACATCTGCAACTAGAGCAGGTTGCTCAGAGCCCCATCCCTCCTCCCCTGCAATGGTTCCAGGGCTGGTTGGCTGGCTCTGTTTCTGGGTTTCTTCTGGAAGGGAAGAAGATACCATTTGAGGAATCATGAACCAGGCTGTCTACATGCATTGCCTGACCCTGCAGATCTGCTCCTCCTCCTTGCCAGCCTTGGGTCCTGGGACACAAGCACTGCTGAGGAGTTTGGGATACTGAGAGCAGCAAACCACGCTAGGCCTGCTCATAACCACACACAAGCAGCCTGAAGGCCCCGTCTGAATAAGCTGCCACTCTCCAAAATGAGGTCACTTGCCTAAAATTGGACTACAATTGCCCCTAATTAGCAGCAGGGTTCCCTTTACCTTAAAACACAGGGGTCAGACCTCCAGCAGAGATTTAGCGACTCAACAAAGCCGGGATTTTGCAAGCTGGAGTAAGGGATTCTTATCCAAAAGCCCTTTTTTCCCCCTCTCTCCCCTATTAGCGGAAACAAAATAAGGGGCAGGTTTCTGATTAAGATGCGCAAACAGTTCAATTCAACAACCGATGCAATAAATGTGCTGAGTAAAATCACTGCCAACGCTCGTTGCGGTGCTTTATGGGGCTGCTCTGAGAGTGTGAAAAACCATTTGCTGCATATTATTAAATGATGAAAAATGCCAAGCTCGCAAACAAACTGTGCAACGGCTGCGGCTCGACTGCCTCTAGTGAGGATATGCTGGAGCCCAGAGAAGAGAGAACCAGGAGAGATGGGGGGGGATCTTCCCCCGTGCTGCTGCCGCACCAATTACAGGGCAAAGTGACCCAAAATAACAGCAGAGCTTCCACCCAGCCCCGCTCCCGCCTCACGACTGATCTAGAGTGGGACAAGTACAAAACACACTCTGCCAGGCACAACCACAGCCTGGGATCTCCAGATCCTAGATGGTTTTCTCCACCTTTTGGCAGCTTCACACCCACAGCCCACGTGGGCGAGCGGCACGACGCGGGGTGACGCGACGCGTGTGATTTCCCTGCTCGGGGTAACAGCTCCTCCAGCACTGCGCCCAGGACCATCACACATAGAATCACACAATTGTCACGGTTGGAAAGGACCTTGAAGAAGATCGAGTTCCAACCCCCCTGCCATGGGCAGGGACACCTCCCACTAGAGCAGGTTGCCCAGAGCCCCATCCAGCCTGGCCTTCAAAACTTCCAGGGATGGGGCTTCCACCACCTCTCTGGGCAACCTGTGCCAGGGTCTCACCACCCTCGTAGGGAAGAACTTCTTCCTAACGTCCAATCTAAATCTCCCCTCCAGTTTGGATCCATTCCCCCTTGTCCTATCCCTATCCGACATCCTCAAAAGTCCCTCCCCAGCTTTCTTGTAGGTCCCCTTCAGATACTGGAAGGCCACAAGACGGTCTCCTTGCAGCCTTCTCTTCTCCAGGCTGAATAATCCCAACTCTCTCAGCCTGCTGGGGCTTTTGTCTGAGGGCTGGTTGGGATTTGCACAGAACTTTGAGGAAGGGTTTGCCTGCACTTGGGTGGCTTGGGGCTGAGCGTATTCTTTTAGAATCATCTAATACCCTGGGTTGGAAGGGATCTCCAAAAGTCATCTGGTCCGAGCCCTCTGCAGCAAGAAGGGACATCCTCAACTGGAGCAGGTTGCTCAGAGCTCCATCCAGCCTGATCTTGAATGTCTCCAGGGATGGGGCCTCCACCTCCTCCCCTGGGTAACTTGTTCCACCACCCTCAGAGTAAAGAGTTTTCTTCCTAGTGTCCAATATAAATCTACCCTTCTCTAGTTTAAAAACATCCTATTCTTGTAGCTTTGCTATGAAGGAGGGTCTGTCAAATCATTCTAAGGTCAGAAAGAAGGTCAGAAAAACAGGTTTTCAAGAAGCAGGAATTATAGCACATATGCCAGGGATACTGAGCACCCACGGTGCCCTTTGGGGCAATGCTGGAGGACAAGGTATCACGTACTGCAAGAAGCAGCGCAGTCCCAAAGCAGACCTGGTCATGGCTTGGCTACAGAAGCTTAGAACCACAGAATCACAGAATGGCAGGGGTTGGAAGAGACCTCTGGAGATCACCCAGTCCAACCCCCCTGCCAGAGCAGGATCACCCAGGGCAGGCCACACAGCAACAGATCCAGGGGGGGCTGGAAAGCCTCTAAAGAAGGAGACTCCATAACCCATTTGGGCAGCCTGGTCCAGGCTCCATCACTCCCATAGGAAAGAAGTTTTTCCTCATGTCGAGGTGGAACTTTCTGTGTTCCAGTTTGTGACCAGCTTGCTCCAGTGCCAACCTGAACCTTATTTGCTGAGGCAGAGGACCGGTTTTTACCTGCTCTACCAAGCCAGGAGCAAGTACTGGCGCTGCCAAGGCAACAGCAGACCTCTCGAGCCCTCCCCGGTGCGGGCAGCAGCGTTGGCACACTGGCACTGGTGTCCACCTGCTGAGGTGGCACGTTGCCTTGCTCTCAACCCGGTGGTGCCTACATCTGATGAGAGGTAGGTGCTAATCAAACACAGATTTTAGTGGGGCAGTGAGAAGTGCAGGAAATGGCTTTTCATCATCAGAGAGCCTCCTGTGCCAGACAAAACACTTACTGAGCAGCACGGCAAAAGGAGCCATCTTTTGGCATCTTACACTTCTGTGAAAAAAAACCATCCCTATTAGTTGAAAAAACCCCACTCTTCTCCTGTTAACAGCCAGCTGGATCTAGTGTATCGACGTCATTAGCCAGGCAGCATTGCCTTCACTTCAGATCTCCGTTCACCTTGGCCTCAGGTCACTCAGTTGAAACCTCAGCTATATGGATTGGAAGCTGCAAGGGCAGTCGGTTGCTTACCTTCTGCTCCTGGGCAGCGGTTTGTTTTCTCTATACTAGCTAGAAAAACAAACCAAACCAAACCAACCCAAAGCAAAGCGCCCTGCCCGCAGCCCAGAACGTGCTGTAAAGTTCTGTACGACGCAAGGCGCGCACGGGGCTTTCAATGGCCTTTCAGATAAGGAAGCAATTTCACCCGTGGTGCACCGAGATAAGCTGCCACGCACAGGAGATCAATGATTTTCTCCTCCCTGTGATCTAAGGTGGACTCAGCGAAACGACGACCTCCTCGACGCGGCTGCGGGGACCCGGCCGCATCTCGCCTGCTGTTTCCATTGAGAGGCAGCAGCAAAACCCCTTCGTGCTTTGCCGTGTCAACAAATGTGCAGGACTGAAGATAACAGGGAATCGGTCCCTAAGACTCAAGAAATCAGACAGACCCGCTCTGAGCATCAACTGCGAGCGCCCGGCGACCCACGTGTTGAGGGGCTGCGGCAGGAGAGAGGTTATCGGAGTAATCGGGAGAGAAACACTGAGCCCTGGGGTAAAGGCTGGATTTAGAGAATCACAGAATCATTCAGGTTGGAGAAGACCCCTGGGATCATCGAGTACAAACATTAACCCTCCTCTCCAAAGCTCACCCCTAAACCATGTCCCCCAACACCACATCTAAACGACCTTGAAACACACCCAGGGATGGGGACTCGATCACCTCCCTGGGCAGCCTGTTCCAATGGCTGGCTACTCTTTCTGGGAATTTTTTTTTCCTAATGTCCAGTCTAAACCTGCCCTGTTGCAGTTTGAAGCCCTTCCCTCTTCTTCTATCTATTTAGCGCTGCTCTGGGAGCTGAGGAAAGTTGGGCTGCTGTGCTGAGGTTGGGCAGCCTCTTAAGACTCCGTCCGTGCCCTTGCACTTCTGTTCAGCAGCTTTCTGGCTAATGTTGTGCCTCGTGGACATTAGAAAACATTTCTGCACTGAAAGGGTTATTAAACATTGGAATAGTTTGCCCAGGGCAGTGGTGGAGTCACCATCCCTGGAGGGATTTAAACCCAGTGTGGTGTTTAGGGACATGGTTTAGCTTGCGGTGTTTGGTCAAAGGTTGGGCTGGATGATCTTGAAGGTCTCTTCCAACCAAAGAGATTCCGTGATTCTGTGCTGGGAATGGATTCGTTCCCTGCCTTGGGATAAAAGCTGCCAGGCTGTGTCCCTAAGAGCTGCTTCACACGGAGGAGTGAAAATCACACTGGGGGCTGGTGATGCGAGCGCTGCCTTAAGAGGAAGCTGCCCTGGGTTTGGGGGAAGGCTGAGAATTTTTTTTTTAGATAGGATCTGTTAAGTAGAAAAAGGCAGCTCTGGGTCACCTCCTTGTCCTCTTGGCTTTCGTGTGTGTTCCAGAGACTAAGATATTTCTCCTTTCAAAACACTAGGCTTCAAAATTCCTTTCATTTTAACAAAAAGGAGGAAACCGCTGAGACATCCTCCTTCCATTCCCCCAAATATACACCTCTTTTTTTTTGGCTTGGCTTGAAGCGATTTTATTTTCCATTGCAGTTGTTGTGCCAAAAAAAGTCCATTACTCTCCATGCTACAGCTAATCTAGAAATGCTGCATAAATTGTCACTTACCTCAGCGCCTAATACCATGTTGCGGCTAAGCGCATATTAAAAATTAGACAGGTGCTAAATGCAGCTTTAATGTTTGCACTTAAATGATGATCCTCCTCCCACTTCTTCTCTGATCCCCTCCCTTCCCTATGCCAGAGGAAGGAAAGAATTGTTGAAGTGCCTGACTCAATATCGCAGCTGCTGAAATTCCACCCTTTGCCTTCCGGCTTCTACCCCACAAGGGCCAGGACGAAGCCACCGCGGCGAGAGATGTGACGACTCCGTGAAGGCAAAAGGGATGAATTTGGTCAAGCACCACCCTTTGAGTCATCATCCTCCATAAACTACAGTTTCTACCACAAAATGGACCACAGAATCACAGAATGCCAGGTTGGAAGAGACCTCAAGGATCATCTGGTCCAACCTTTTATGTAAAAAGTTGAAATGAGCTGGCCCAGCCCCCTGTCAAGTTGCGTCTTAAAATTGCCCAGTATAGGGGAGTCCATCACTTGCCTTGGGAGCTTATTCCAGTGTTGAGTAGTTCTCATTATAAAGCAAGGGGATGCAAGTCACGTGTTGTTTGGTATCTCAGATGGGAGCAGTTGCTCTAAGGTCTCTCCGCACAAAAGAAAGATGGGCCGTAAATTTAACGTGAATTGAGGTTTCTGGGTTGGGCTGGTGGATAATGGAGCCCAGGGAGCTCTCGGTGTTAACTGGGCTGTTCTGGGCTAGGCTGCTGCAACCAGAGGATCGTGAGAGGAAAAATTTTCCTCTTAGAGGATCTCCCTGTGTCCTGCTGGCAGCATCTGCTCTGCACCTCCTAAGAGGAGAGGATTTATCTTTGTACCTGAAAGGAGGTTGGAGTGAGGTGAGTTTTGGTCTCTTCTCCCAGGTAACCAGTGATAGGACGAGAGGAAACGGGCTTAAGTTGCACCAGGGGAGGTTTAGGTTGGATATTTGGAAGAAAATTTTTTACTGAGAGAGTGGTGAGGCCTTGGTGGATTCACCGTCCCTGGAGGCGTTCAAAAGTCATGTGGATGTAGCGCTTCAGGACATGGTTTAGAGGTCATCATAATGTTTAGTAGAGAGTTGGACATGATCTTAAAGGTCATTTCCAACCTTAACGATTCTATGATTCTACAATTCCACCTTCATGCCCACAAAGCCTGATTTATAACCAAACCCGGTCCCAAAGAGCCTCTGAATATCTTCTGGTCAAGTGATTGCTACCTCCCCACTCACCCCATCTGTGCAGAGAACAGGACTGACCCCTCTAAAGAGAAGCCACGAATTTTATATCAAATTATGTTCACCAAAAGACGCAAGAAAGTCCCACACCATATTGATTCCCAAAAGCCAGATGAAGTAGTTGCTGCAGATAATCACTCTAAAGATTAATGTCTTAGAAAACATTTATCCTTGGAGCTGGGCCCAACACCCCAAGCCAGCTGTCAGGATTCAAGAGAGTGGCCACCGTGACAAGGGACTCTGCACACTGCGGAACAGTCATCAATTTGGCAACGGTCTTGGAGCAAGAGGAGAATCCTGTGGTTGTGGGCGAGTCTGAGGGGCCAATAGAGAAGAGAAAATATATGAAAGGAGACCAGTCTAGACTATTTTCATGTTTGTAGGGGTTTCATGCAATTCCCTTAGTGTCCTGAGGCTTTTAGAAATGGATTATTCCAGGCATTTTGGGGCTGGTAATACACCAGCCTACGGAGTCCTGCAGTAAAGACATAATTTGCCATTAAACGCTGTAGTTGGCTTTACAAATTTCACAGAAAGCCTCTCGCTCAATTCTATTGCTCTCCAGAGAACAACAATTTTATAAAGCATTTTTCATCCAGAGATCTTGGGGCATTTTTTTTTTCCAAAAAAGAGATAGGCTGGAGATGCTGGCCTGCTGTACACAGAGGCCATGGGTATGTTTGGTGGAGTCATGTGGAGAGACTTTCGAGGTCGTGTGAGGGATCAGCAGAGGAGCACAGGCTTCCTGTAGACAAGGAACATGCAGGTGGCATAAGACCAAGGTTCAAAAAAGTACTAAAAGCAAAGGCTGACTTCAAGTACAGTAAAATGTTACGCTCCCAAATATCACTGATCCAGCAGTAGCAAAGAAGCAGGAATGTGAAAACAATATTGTCTTATGTGGAGAACCCAAACTGGATAAATCTGCCTGAAAAGCACTGGACTCAAAAAGCCCTTGGAAAAAAAACCAAACAAGGCATGGCCCCAGGCACTGAGCCGTCTTTCCTGGGGCTGGATGCAAAGCTGGCCAAAGGCAAGGTGAAGCCTCGCTGGGGTTGGCACTTCTTGGGAGGTAACCACTGGAGATGTGCTTTATTTAGCAAGGATTTGGATTTTGCAAAGTTCCAAAAATGAATTGCAGTAAGATGATTACTTAGCAGGGAAAGCACATGGGTATTTATAGCTCCTCAAATGCGAGAGGTCTCTGACAACTCCCTGACAGGAGGTTGGAGCCAGGGAGGGTCGGGCTCTGCTCCCAAGGAACAAGAGACAGGATAAGAGGAAAAGGCCTCAAGTTCTATCAGGTTGGAGCTGAGGAACAATTTCTTGCCCTGCAGGGCTGTCCAGGCCTGTGCCAGGCTGCCCAGGGCAGGGCTGGAGTCCCCATGGTCCCTGGAGGGGTTTCCAAGGCGTGGAGCTGTGGTGCTGAGGGACAGGGGTCAGTGGTGCCCTGGCAGGGATGGAGGAATGAGTAGACTTGATGATCTTTAAGTTCTCTTCCAACCAGAACGTTTCTAGGATTCTAAGAATGGATCATCCCTTTCTTCTGCAACTCAGAATCAGAACTCTTTTCCCAGATAGATCAGTAGAAGGTTAGAAGTGGTTTTTTTTTCCCCCAAGAAAAATAAAGAAAAGAAAGGTTTTGATGGAAACTTTAGGTTTCCATCAAAAAACACAGTGTTCATGCTAGTGCTGGCAAAACAGAGTGCTTGCAGCATCTGTCCCATTACTACATTTTTCTTCTAAAAATCCTAACATTATTTATACTGAGAGCTAAAACTGAACCACTTCTAAAAGCAGAGCGTGCTAGATGCTATGTGATTTTCACTTCATTTTGCGTTAACTTAAAATTAAGGTGTTTTTTTTTTTTTCCCTTTTCCTTTTTGTGCATATGCAATTTTAAAATCATGAAATTCCCTGAAGAACCCGAGGCTGCTCTGGAATGTCTAGGGAATTGCTGATGTCAGAAGTAGTGAGATTCAGACACTCTGGATGGCAGGAACGAGACTAATAAATCTGCCCATTTCGTTTATATCTTTTCTTCTGCTGTTCCCAACCCTCCTGCTCTGCTAAACGTTCCTGCTCTTCCAGTCTACAGCTCCGCTCCTTGGCAAAGAAACAAACCAAAGCTTCAAGAGTTTCTGGAGCAGAAAGTTCCTCCTTCCCTCCCCTACTCTGAGTCAGTGGTTGAAACGAGGCTTTGTTAAATAAGTTTAAGTGCTTGACCCCCAGCTACTGCACACAGCGTTATGTGGGAGTCACAGAGAAGGAGCAGGAGCTTTTAGGTCTTGCTGAGAAGTGCACTGAATTGCCGTCCACTGACAATAGCAGCAACAATCTCACTTTTAAACTCAGTTCATTGGTTTCTGAACACCTTTAAGATATTGACAAACCTGTCAATATTTTATTTTTAGTTTTCCTTTCAGATGCATGGCAAGAGTAATTCTGGGAAAGCAGGGTTTAGAAAGAGGAGTTGTCGTGAGGCTGAAAACTATTCTTCCATTTAAGCTTGCTGAAAAAGCTTGAAAGTTTCTGCAAACGGAAAAGAAAACCCATTTATTTTCCAACCCTAACACTGGCATGAGAAACCCAGCAGTAAGTGACTCTAAAACACAATGGACTGATTTCACTCAGGCCTCCTCCAAAGGGTACTTAAAGCATGAGCTTGTGGGTGGCTGAAAGCTTATAGAATAATTCAAACATAAGGCACGTCTTAACATCCACAACCTCTGCATCCAACACGGAACACGCTGCCGATGCCCTCACCACATCCAACGCCGGCCACGTCTCTCCTTGTCCCCACAAGCCCTGGACTTTCTTGCCCCGGCCCTCGCACGTCCTCCGAGCTCCCAAAGACGCAGCTCCGCGGAGTCTCGCTTTGACTCCCCTTTGCCTGCTCTTTGGCTTTGACTTGCCTATCTCCGTGAACGCTTTCGGGCTTTGCTTTCCCGCTCCGTGTCCCCGGGAGCCGAAGGCGAACGGTGTGAGCCACCGACGCCTCCCGTCTAATGGGGAGCAAGTCCTTTGAGCAAACAAAACCGGATTGTCAGCCTCAAAATCACAAAGTGCGGGAACCTCCTGAAGCCCAGTCAGATGTTACAAAAGCCCAAGTCTCTCCCTCCCCTTTGACTGGCAGATTTCTCACGCCCCTCGCTCGCTGCCATTGTCCCCGCAGAAGCAACGATGTCACAGCAGAAGCTGCTGTCACCACCAGACCCATAAACGCAGTCGCATTAAGTCGCTTCTTCGGTTCCCTCCAGCACAAAAGAAAAATAAAGTTTACGCGTGAAATGGCCCCAACAAAATTTAATACAGGAGAAATACAAATGAGGCATAGAGGAAACAAAAGCCAAACTACGGGGGTTTTTATCGCACTTTTTGGCTTGCAGAGTGAAGAAAAAAGAAGTGATCAGCCAGCGAGATGCCGGCAGTGTCAGCAGGCAGGAGGAAACGGGGTCTTGGGACATTGCTCGTGACATTTCAAGACCAGATCTCGGTTTCATGCCAGAAATACAGAATTCTTGGGTTTCCCAAGAGCAGTAGAGCTCAGTTACACGACCAACTTTTAAATTTCCTTGTGTGTGCTTACAAACAGAGGGAGGCAGGGTGCCAGGACTTCTGTCTGCAGAAAATTTTCAGGGAGGTACCCGTGTACTTTCCACCCGTCGTCTGCCGTGGACTCGCAGCGTTGTTTTCCATCTCAAAATATTTTTTAGGGAGCTAATGGACAGACGGAGGCAGGACAATAATGTCATCTTTTACTACTGGACAATGAAATATTTTTCTCTTGAGCACAATCACAGCAGGAAAGGTAGAAGGAGAAAGGATATGCACTTACTGCTTCCATATGCTCCACCAGAGTGACCAGCTGCACTGCCAGCAGGAGGTCACCTGTGTCTATGTTTCTGAGTTATAAAAGCATCTCACGCCTTCATCATTTGCTTTTGTGCTGGATGTAGCTCCCAGAGCTGTTCTGGAAACATAAAGCTGAGTAAAAGGACCAGAAAGGTTTAAAATCACTGGTTTTGCTCCCTGCAAACTGCTCCTATGGTGGCCATAGGGTAGACAACCCCATGCAGAGCGAAGTGGGGCAGATCATCGCGCCTCAGTCCCTGCTACCGAGCAATTCGAACCTGGCTGTGCAGGACTTGAGAAGCAAGGGAGAAATGGTTTTTTTTGCTTTTTTTTTGGTAGCCTTCTGTCTCAGAATCACATTCATTTCAGTCCTTAAAGAACGCTTTTCAAATGCCGTGCTAGAACACATCTAAAACAGTGTCGTCAAAACGGCCAGGTCCTCGGTGTTGAGAGGAGCAACCGAGAACGGCTTTCAGCCTTCTCATCACTTCTCCTTCTGTTGCTACAGACAGAGCTCCCTTCCCCCCATTTTGATGGCAATGAGGCTTTTAGTTCAGTGTGCACCTAAAATACCAGGTGGTGATGAGCACCAGTTTGGGATTACGATTGTGGAGACCACCAAAGGAAGGGAGGGGGCAGACAAAAGGGGCTTTGCTAACGCTGAATGGTAGCTGTGAAGGGCTGTCAGGTAAACCGCAATCTAACATTTTCCCATGACATTTATAGGGAAGAGGAAGAAGTGTCCCGGCTGGAACAGCCTTCATTGGAGGAACAATACCACAGTCTTTTAAGAAAAGGAATTAGCAGCCTCCAGGTGCAAATACCAGTTAGTCTGTCCCACGGAGATCCCAAAGCACCACAAACATCGGCCAGTTCAGCTACACCGTTGCCTTTTGCAGTCAGGCCCAGCCCCTTTGCCAACAATGGAACACATGCAAGGTATAAACAGAGCCAAAGTCACAGAATCCTAGAATGGCTTGAGTTGGAAGGGACCTTCAAGGCCATCTAGTTCCAACCCCCCTGCCATGGGCAGGGACACCTCCCACTAGAGCAGGTTGCTCAGAGCCTCATCCAGCCTGGTCTCAAACACTTCCAGGGATGAGGCTCCACAACTTCTCTGGGCAACTTGTTCCAGCATCTCACCACCCTCAGAGTAAAGAACTTCTTCCTAATCTCTAATCTAAATCTACCCTGCTCTAGTTTAAAACCATTGCCCCTTGTCCTATCACCACACACTGTTATAAAAAGTCCCTCCCCAGCTTTCCTGTAGCCCCTTCAGAAACTGGAAGGTCACTATAAGGCCACCCTGAAGTCTTCTCTTCTCAGGGCTGAACAGACTCAACTCCCTCAGCCTGCCCTCAGAGGAGAGGTGCTCCAGCCCTCTAATCATCTTTGTGGCCTCCTCTGGATCCTCTCCAATCGATTCACACCTTTCTTGTGTTGGGGGCTCCAGAGCTGGATGCAGTGCTCCAGGTGTCACCCAAAGAGCTTGTGGCTGAGGTGGAAACAGCCCTGGCAAATTTTGGCAATCTGCACGAAATTCAACTCCTCCCAGCCCCAAAATCTTGCAAATACCTCTGGGTGCAGCATCTTTCTGCACAGGCCAGTCCCTGCTTGCACGTGTAGAGGGTCACAGGCACAGAAGTCCCCACGATGAGGGTTTTATGGGGTTTGAATTTCAACTTTTTAACTTTACTCAAGCAAGCCATGACTGAAGCTAATCAAACTTCTCCCAAGGTAGCAAAAACCCAAACCAAAGAACCCCAAAACCAAGCAAAAGTACACGGAGTACAAGAGGGATCTCAATGTCTCCTTGAGCCAGCACAAAGCAAGCACACAGCCACTATTCCTATCCTGAAACGCTCTGCAGTTCGCTTCGCACCAGAGACATCAACGACACAAAGTACTTGGCCCGGGAGATTCGTAGTAGAATGGAGCATCATCTATTTATATAAGTACCCCGATGGAAAGCTGGGTGTATTTATAAGGGCACAGATGTTTCTTTGTATTTTGCTCGAGTATTTTCTTCTCCTGAAAGGCACTTAGTCTGGGACGGTTAACAAGACAGATTAATTCATGTGGATCCTTGCAGCCGAGTAGGGCTGTCACTAGTGGGGGGAAGAGAGGTTTGATTATATTATTCCCTATTGTCAACACAGGCACTTTATAATAGATTTATGGCTAATAAAATCTTTTAGTAGTAGAGGGTCCTTGAGTTTCAATTTTGAACCTTTGGCCCTTGCTCAAATCACCAGCAGATGCAAGCATTAATAAAACCAAATAGCACGTGGATACTAAAGAGGCATATGGCTGGGTACTCAATAAAGGCAGGAAAGCACAGGAGAGGGATCTTTACAATCTGGTTTGACCTAATGGAATCATTCTTCCAATAATAAAATTACTCTTTACTGACACATGATATAGCTTACCTCAGACCAGTGAAGTAATTCCCAGAAAATTCGGGAGTTTAGGGTTGAAGCTGCTCAATAGCGTGTTTTTCGTTTGAAAAGCCGAGGTGAATTCACGAACGTGGATTGATGAGGAGAAAACTAAACCACGGCTAAGGGAGCAAACAGGTGCAAAATAAAGACAAGACAGGGCTTTGTGGAAAGCTTCCTTTATGAATCGATCGCTTTTCAGGCAGGGGCTCTGTCTGAGATGCAGACTCCAGGGTAGTCTGCCAGAAGGCATGAGGGATCTATCAAACCTTGCTCTAAATTCAAGCCACAGATGTTTCCAACCATAGACTCTAGGTACAATTTAATCTCGTTTTGGGTTCTCTGCCGATCTATCCTCACCTACTCAGGTATCATAGAATCCTAGAATGGCTTGAGTTGGAAGAGACGTTCAAGATGATCTTGTTCCAACCCCCCTGCCATGGGCAGGGACACCTCCCACTAGAGCAGGTTGCTCAGAGCCTCATTCAGCCTGGCCTTCAACACTTCCAGGGATGAGGCTCCACAGCTTCAAGCACATGCTGGATGTGAGTCACAACTGAGTCTGGGTACACATCCGGATTTTGATGAGCAAATCTCTATGCCAGCAGCAGCACAGAGCACCGTCAGCTTGCACAGAACTCTCAGCTTTTCCACATTGGTTTCTAAAAGCATGGTGAGTGCATCAGGCACGTGCCTGGGACCTGCTCAGCAACCCCCTATCCCACACAAACGAGGGCAGGCACCATCTCTACCATCCTGCCTGCACTTTGCCCAGGTGGTGGGCAGCTCAGGAGCTGCTGAGAGCAGTAGGGACACCGTTGCCTCTGGACACGAGCACGAATCTCATATTGACCCTGGGCTCGTGGGGGCTTGATGCTTCTCTCAGCAGCAGCAACGTAGAGACCTAGAGAAGAGCCATCACACAGCACAGTGCCGGGGAGCAAAAAGCTCCCCAAATGCAACTGAGTCTTTCTGGGCACGAGAAGAGATCACGGCAGCGACTGCCGGCGTGAGTCAGAGCACGTGAGGTGGTTTCAGACTAGGGGCTGCCACACGCATCCGGCGGGTTTTTGTTGCTAATTAAATCCTTCCTCCTGATTATTTATAGTCCTCTATTTACTGGCTCATTGATTTTAGAGGCCATGTTAGTTTTCTCTTTTTTTTTTTAACACGTCCGTCTGAATGGTGAGATTATAACTTATTACACAAAGAACAAGGGACTCGGTGTCAGAGTGAGCTATTGTACAGATGGTCCGCGGGCAAAGGGCCTCCGTCGTTCACTTTGGCGTACTCAGAAGAGAGGGAAAGATGTTGAGCCCCGTTCATTTGGTGCAAAATAAGATTGTCATCCTTGTCGGTGCCTGTTTTGGGAAGTTCAGGACATTGGCTCCACGCAGTTTCCTCTGGTGCTGCCTGAGGGTTAGAGAGGAGACAACTGGGGAGGTGGAAACAGAAGTCCTCTGTGAAAACTCAAGAGGTATGGACGGCAAAGAGAAAAGGGTGTTTTTCGTCTGTCATAAGAGTTATGGGATGTTAATTGGAATTAGCAGGCAGCAGGCTTGAAAACAAGAGGAGGTTGTTCACACCTGTAACAAAGATGTGGAGCTGTGCCACAGGTTGCTGCAGGAGCTAGAGAAGGTGTGATTTCAGAACTAGAGAAGCTGTTTGGAGAAGACAGCCCTTGAAGAGTTCCTATAAGCACAAAGTCAGTCTGGTTTAGGACGCCTCATGAGTCACTGCAGGAGTGTTTGGGAGAATTGGGACCATACACCTTCCACGTTCTCACCCCCTGCTCTTGGCAGCTGCTGTTGGCCACGGTCAGATGGAGAAAAGCCTGAGCCAGAAGAGCTGCTCCAAACCGACCTTAACTGAGCTAAAGCTAAAACTCAAAGAAGCAGCTGGGAAGTACCTCGAACCTGGCCACCTGAGGCAGTTCACCAGCAGAAACGACCCGTAGCAGCAACGCCGTGGCAGTGGAAGCCGCCTCTCACCACCACACGAGCCACCAGGAAACCCTCAGCCTCCCCCAGACCCGCCGAGGGAGCGCAGATCAAGCGCTCAGCCTATAAACACATTAACTCCACTGTGCAAGAGGAAGAAGGTTGGCTTTGTACCTACCGAGACCTTCTGTTTAAAGGATTCAAAGCCATTTCCCGGGGTGAACGACTCTTTCGTGTTATATTTATGTGGCCTTTCAGCTTTAGCACCATAAGATCAAGCATTTCCAGTTGTTGCACCACCATGGAGCTGGGAGGTAGCTATTAGCACTCTGGCAGGGAACTGGAGCCGGGTCGCGCGTCGCCGAGCCGGGGTTACGCCTGCCCAAGGATAAAACAGCTGCCGCGGTCTCCCCAGAGAGCCAGCGCGTGCTTCGCAATCACAGGAGGTGGAGGGGTCAGAGACCACGTCTCTCATCACAGCACTGCAGCTGGCACACTGGGAAAACCAGTCAGCCTTTCCATTCAGCCAACAGCTCAGGATGGATCCAGCACGCTCATGTTCCTCACCGCTCTAAGAGGAGCGGCAGTAGTGGGAGTCAGGCCACGCCGAAAATCGGGAAGGGGTGGATCTGGAGTCACATCTCTTATGGAAGATGCTCGGTCACACCTTGGGTTTTGAGGTCCAAGCTTTTAGTAAAAAATTGGTCCACCAGGTGTAAAGCGGCAGCGGGTCTCTTGCTGCACCTCCTACAGGGTATCTGCAAACATCCCTGCACGGAGCCAAGCAGCGAAACCTCAGTCCAAACCAAAGCTTGTCTCAGAACCTGTAAGGTCTTTACGACTCCAGATACAGTCAGACAGAAAAAAAACCCCTTGTGCTGTGTTGAGGCTGCAAACCCGACACTTTTTATTGCTATTCTGGGGAATTCTTCCAAGTGTGGAGTTGCTCACTGCTATGTCAACTTGTACCTGACCTTTAAAGTTACCTTATTTGCAAGAAAAGAAAACAGATTCGTTCCCTCTATTCCCCAATTGTTCTGTGCTTAAAGGAAATCAACTTTTGTTTCAATAATCATAAACACAAAAGGTTCCCCAGAGGGCTGTTGAAGACTCCAAGCTAGTTAAAAAGAACATTTGCATGAATTAAAGAGCAACAACAAGTCACCACCGATCTAAGCTGCTTTCTAATGCTTAACTAGTGTCTGTAGGTGGGGAAAAGCAAGACAGATCGGTAGGAGGCAAAAAATAGACAAAAAGTGGGATGTTTGTTCTGCTTTACAGTGCATTTCCCAAGCAGCAGCCGAGGGAACAATACCTGTCCTTCACTGGCCACGTGGTCACTTGATGCCTGTCTCTGTAACAAGGCATAAAGGACAACAAGCCTTTCTACAATGGCTCATACTTCTTGTCTCCCACAAGGCAGCGCCGGGATTAAGCGAGGAAGAAAAGGAGCTTTCATGCTGGTTCCCGCTATTCAGAGCTGCTGCAGCACGACCTAAGGCGGCCGAGCCGGCTGCGGGGCTGCCAGGGCTGCGTTCGGAACCATCCTTCACCTCGCACCGCGAGCTTTGCCTTGGCTCTTCCAGTGCTCGCCTCGGGTGACCCTCCCAGACTCCTGACTCCAGCCTGAATTACGTGGCAGGAATAAAGCCCATGAAGCGTGCGCATCCGTGGCTCTTAAACACACAGGCAAACACGACGCCACGCACAAAATACAATGTTTGCTCACCTCTGCGTCTTACTAGTGCCTCCTTTGCTCACATCAGGTCTTATTTATAGAGCTCTGACCTCAACAAGCGTGTGCAGCCACATATTGTGGCCTTCTAGTGTCTGAAGGGGGCCTACAGGAAAGCTGGGGAGGGGCTTTTTGCAGGGGTTTGTAGTGATAGGATGAAGGGTAATGGCTTCAAACTGGAAGAGGGAAGGTTTAGATTAGAAATTAGGAAGAAGTTCTGCGCTCTGAGGGTGGTGAGACTCTGGAACAGGGGCCCAGAGAAGCTGTGGACGCCTCATCCCCAGAATTGTTCAAGATCTGGTTGGATGAGACTCTGAGCAACCTGGCCTAGCGGGAGGTGTCCCTGTCTATGATGGGGGGGTGTAACGAGATGATCTTTAAGGTGCCTTCCAACCCAAACCATTCTATGATTCTATGTGAGCGGTCTACACCTCATGGCTCAGATTGAACAAGGAGCCGCTTTGCCTCGGGGACTCTCACAACACGGACGGCTGGCGAACGGTTTCATGTCAGATCTGTGGGCTGGTTTTACACGCCAGCTCCTGTCCTGTGCAAATCCGCCTGTGGCTGCATCACAGGCCGGGAAGGCTCCATCGCAGCACTGGGAAGGTGATGGGCAGGTTGTGTGAACCTGCCTCAGAGCTTTGCTGAGGTAAGGGGAACTCTACCAGGTACTTGGGACACCCACAGCCACCCTCTCCCCTTCCCCATCTCCCCTGCCAGGGGTGAGACACGGCCACAGCCACGCGGGTGAACACAGACACCCACAGACGCCTCTACAGCCCCCAGTGCTGTTGCTTATTCCTCGCCCCCAGCACAGCAGGAGAGCTGGGAAGATGAGGCTGAACTCCTACAAGGAGTGACAAAAATCTGCCACGTGCTGTTTGTAAATCCTGCCACGCACCCTGGACACAAAATGACGTCGTTCACTGCAGCTCCACGCCCAGGCCTCTTTTAAATGATCGTGTTCCGAGAAGGCAACATCCTCTGAATCAGCCCAAACGAACCCACTGGAAAGGCACTAAAATGTAAAATCCTTTTTCATACGAGACAAGCTCTTGTTGAATGCATTCCTCTGGCTGCGATACGCAAAACACAACGGGAAGATTTGAAGAGATGATGCACAGTTTAAGAGCTCCGGTGAGATCAGATACCAAACACCCAGGTGGAGCACGGGCTCAGATCTGCCTTCGAGTTTAAAGCGTTTGTGCGGGGATGAAACTTCACCAGAAAAAAAGTTCTCTTCAAGCCTGTGAAGCCTGGATGGGTTTGATCAATTATTCAACTGCAGCCCAAAGTCTCTTGTTAATCTACACGGAAAACAAAGCGACTCACAAGGCAAGGCAGTGGGCTGGGGGAGCGGAGCCAGGGGGGAACCAGCCGACTGGTGTTGGTGCAGGGGGTGCTGAGCTTGGCTTCTGGGCCTCAGACCCCTCACCTTTGCTTTCTGGCTGGGGCAAGAAACTAGTTGTGAGGCCACAGACGCTCTGTGACCAGCGGGTCGTCGCTTACTGGATGTTCCCGTAAGGAGAAAATCAGCGCAACGAGAGGAGGTGGAAGGGTCAGGCTGGTTTTAGTTTGTGCAACGCTGAAGTTGTTACAGAAACCCTTCCAGCACCTCCAGACTTATTTTTGTAAATCCCCCAGTCTCGAGGGCTCAGGATTCTGTAGCTCAGGCACCCGTTGCTCTGAATAGCTGGTCAGCAGTCACCCAGCCAGGGAAGGAACCGCGCCGTGCCATTAGGTGACCGGTCACACAAGGAGACCATTTCACGAGCCTGAGCATTACACAGCAGCTCCGCAGGAGAGGGCCGAGAGCTGGGAATCCTTCACAACCTCTGGGAAGTGGCACCAGCCCAGAGGGCAGCTCGGGCTGGCACATGGCAGCCACCCCCCAGCTAAAGGCTTGGGCAGGATGGTTGCAGGAGGAGGGCAGGGGCTCAGCATTTGCTTAACTCCAGAGCACAGGAGCTGAGGGGACACACTGGGAGAGCCCTGTCCTCCCAGCACGGGAACCCCGGTAAGGGGAAAGTCACAACGTGATTTTACAGAAGGGAATGAAGGTCTTTATCTGAGACAGGGCAGATTTATAAGTCTGTAAGGGGGAGGGGGGGTGGGATCCTCCAGTGCAAACTGATCAGTCTCCAACAGCAGAAATAACGAGTGCTGGCAGTGTCCTGGGGTGAACTGGCTGTGACCCAGCCATCAGCCCCACGTCCTTGTCCAGCTCAGTCTGATACAACCATCACGCTGCAGTTCACGGAGCCGGAGCTTGTGCGAGCGTTTGCTGCTGGATGGTGGAAGCGGCTGCGCAGCGGGAAACCAGCCCAGCAACCAGGAGCTGCGAGCAGCTTCCCTGCACGGCTGGTGCCCTCCCTGCCTCGCTGGCAGCACTCACCCAGGCAGAGATGGAGGCAGCAATTTAATTTCAGATCCCCTGGAGGGATTCCCACAATGAAAAGTCTGCAGAAGGAGGTAAACTCTCCGTTACTGCCATTCATAAGGAAATATTTTTCGGAGGCACAACGGCGCTGCTTCTCTGTGGGAACGCGGCAGCGCTTTCTCAGAGGCAGAGCAGCCCGGAGCAGAGGTTTACAAGCAGAAATTCTGAGTTGGGGAGACTCAACCTGCAACCAGAGCACTTTTATAGGAGCCACCCTACTGAGATTTCCAAACCAGATCAATACACAAGGGCAACCTGACAGCAGGCACAGCTTCCTGCTTTTTAGCAGGAGTTAAACTTGTTATTCCTTGTACTTTCTCAGGAAGGCGTGAGAAAGACAAGTACATTTACAAGTAGCAGCTGTGGGACTGACAGAGGGGTGCTGTGCGTGCAGTTGAGTCACCGGGACACTTCTTACTGATGTCCCTGCTTATTGCAGAGGGGTTGGATGAGATGACTGTCAGAGGTCCCTTCCAACCCAAACCATTCTATGGTGCTACGATTCTTTCACCAGTTTTGTTTCTGCATGGCACTGNAAGAGAAAATGCAGCATCTTTTCAAGGTCACGTCTTCTGCAGGGTTTTAAATCATTACCTTTGCTACCCCCTCCACACGCGCGCTCCAAGTGCCTCTGATCGCGCCGCTTCACACCANGGGAACCGATCCAGGGTATTTCATAGAAGCGCAGAATACAGTTTGGTTGGAAGGGACTTTCAAGATCATCTTGTTCCAACCCCCCTGCCATGGGCAGGGACACCTCCCACTAGAGCAGGTTGCTCAGAGCCCCATCCAACCCATTCTCGAACATATCCAGTGGTGGAGCATCCACACATCCCTGGGCAACCCGTTCCAGTGTCTCACCACCATCAGAGTGAAGAACTTCTTCGTAACTTCTAATTTAAACTCCCCTCTCCTGGAACATCATCTGGTGGCTGTTGTTCAGAACTCATGTCAAACCCTCCATGCCCTCCTTTGCTCTGCATCACTTGCATCATCCACCACCCATCCAGAGTCACAGCAGTGTCCCTGCAGTTGCATCTACTGTCTTACACCAAAAAGGTGTCCCCTGGCACATCACAGGGTAGCCACAGCCTCACCACTCATCACCAGACAAGAGAAAATGCAGCATCTTTTCAAGGTCATGTCTTCTGCAGGGTTTTATATCATTACCTTTGCTACCCTCTCCACACGTGTGCTCCAAGTGCCTCTGATCGCACCGCTTCACACCGCAAATCTCCCACTGTGGAGAAAGGGGCTGTGTCCACCACAGAGCTTTGTTCCTGCCATGCACCACCTCCTCAGGGAATTGAACTTACGGCCGCAAGGAGCTTGGCACGATGGAAAAAGGCTTTTTAAGTTTGCTCTGGGAGGAGAACAGTCACGCTGGTTAACTCAAGAAGGTTCTTACTTGGCCAAAATCCACGTAAACGGGACGTGAATCCTTTGTCCTGCTTTTCCTGCAGAGTCCTCTTGCTGCCTGAGCACTCAGCGAAGGGAAGGCTGGTGCTTAAAGCAGCTGCCATTTTGAGCCCAGAGGCTCAAATCTGATGCCTGAGCTTCCTCATCCTCCCTTGATGAGGAACAGCAATCCACAAGTAAAGGTATTTTATAGCTATTTACATCAGATGGGGACACAAGGCCCTTTGCTGGCTTCTTCCAGCGCAGCCGGCCAAGGCAGAAAGCTGACTGGTGTGGTTGGACATGGAGGTGTGTGGCCATCTGACATCCACCAGTATCCCATTGCCAAACTTTCAGGCCTGCAGCCACAAAATCAGCCGTTTGACAAGTACCAGAGGAGCCCCAACCTTTCTCCTCGGTATCAGTATGGTGGGTGAAGCACGGCACGATGAGGGTATCTCTGCCAATCCACCCAATGCCACTTTCAAATCCGGTTGCTCATGTTCTGCTGGACATCTTGGAGGTATTTGCAGAAAAAAAAAAAGATGTGGTGCTTAAGGATGTGGTTTAGCAGTGCCCTGGCAGTGCTGGGTTAATAGTTGGTCTTAATGATCTGAAAGGTCTCTTGCAACCAGAATGATTCTGTGATTCTTGAAAGTCATTCAGAGGTTTAGTTTTAGTGCAGCTCTACCTGACCATCACAGTTTCATAGAGACCCAAGTTTTGATGGATGGGGCTATGTCACCTCCCTCGAGTGAGGAGAGCCAAGACATCGGGTTGAGCTCCAGCCACACAGAAGAGCAGTGGTGAAATGTGAGCTCTGTGAGCTCTGAACCACAGGGTCCCACACGTGGACCAGACCTGTTTGCCAGGTCTGGCAGACGACCAGCGTTCCAGCAAGAAGGCTGGGGTGGGGAGGGACAAGTGCCATGCATGTATGGTGTAGTCACTAATTAATCCAGGGAATATTGCAAAAGAATGACTTCTCTGAGGCAAGCATCTACATATCTGGGATTAAAAGCTCTTCTTACCTAGAAAAAAAATAACCATGCTGACAGCTCTTCCTTTTCAAACTCTTTTTTGATCCTCTCCAAGATACAGGAAAGGAGAAGGGCCCAACATTGTGGACATCTGATCAATACACCTAAACCCCACTTTTGCTTTGATCTCACACCAAGCCCTGGTTAGTTTTTGAAATGTAAATAGTACTTTTGAACACTTAATCTTCCTTTAAAGCCTGATTGAGAGGAGAGATTCAGCTGTTCAAGGAGTAGAGGGCATCTAAGCGGAGCCCAGACCTGATGGCAGCCAGATCAGCACTAGGATGTTGACCTGCTGCTTCTCCCCATTGCTCAACTTTTCCAGGCAGTCTGGCTGATGTCATGGGCAGACTAGAAAGGATGGACCCCAGTAAGCTCTGCCTAATCCCAAAGCACAGTCTTTGGACAATCCCCAGTACCTGAGAGTCAGAGCATGCACGGACCGAACGAAGCCAGCCAAGGACCCATCCTATACCTGTCACCTCGCAGACACAGATCCCATCCCACCCAGGCTTAGGCATTTTTGACACCAGGAGGGACCAAAGACAGTCTTCCGGAAACACTGGGCTTCCAGAAAGGAACTAAAGGAAGAAAATCAACAGAGAAGCAGAGATCAGCTTGGGAACCAGTAACTCAGATGGAACAGCTGGGTGGGTAGGACCAGATGAACTGATGGGTCTCTGCCCTCAGCCGTGGCCTGGCCCCCCTATATGGGCTGCTGTGCAAGCTGCAAAGCTCTTGCTCCTCCTGAACCACCATGTACTATATTGAATTTTTTGCTGAAATAAGTAGCACCATATTTGGAGAGCTCTGGGTCTTCAACAGAGCTCTTAGAAATAAGAACCATTCCTTGTTCCAACATTTACTGTAAAGCTGTAACCTCAGCACAAAGTTACAAATATTCTGAACTAAGCAGAGAAAGGACAGGGCTTTTTCCCTGTCTCTGGTGACCAGACGGCACAAAACAGCCTGAACTTGGCCAAAGCTGCTTCGCTAAAAGTGCGTGGTTTGTTCAGACTCCCGCAATCCCCGAAGAATAGGACAAGGCTCACCTCAGAGGGAAAGACCTTATCTGTGCCCGGCTGGTTTTCACCTGGCGCCAATTTATCCCCATTTCAGTTTGTACATCGGATCTAGTCATCTGGGAGGCTGATGGAGAGGAATATACAATAAGGAAAAGTTGATCTCATCCTGATGCCATCAACCTCAGGAAAAAAACCAACCCTTAATTATGGCTAAAAAGACCTACTCTTCATTATTAAGGAGAGTACCTAAATCAGCTCACCCTTTGACAACAGGCAGTGATGCACGGTCTGAGTGGAGAACTGTGCCTGGTTTAGAACGTTACAGAACCAGAGAATGGTAGGGGTCAGAAAGGACCTCTGGAGATCATCCGAGTCCAGCCCCCCTGCCAGAGCAGGATCATCCAGGGCAGGCCACACAGGAACAGATCCAGGGGGGGCTGGAAAGTCTCCAGAGAAGGAGACTCCACCACCTCTCTGGGCAGCCTGTTCCAGGCTCCGTCACCCTCACAGCAAAGAAGTTTCTCCTCCTGTTGAGGCGGAACCTCCTGGGTTCCAGCGTGTACCCGTTGCTTCTTGTCCTATTCCAGGACACCACAGGAAAGAGCCTGGCCCCTTCCACTTGACCCCTGCCCCTCACATATTTCTAGACATGGATCAGATCCCCTTTCAGGCTTCTTCAGACTAACCAGCCCCAGTTCTCTCAGCCTTTCCTCACAGGAGAGATGTTCCAGTCCCTTCATCATCCTCATTGCTCTAGTCCTGCTATAGGTTCCCAAGCTGCACAGCAGATGTCTACCTTCCCATCTTCTACCTCTCTCCACAGAGAGAGATCCTGTCTATCCATCTCCACAAGTCCCTGAGCAGTACAATGAAATATCAGCATTCCCTCCACTACTAAGAAGAAAAATTCCTTAGGAAACAGAAGGCTCCCAGACACTTTTGTGAGAAGAGCCGATATTAAATGAGCTGCTTCAACAAGATAGGCTCGTTATAATCAGCATTGCTAATCTTCTCGGGAGTCTGCGTTACGGGGATTAACAATACAGTCCTGGAAACGACCGTCGAGAGATTCCCTTGCACGTTATTTCTCAAGCAATTTGCACAAAGATCTTCCCGATGACTACTCCCCAGCTATCAGCTAACACAGCAGCACCAGTAGCAGCCCACCCCACGGATGGAAGACCTTCTACAGGATTTATAGAGCTTTGGAGGAGGAGAGTGGCTTAATGATGGGCTGGAGGGGATTATCCAGTCCCAGGAATGCACAGACACATGGTATGGATTAGCAATGCAAAGCGAAGCAAGAGAGTTTTCAAGGTTGAAGCCAAAAGCTTGATGGTCCGTTCTCCTCTCTGAGCACACTGGTGTCCCCCTTGGTCGAGGACAGGCAAGTGCAGCTCTGAAGAGCTAAGTGAGGATCAGAAGGGCAAGAAAATGTGCCTGTCTCTGCAGCTGGGGCCACTCCTGAGGTGGGACTGAGCCTTCTTGCAGCTGGAGCTGGTGGTGTCCTGGGGCAAGGGAGGTTCCGCAGCCAGGGTGACTTCGGCCTCTCCAGGCAGCTGCTGGCAACGCATCGGCTTGCTGAGAAATTCCAAAATTTCATCTGTTCATGACAGGTAAAGACAGCAAGAATGATAAATGGAGATCAGATAAAGGGGAGAAAAAACCCTCAGTGAAGAATGTAACAGTTTCTGGTGACATTTTAAGCTAGCTTTGCCGTTGGATGTGCAGACTCTCTGCCCTTTTATGAGCATTCAGCCATGCTTGGACTCTATTCTCAAAACCGTGAGGTTTTGTTTGTTTTCCTTATTGGAAACTAAGGACATGTCAGGTCTTGATGAAATCATCGCTCTTCACTTGAAGGGCTGAAGTCCTTTATCCAAGTACAATCAGAGGGCAAGGCAAGGACTGCCCTGACCTCTGGTTTCAGAGATCTCCCAGAACCATCAGCGTTTTGGGCTGTCTGTATTGTTTATCCTATCAGGAAGGAACAGAGGCCTAGCGACAGGATCTATTTATCAGTCCACCTGTCAGGCAAATAAAGCGGCCGTATTAATCATAATCACCCAAACTCTTATCTGAAGCACAATCTTGGGCTGAGCACATCTCCTCAGCACAATCCAGCGCCAGTCTTGCCTGGCCTGGCGGTAGGAAAGCAGAAGGAAATCAAAACTTTTTTAGGTTAGAGGCTTGAGCCGTCTCTTGGGATTGGTGATAACAATGGACAGTCCAGAGGAATTGTTCAGGAAGAGGAAACAAAGTCTCCTTAATTTAACCACATTGAGGTTTTGAGGAAAAAGCTCCAGTGTCCCCACCTGGGGGTGTTGGCTGACAGCCAGCTGAACATGAGCCAGCAGGGTGCTCAGGTGGCCAAGAGAGCCACCAGCATCCTGGCCTGGATCAGAAATGGAGTGGCCAACAGGTGGAAGGAAGTGATTGTGCCCTTGTACCCAGCACTGGTGAGACCACCCCTCAAGGGCCGTGTCCAGTTTTGGGCACTGCAGGATAAGGAGGACATTGAGGTGCTGGAGCAGGTACAGAGAAGGGCAACGAAGCTGGTGAAGGGTTTGGAAAATATGTCTTAGGAGGAGAGGCTGAGGGAGCTGGGATTGTTTAGTCTGAAGAAGAGGAGGCTCAGAGGAGACCTTCTTGCTCTCAACAGCTCCCTGAAGGGAGGTTGTAGTGAGGTGGGGGTTGGCCTCTTCTCACCAGGAACTAACAATAGGACAAGAGGAAATGGCCTCAAACTGCGTGAAGGAAGGTTTAGATTGGGCATGAGGAAGAATTTCTTTACTGAAAGAGTGGTCAGGCATTAGAACAGCCTGTCCAGGGAAGTGGTGGAGTTACCATCCCTGGAGGTGTTCAAAGGGCAACTGGATAGGGCACTTCAGGGCATGGTCTGGTGATCATGGAGCCATTGAGTAGTAGGTTGGACTTCATGATCCTAGAAGTCTTTTCCAACCTTAATTATTCTATGATTCTAGAATCTCCATCACAACTAATTGCACAGCATTGCCCATGGGCTTGTAACATTTTGGTAGAATCCACCTACGAGCAACAGTGATGTTGGTCAAATCACTGGGTAGTATCCATAGCCTCCTCTTTTACTACTACTTGTTCCAGTGAGGACAACAGTGTCACAGGATGCTCATTTTGGGACACCACAACTGAGATGGACCTAAAGAGCTGAACACCAGAGGAAACCCAAAGAGGCAGGGTTTGGAGGTACCAGGGCCTGTGGCTCTAAGCCGAGCTGGAGGTCACCCCAGGATGCTGCGCAAAGTTCACCTGAGCTCCAGGTCAAATGACTGACAGCACAGTGACAGTTTTTAATGTGTTTACAGTCAATGTTGCAGGAGATGCTACAGCTCATTTCTGCTCAGGCACCTTGTGTGGATGATGAATGTTCTTTAATAGCTGCAATATTTAGTGTTTAATGTAAAATCACTTGCTCTTAATGCTTTGCACTCGCAAGGTTATGAAGCTCGATTTACGCCTGACTGCAGAGTTGACAAATCCCCGCCAGTCCCCAGCCCCAGGAGCTGCACGGCAAAGACAGAAGAGGAGAAAGTCTTTACAATCCATCCCACCTTTTACACCTTTCCTCCAAGATCCTTCTTTTAAACAGACCCTCAGACAGCTGTGGTTATATTGGTAATAGACTCCCTACGCCTTCCCAGAAACATTTTCTCACACGCGGTTCAGCATCAGTTGAAGAAAACGTTCTCATCCAGAAAAGTCTCCCTGATATAACCACAACCAGGTTTTGAGAAGAAAGCTGCAATGTCCCCATCACTACTAACTGCACAGTGTTGCCCGTGGGCTTGTATGATTTTGGTAGAACCCATCTATGAGCAACAGCGAGGTGGTCACTTGATGCTGGTCAATGTTGGACTCCCTACACCCTCCCATAAACATTTTCTCACGTGTGGTCCAGCATCAGTTGAAGAAAACATTCCCATTCAGTAAAAAGTCACCTTCTGCAGCAAAAATCTCTCTGCTTCTGACTTTCCATCCTTACCACAACCTTGTGCTTTTGTCATCGGACCGCAAAGGACCCGACAGAGAGAAAGGACCATGAAGGGAAGAAGCAGACACCTCATAAATATCAAACTACAGTCTACATTTGGGAAGACTAAGGAGGAAAGGACCGTCAGGGTTCCAGTTGACAGCCCTGGTGGCCCATGGAGCTCTGGAATTACCACGAGCACGCTGTAATGCAGCTCGGCTCTTGGAACACGAACAAACAGGATTTCTTGGGGGGAGGGTTGCTCAAAAATCCAGGGACTAGCGTCAAGAGCACGGCAATCCACTCCCGTTACCGTCATTTATTTTGTGCTGCTGGTGGTTGCCTTGGGGGAAAAATAGGCAAGAGATTTGAAAGACAGTGCTAATTTAATTTGCCAGTATGAATAAAGATAAGACTGTAAAGCATGTTAATGAAGCTACAGTATCACATAATTCACATGCAAGGGAAACACTGCCTGCCTCAGATCCCGATTGTCTTTCCCACATTCAGAAGTGATTAAAACAGGATGAGGGCATTTCATTACACGCCCTCCCATGAAAAGCAACGTTCTGCCAGGGACACTGGGGCACATTCAGAAAAAGCTGGAGGAGGAAAGATAGATGCCTATTGTCATGGTCAGTTAAATGTATGGATTCAAGTGCATTCACCATATCAGCACACTTTACCTGTTCACATCTGTTTATCTCAGTTTTACGCCTCTGTGGGATTCTTCCTCTCTCCCTGTCTCCTTCGTTTGTCAATTGACAAAAGAAAATGGCCTAAATTATGTTTAAAAAAAAAATAATTTAAAAAGTACGACCAACCCCAGGGAGTGAATTATGCCCTTAGAAGAAGGTGAAAGATTTTCTTCCCAGTTAAGCAAATTAGAATTGAGAAAAATCAAAATTCTCAGCAGCAGATGAAAGCTCTTGCTGGCTCCCTGGAGCACCCGGGAGGGTTCCCAGGCATGAGTTTCAATCAGGTTCCTGGCTTCGGAAAGCAGGTATGGTGTGTTCTCTATCTATAAAGAGAAGATCACTCTGCTCCTTACAGATAGGGAGGCTTGTCCTTCTCACTGAGATCGGTGGGAAACCAGTTCCCAACCGTATCAGAGAATAGCCAGACAGTGTCTATAACTTACAAAGAAAAAAGTGTATTATTATTAAAATTAATTACCTATCAAGCCCGCTTAATCTTGATTTAACGGCATGAGAAAGATGGATTTGCTGCTCTAGCCAACGGGGTGGAGGAGAATTTCAGGGGATTTTAGAAAAAGAGTAAAAAGCACTTCACTGATACGGAGGGAAGGATTATCAAGGCCTGGAGGAGCATCGCCCGTGAGTTCCGGACGTGGAAGCCTGGCCGTGTCCCTGGGGAGTGGGTCAGGCTGCTGTGGGACAGGCAGCGTGCTCGGGTTTAAGGCATTTTGCTGCTGTTGTGCAGTATTGCCAAGACGATTG
Source organism: Baryphthengus martii (assembly GCA_013396935.1). Taxonomy (NCBI): domain Eukaryota; kingdom Metazoa; phylum Chordata; class Aves; order Coraciiformes; family Momotidae; genus Baryphthengus; species Baryphthengus martii. Next base: position 143,869 of record VWZK01021604.1, on the reverse strand, counting down.
CTCAACCCCAGAGAGATGTTACAACACCAGTCACACGCTCTGTGCTTCCCCAGGCACGGGGCTGTCTGTTCTGTGTCTCTCTGAGGTTTCCCTTAATTGTCAAAATTGCCCAGATTGAAAGTGCTCTTCAGGGTGGGAAATTGCAGCACAACCACCACGTATTTGCATTTCTTCGCTTTAAAATTCCAGAAAAAATCACCTGCTTTCATCACGTGTCCGATCTGATCACAGAAAGCTTTAGGAAAAGCACTGGGAAGAAATGGGCTAACCCCCACTGCTCAGCAGCACCGAGCTCGGCTCCGCCAGGACACGAGGACACGGTGGATGGCACAGACTGGGAACGGCACTAGAGGAGAGGCAGCAAGAAAACTACCCGTACCTTAATTTAGCCATCACTGCTAGGGACCGTCAAGATCTTTTTTTTCTAAAAAAAATTGGTTTTAGGGACTGCAGCACTTGGCTCAACCCATCTGTGGGACAGGGGGTCCATGAAGTGCTCCAGCTGAGTGGACGAGGAGGTTGGCCAGGAGAGGAATCGAGCGCTACATCTATTTCTCATCCAAAGACCTGCTCCCTGGGCCACTGCGGCGAGGTCAGCACTGTCGTGGCTCTTTGGTGCCCACCTGGAATTGCCACCAGCACCACAGTGGCTCCTGTCAGCTGCCTTGTTTCAGGTGGAAGGCCGAGCGTGGCCAACACGGTGAGCACGGCTGGGGAGCTACAAGCCCAGGCGCTGCTCATACCCCGCGGAAGGACTCCAGCGCCAGCAGGGGCCACAACGACAGCTTCTTGGCCACTAAAGACCTCACATTTCTCATCAGGCTCCCACAGGCCCTGGGCACGGCTGGGAACGAGGAGGGGTGATAAAGCAAAGCGATATTTATTTAGCGTGTCACACACGTACGCCAGCTTTTTTTTTCTTTTTCCAAGCAGCTTTTGGAAGTCTCATCTCTAAGGATTTATTTTTGGGCTCTGCTTCAGCTCCCTTTGCCACCGTCTCTCCTTTTTCTTTCTGTACAGCAGCATCTCTTACGCTCTCCTCCATCCAGGAATGGGCTATGAATCCAGGAAATTCATGAACTCCCAGAAAGTTATAGCTCTTAAAAAAGTATTCATTTGCAATGTGAAAAATGGTTTGATGTATATCTAAACCTAGGTGACTTTATGGAGCCATTACGGAGCAGGTTTGAATTGTAACGTGATATATCTGTCTGCAATTACTCGCTTTAACCGTTGTTCAAACCTTCTGTTTTCTACAGAAAAGGTACAAGCAACAAAACCACTCTTGCTCTGCCGTGAGTCTCCAGGGAAAAAACCTGTGCCGGGCAGTCAGGCCAAATGCGAGAGGCACCTTGGGGTTAATTGACTGAAATCGAGTAAAATGGGTTCGGTTTCACAGGCCGAAGAATTGCGCTCAAGAAAGAACCGGGCTTCAGAAAATCATAAAGCATTTCAGACAATAAATATTTTCCGCTCTCCGTGCTTCTTTTGGCTTCTAAACTTTCGTAAGCCTACTCGAATGAAGTGTTCAGACTTTTTTTTCTAGAGCCTTACAAGAAAGCTTTGTATTTGCTGGGTTTGGTTTTTTTTTTTTTCTTTTAATGAGAAGAAATTCTCCTGTAATCACATCCCTTCAGGAGCAAGGGCTTTACGATACGAGACTTGAAAAACACTGGTGATATTTAGCAGAACGACACAGTCAGCAGCTGGGTTCTCCAAGCTTTGCAGCTCTGAGTTTCACAAATAGGTGCAGGCCTGGCACAGACCATCACCAGAACCAGTTCATGTTCTACACTTGATTCTCTCTGGGATAAAACACCAGTTCCAGAGCAAAGAGGATCATCAGGTCCTTCAGAATTTGGCCGGACCATCGTTTCCTTGCTTTGCCTCCTCTATGCTCTTCCAACAGAGTTCGTTTTTCTTGTAAATGATGACTCCTGCCTTCACCTAGGACAAGGTATTAATGCACTGCTCCACCGCCAGGCAGCACGCTGGGCAGCTGGGGAAACTGAGGCAGGCACTGGGAACAAAACACCAATGCAAAATACACAAAATCTACTGCGTTTTCCACATGCTTATGCCAAGAACTTGTGAAGATCCCTTCACCCAACCTCCTGAAACTGTGGAGGTAATTACAGAACCTCAGCACTTCTGATTCCAGGCCAAATATTCGATAAAATAAAAAATACATCTGTCACTATTTTGGCAGAGTTCTTCATTCCCGGCACAAAATTAATCTTCAACTTTGAGTAAAGTTTTTTTTTTCTTCTCTATTTTAAAAGTAAAAAACCACCAGTCTCTTTCTCCATTGATCTTTGCATCCTCAGAACTCTACCATTTGTTCAAAAAATTCATTTTGGCAGGAATTATTCCAGGGTCAATCTCTATTTACCTGCAGTAAGGGGAGTAAAAGGCAATGCTGGGCATATTTACACCATCCTGGCCAGATTCCCCACACAGCCCCTGCAAGAAGCGATGCCTTTCATCTCTCCTTTCTTCAGGTCAGTAGATGCCTATAGCCACAGGTGAGCTGCGAAAAATGCCTCTTTAGTAGTATCCTTTCCACAACTGTTCCTGCAAGTCTGTCTTAGAATCATAGAATGATAGAATCCTTTCAGTTGGAAGAGACCTTCAAGATCATCAACTCCAACTGTTCCCCCAGCCCTACCAGGGCACCACTGAGCCCTGTCCCTCAGCACCACAGCTCCACACCCTGGAAACCCCTCCAGGGATCAGGGGGACTCCTGCCCTGCCCTGGGCAGCCTGGGCCAGGCCTGGACAGCCCTGCAGGGCAAGAAATTGTTCCTCAGCTCCAACCTAAACCTCCCCTGGGGCAACATGAGGTAATTTCCTGTTGTCCTACTGGGAGCAGATCCTGACTCTCCCTGGCTCCAAGCTCCTGAATGTCAGGGAGTTGTGGAGAGCCAGAAGGTCTCCCCTGAGCCTCCTTTTCTCCAGGCTGAACAAGCCCAACTCCCTCAGCCGCTCCTCACCACACTCCTGCTCCAGACCCTTCCCCAGCTCCGTTGCCCTTCTCTGGCCACGCTCCAGCCCCTCCAGGTCCTTCTGGGAGCGAGGGGCCCAAAACTGACCCTGGGATTGAAGAGGCAGCCTCACTCGTGTTGAGTACAGAGGTAGAATAATACCGTAGAAAAACACAAGAGATGCCTCAAATAAATAAACCTGAGGTGCAGCCTCACCAGTGCTGAGTACCTGGGACAGTCACTGCCCTAGTCCTGCTGGCCTGGTCTCAAGCAGACCAGAAGATGGGAAGAGCATTTGCTGCCAATGGTGCTGTCATTCCGGCTGCTCCTCGCCGATGAGGACTTTAGCCAGCTCTCGAGTCTCAGCTGCTGGAGGAGGCAGCAGTTTGGCCTCTGCTTTGCTGTAACTCCAAACAAATGTTTCCTCAGACTTTTTGCCAGTGCAAAGAAAAGCTTTAGGCTTGAGAAAACAGACGGCAGCAGCACCTACTTCAAAAGCAGGAGTTTTCTTTTCCCTTTCCTTCCGCTTTGATCATTTCGTTCATGACACAGTCTGTTTGTCCAAGTCAAAACTCCCTTTGAATCCTGGCCACAAAAAATCCAATACCAAACGAAACGAGCGGTTCAGCAGAGTGTTCACGGGCTCTGGAAAGAATCTTTACCACAGAAATGCAGATAGTCATAAAAAATGGCTCCGGCTGGCACTTGTGACGCGGAGCGATGCTCCACAACCCAGTAACTGGAGCAGGTGGAAGCTTAAAACAAGAGAGCTCCAGGGTAAGCGACTCCATTCACGCTCTAATGCAACCAGTCTGATGCTTCATATTTATAACTTACAAGATGGAAAAGGAGAAAATATATTTATTACTCTCTTTCCAGCTGCTCTCTCAGATTGATGCTGGGACTTATCAGAGAAATCTCTCTTCTGAGCCTCAGCCTCCATCAACCGCCCAATCTCAACCTGTCAGGCCAACATTATCTTTGTTCATTTGCAGAACAATTCTGCAGAGTTATTAAGAGGGAGTCTTGCTGCGTTAATGCTTTTGTGCTTTGAGGCAATCATCTCGAGTCACTGGAAAGTACAACAGATAGACAAAGCCCTCAGTGCACGAACACAAACACGAGCTACAAAAGAGCCAATACCAATTCTTTAGCTCCTTCTTTTTCTTTTAAATGCACCGATTCTATTTCTCCAGGAAATAATTTACAAAGCGCGTTTCACAGAGAAGGTTCCTCAAGAACACCATCAAGCCACTCGCCATCTAGCTCCCACCACTAGAACTGACTCCAGATCATGGCTGTCCCCAAAGCGGCTCTGATCACACAATCACAGAATCATAGAATCACAGAAGGGCTTAGGTTGGAAGGGACATCAGAAATCATCTCATCCAACCCCCCTGCCGTGGGCAGGGAGGCCTCTCAACTAGAGCAGGTTGCTCAAGGCCTTGTCCAGCCTGGCCTTGAACACCTCCAGGGAGGGGGCAGCCACAGCTTCTCTGGGCAATCGATTCCAGAGTCTCACCACCCTTGTATTGAAGAACTTCTTCCTAAGATCCAGTCTAAACCTATTCTCCTTCAGCTTAAAACCATTTCCCCTTGCCCTATCACTGGACACTCTTGTGAAAAGTCTCTCTTCAGCCCTCCTAAAGGTTCCCTTCAGGTATTGGAAGGAAGTTAGAAGTTCCTCCCCACAGTCTCTTTTTCTCCAGGCTGAACAATCCCAGTTCCTTCAGCCTGTCCTCATAGCAGAGGAGCTCCAGTCCCTGGATCACCTTTGTGGTCTCCTCTGGACTTGTTGCAACAGATCTATGTCCCTCTTGTGGTGGGGACACCAGAACTGGACGCAGGATTCGAGGTGGGATCTCGCAAGAGCAGAGTAAAGGGAGAGAATCACCTCTCTTGATCTGCTGGCCACACTCCTCTTGATTCATCCTAGGATACGGTTGTCCCCTTCCCTCCTCAGCTTTGGATATTTCACTGCAACAGGATAAGGGCTAAGAGGGGGTGGTAGGAGTTGGACTGTCAAGACCCTATTAAATTAAACACTCAACTGCAATCCATCAGAAATAGCAGTCGGATCCGTTGTAGTCTTAGGCACCCCTGAAAAACCCCATCCTAACTGCACCGAAAAGCTTTTCAGCTGAGCACGCGAGGGGCTCTGAGATGCCGCAGTCCTTTCGTCCTCGCTCAGCTTTAAGCTGCCGCTGCGCTCGCTTGGAAATGTTGGTTTTTCTCGCAGAGATCACTGCATCTATCTCAGGATAAGCACTCACTTACGAGACACGTATAGGAAAGCTGTCCCCATATCTCAGTCTTTCTGTAGATTTCACAGCGTCTAAAAGCCTCTTATTCCTTGTATTCATCACCCAGAACAGAAGCTTTGAATTCTTTGATTCCAGTAAACCGCCATTTATGAGACACATGAAATGAAAGCCAGTCAAAAGGAGAAAGCAACAGCAAACTCCAGCCTTGGAAAGTCTGCTTCTACCTTATTTTTCTCCTCGCTAGCACCAACAGCCTTTCAGCACATCAAAGGCGGCGCTGCTCCGTAATAAGGCACGTTGCAGTCACTCAGATACGGCTGGATGGGAACGCAGCTAAATAGGAAGATGTGTATTTAGAGATAAGTTACATCTCGGAATTCAAAACCCCACTTATCGCCTCTGATAAGTTACTCATGCATTTAAAGTCAGGACATGGTGTGTGTGTGTTTGCCTCTCTTCTCCAGCAGATGTGGACCCTTCGTGAGAGCGAGTCGCGCTTTCCAGTTCTACTGAAAGCCTGTTACTGGAGCGGCCATGCCAAGGTTGGTGGCTCTGGGGGCACAGACCAGTGAGGTCCAATGACAGGACAAAAAGCAATGGGTGCAGCTGGAGCACAGGAGGTTCCAGGTAAACATAAGGAAAGGCTTTTTCACAGTGAGGGTGATGGAGCCTGGAACAGGCTGCCCAGAGAGGTTGTGGCGTCTCCTTCTCTGGAGACATTCAAGACTCACCTGGACGTGTTCCTGACCTACTCCAGGTGATCCTGCTCTGGCAGGGAGGTTGGATTAGCTGATCTTTCGAGGTCCCTTCCAACCCCTAACGTTCTGTGATTCTGTGACCTGCAGAGCTACAACATCCCCTAGGGCTTGAGGTGAAGAGGCAAAATTCACTTCATGTTGGCTGTACACGGTACCATGCTGCTGGCGGACATGGTAGAGGTGTATCATGCAGCACCGGCGGGATTCTGGAGTCAAAAGGCCTCATCTTGATAATGTCTACCACAGGGCTTGACCTCCTGTGAAGACACCCCAAGGTGTGACATCTCATGTCAGGTGAGATGCATCATCCAAGCCCTAGAGTGAATAATGGTGAGAAGATGGAGGAACTCCAAGAAGGCTCATTGGGGTTGATGGATAAAGCACAATGACATAAATAGTGTCAGTTCTCTTCTGCTGGAAGATGAAAAACATTGGAAGGATGTCTCTCCCCCCTGGAGCTAAGACGAGGTGCATCGGAAGGATGTTCCCTCTGCACTCTGCAGAGAACATCGAAGGACCACACACATCCATGGAAAAGGAAGTATTGTCCCATTTGCTATAGTGAAATCACTGACAGGCACTGCGTCCGTGGAGTGTTCAGAGGACTGAGTTAGTTTGAGGGTCAAGGTAAGTTTGAGAGGACAAAAACCTGTGAAGTTCCCAAGAGCTACCCTTGGAAAACAATGGTGGTGGATTTTGACCAGTCAGACTGTGGCTTCTGGAGCTTAACTTTCGATTCTGGAACTTCATTTGCTCACTTCAGGCTTTTAAATTCCAGCTCACACTTACTTGTTTACCTTTTACCCCATTTTACAAGGCAAGGACTTAAAGCAACTAAAATTCAAGGGTGCGTCTCACTGCCAGAGGCCCTCCCTGGGAGCAGGGGTGGAGAGCTGCCCCTGCCCCAGGAAGGACTACGGCTTCTGGAGGTACTGATCATTTGTTCTCAGAGCAGAGAGCCCTAAACTGAGCAGGACTGAAGAAAGCGAGCCCAGCAAAAGTCATCTGCTCAAGGGCTTCCGCGCTTTCTTACGGAAGCTCTGGCTCTGGATGCACCTGCTAGCGTGATGGCGTAGCTGGAGCGGTGATTCCTGTGGTGATTCCCATGATCTCACCCTTCTTGCCAGCCCATCATTCCCGGCTGCTTTTCAAGAGCCATCTGACAAAGCCCTATCTCCAGAGGGGAATCCTCTAATCCTTCCCAGCCTCCAATGGGCTGTCTTGATAAGCAAGAGATGCACAATGTCCGTCTTCTAAAGGAGTTGCTGTGATAAGAGGACCCAGCCTTCCTCGGATCCGTGACATCAAGGGATCGGTGTGGGCTCACCTGTCTTGCTAAGGGCTGTCATCTGCTAATTCTGCAGATGATAACTCACACCTAAAGGCACCCCTCTGTAATTGCAGCCTGCTCCGAGCCCTGAGGCTTCAGGACTAACAGGGTTGTGTTTACAGAATAAATTTCCATTTCATATTGTCCCTTTGACTCAAAGAGGAAGAGTGAGGCTGCAAAAAGGGATCAAGGAATGCTGCTGGAGTCCAGTCGCGGACACTAAGTGCAAAGATAAAACTCTAAGGATGCCAGGTTCTCTCCAACAGCTTATTTCTCATCACTGATTTAGGGCTTCAAAAGCCCCAAATGACTGATGAGCTAAAGTTCCCTCTTCACAGGAATCCAAGGGCTGGATTCCCAAGGTTTTGACACCACCATTGTCTCAATGACCAAAGAAGCTGGCAACTGGTGGCATGTACAGTGATTCCTTTGCCACTGATGTTCATAAACCACCCAAGCAAGGGCAAAAGAGGGGCTTCTAAGTCACTTAGGAAAACATCTTTTTAAGGAAAATGATGACTAAAGGAAAAGCAGAAAATGAGAAGCTGAAGTGTGATTTCTAGTCATATCATTTCTCTTTTGTGGAAAACAAGGACATGCTGGTGTGGCTTCCCACTGACCACCAGCCCACTCGGACCACCGTGCTCTGCAACAGAAGCTGCGACGCGCTTGAGAGATCTTTGCCACTTCCATGCTACTCCAGGTACCGCTTTTCCTGGTGTCACTCTGGGCACCTCCTCCGTCTTGGCACAGAAGTGTGTCAACCAGCACCTTGCTGGCATCCACCTCCCAGGCACCCAGGGCTGACCAGGAGCCAGGGATGTGCTCTGCACATATGGTTAGCATGGTCTTCACTATCCATCTCAGGACAAATGTCAGTCTAGACATCCCTGAATCCTCCCTCATCCATTTCCACTGACATCTGACAGGCTGGAAGACATTAGTCATGTCATTAGATCAGCAAGTCCAGAACCAGTAGAACAAAACAACGAAAAATCCCCCTTCTCTCTCAGTAAAGGTTTCTGACCCGGAGAGTTCTCCGATAATAAGGCAAAAGCAAAAAGCTTCCTGAGCAATTGGGGCTTTGAAGCTGCCTAATAAATCTTTTCAGCTGATCTCTGCTGCGAGCAGTGAAAGCCGTCAGAAGTTCAGAGGCAGGATTCTTGGCGCGTCCCCGCAAAAGCGCTTCTGAGCGGTGCAGGCTGCTCTTCGCCGTGCACCGACGGATGCTCCTTTGAAGGTGAAACCTCGTTTAAATTACAAGCAGCCCCAGCCGCCGCCACTTTGCTTTGGTTTGGTTTGGTTGCTCCGTCTGCGGAGAGCAGGGAAGGGAGGGCAGCTGGGGCACACGAGAGCACTGGGATTTTCCCCCTTTCTCATGAAAGTCCCACCCGTGCAGGGCAGCCGTGTCGCACGTTCAAAGAGGTAAAGGCCAAGGAGGTAACAACAACCATCGTTAAAAACCGAAGCACCACAGAACTCCTTTATCAAACGCTACCCTTTGGTCCGGCTCTCCGAGGCACGAGGTTTCCTTGGAAACCACAGAAATGCCAACGGGCAGTGGGGCTGATGGATCAGGCACGTGATTGACCATCCCACAGCTTTTGGTGGCCAGTTAGATCTACCAGATGACTGCATTGCAACCTCAAGGGTCATGCCGGTTTGTAGGACTGTCAGGGCAGGCCAAGAGCTTCAGGATGCCTCTCCTACCAGGAGTGCAGGACCAGCTCTTTAGAAATCCTGTGTAAGACATAGACCTGTGCTGGTGAAGAGTGTGAGCACAGCACATCTCCGAGAGCTCATCTGGGCCGAGCTGCTGCAATGCTGGGCTAAATGCACCTGAGACTGGTGCTGGGGTGGGCTGCTGAACATCAAGGATCAAGAGGGTTCATCAAATGTCCTCTGGAGTCTCCCATGCCGAGAAGCCAGCCTGACATGAGGAGCTTAGGGTTTCTCTTCTGCCACTGATGCCCTGTCTGATCATGGTAAAGGTTGCAGGGGCTGCAGTTTTAGTCCTGGGGGCTAGACTAAAATGCATTTAGGAGCTGTTTCAGTGACCTGCAAGGCTCTTTGGACAGGCTAAGTTTCCAACCCCTCAGCAATTTGGACACTGACTCTGCATCAATTCCTGGGACCACAGATGTGACCATGCTTGGAAGAGACCCATTGTGCTCAGAAACTCATCCAAATCACAGAATCACAAACTGGTTTGAGTTGAAAGGGACCTTTCAAGGTCATCCAGTGACCCCTGCAGCGAGCAGGGACATCTGCAACCAGAGCAGGTTGCTCAGAGCCCTGTCTAACCTCACCTGGAATGGTTCCAGGGATGGGGCAAAAGCTGGGCCAAGCTGCACAGAGTTCCCATCTTAGAGGCTTTCAGCCTGAATTCACAGAAAACAAGTGAGGGCGAACAGAGCAAAGTGCCCCAGCCTCGTCTCCATCCCCATCCCCACAGAGAGACCGGGGCAGAGCGGTGACGGGAATCCGGATGCTGAGACTCCTAAATCCCACCATTTGCTCAGCATCTTTCTCTTGCAAAGACAGTGACGACGACAATAACGATTCTCATATTACTACAACCACTATTACCACGCTGACTCAACCCCTCCATCGCTCCTATCTATTTACCACGCTATACACCTATCCATATACCACAGCACAGCAGATACAACACCCCCACCCCTCCTCTCCCCACCGTGGGGCTGATCCCACGCGCACGCCGGGAATCACGTCTTGCCGGAGGCCTCGGGGCGCAGCAGTCGATGTGAATCATAACAATAACTTTCCGTCGGGTTTTTAACGGCAAAGCAAACCTCGCTCGCGCTGAAGGACCCTTTAAACTTTCCTTCGCTCTTTATCTTTTGCTTCCTTTAAACTGTGATTGAATTTCGGACTAATGAAAATGTGAGTCGGAGAGCATTTACTGGAAGCCAGCTGCTCTGGCTTTTTCATCTCCCTCTCTCTCTGCTGGTCCGTCTCATAAGCTGCCTCCTCTGTGTCCACCCGGCGAAAGCGAACAAACACATTTCTCTAAGGAAAGCTGGTGTATAATCAGGGTTTGAGCAGGTTTGGGTCATTCATCTTCATGGGGACAACGAGGTCATGAAGTGGGCACTGCTCACTTATTTCCCTTCCTAATATCTTTTCTCAACAGTGAAAGGCAGCTTAATAAAATGGAAGCTTTCCTTTCTGTCTTTTTTTTAGAAGGAAAAAGTAAAGGTTGTGAGAAAATCAAAGGCTGAACGTGTTTGGCTTTTTTTCTGCACCAGGCAATCAGCATTTGGCTCTTTTTCTGTCTGTGGGTGGGAACTGAGACTCAGCAGAGCTCAAACCTCTAATTCTGGTCTGGATTCCTGTGCCCTTAAAGAGCTGAGCAAACATGGGGAAAATATTGACACAATTTTTCACAATGGAGGAAAAAAATGTTGTCCTGGGTAATCCGTCAGAAATTCACTGCTGTAAAAGATCCTTCATGATGGTACCAGCAGGTCAAGCTGTGTTGGTTGAGGGATCTGGGTTTATTGCCCTTTCTGGGTCTCTTTGCTTTGATAAGATAAGGGAGAAGTGTCCAGATGTTAAAAGAGGGCTCAGAGATGTGTAATCCCACCACCTGGCCCAGGAACAGGAGTCATCCCAGTTACTGCTGCCACAGGCAACAGAAAACTTACCCCTTCAAGTCTGGGCAAGACATTTACAGAGCAGAGTCTTGTTGGGAACAGGAGCAAACTGCTCAGGGATGCTTGGGAAAAATTCATCACTTCTCTCTCTCTCCTTTTTTATTTTATTTTATCTTGAAACCTTAGGGAGGGGGGGAGTGAAGAAACCGGAGTTAAAACGAAGAGTCATGCCAGATTCTGACAAAATAAACTTGATACAAAATTAGAGCAGAGGTTATAGGAAAGGGGAGCTCTTTTTTAATAATATGAAAAATACCTGTATTATGAATCTACATCAGAAAGAGCCAGAGCAATTAGAATTTCAGGCTGCCACGTAACAGGCTCACAGTAAAACAGGAATGTAATGGGGCAGGTCTTTTTATTAAAATTGTCAAATACCTTGTGACAGAAACCGGTCGGGTCTGAGAAAGATCAGAGAGGAGCTGGTGAAGCACCTGCTGCTCTGCTGTGAGACACTGACATTCAAGCAGCTGGGAACAGGAACAGTTTGTGGCCCTGTGAGCAAAGAGCTCGGAGAGGTTGTGCTTTTTCCTCCCTTCGGTGTATGCAGTAAATGAAGAAGTGATCTGAAGGCAGACACAGGGGCTGAATCACAGAATCACGAAATTCTTGAGGCTGGAACAGACCTCTGAGATCATCAAGTCCAGCCTATGACCCAACACCACAACATCAACTAGATCATGGCACTAAGTGCCACATCCAAGCTTTCCTTCAACACCTCCAGGGATGGCGACTCCACCACCTCCCTGGGCAGCCCTTTCCAGTGTTTAATCCCCCTTTCCCTGAGGAAGTGCTTCCTAACATCCAACTTAAAATCTCCCCTGGCGCAGCTTCAGGCTGTGCCCTCTTGTCCTGTCACCAGTTGCCTGGGAGAAGAGCCCGACCCCCACCTGACTACAACCTCCCTTCAGGTAGTTGTCGAGCGTGAGAGGGTCGCCCCTGAGTCTCCTCTTCTCCAGGCTAAACAAGCCCAGCTCCCTCAGCCTCTCCTCATGAGACTTTCCCTCCAGTCCCTTCCCCAGCCTCGTCGCTCTCCTCTGGACCCGCTCCAGCACCTCAAGATCTTGCTTGAAGTGCGGGGCCCAGAACTGCCCCCAGGACTCAAGGTGAGGCCTCCCCAGTGCCGAGTCCAGGGGGAGAATTCCATCCCTACTCCTGCTGGCCACACTACTCCTGATCCAAGCCAGGATGCCATTGGCCTTCCGTGTCCCCTGGGCGCCCTGCTGGCTCGTGTTCAGCCGGCTGTCACCCAGCACTCCCAGGTCCCTCTCTGTCGGGCCGCTCTCCAGCCCCTCCTCCCTCAGTCTGTGGCGCTGCCTGAGGTTATTGAGGCCAAAGTGTAGGCCCCTGCACTTGGCCTGGTTAAACCTCCTACCGTTGGCCTCAGCCCATCGACCCGGCCTGTCCAGGTCTCTCTTCAGCATCTTCCTACCCTAAGTCCCAGTCTACTCTCTCCTGGCATCTCTCTGCTCCAGGGCTCACTTTCCCCCTATTTTTAAGTGTCACTGAGTTCAGAGAGGTTGGGTGTCCCGCCCAGCTAAGCCCCAAGCTCCTTCATTCTGTTGGCTCCCGGGGCCGGCCCTGGACAGCCCCACCATGGCAGGGAGAAGGAGCAGCGAGGCCAGGGAAGTGCTGAGTTTGCTTCATGCAATTTTCAAGCTGCAGACTCAGCTCCCCCTTTCCATGTTTGGATCCAACCCCTGAATAATGCCCTGTCCAGAGAGCCCTCAGGACTGGTGTTGAGGTATGTGCTTGCTCCTGCAGGTTGATTTCTGATCCTGCCTACAGAACAGACGGGCTGCGGGAGATGGACAAATCCTGGCTTCATCAGCGTGATGTTTGGAGCCACGGCTCGGGGCAACAGGGGAGCTCTGTGCCCCGGCCTTCCTTCCAGGCTGCCGGAGCTGGGAAGGCAACGGTGATTTTGCTCCCTCTTGCACGTGCAGCACATCCATCCTCCAGCAGGCTTTGGAGGCAAGAATTTGCAAGGCTGCAAGGTCCCATCCTGCCAGGCAACGTTCAGAGGAAATCTATCTGTCCACCTATCTAATTATATTGATGTAATTAGGCAGCTCCCTCAGCATTAGTGCAGATCTCACTTTTGCATAACATCAGCATTTGGCAGGCTGTGCTGAGCCACCTCCAAAAGAATAATCGTTAGCACATTGTTTGTGCGGTGGGATTACGTGCTCCAGCTGGGATCAGTGTCCCATGGCACAAAGAGCTCTCCGTACACCCTGTAAGAGGTGGTCCCTGCTCTAAAATTTACATGGATAAACAGGGTAGGTTTCTTGGATTCACCGAGAATCTGTGTTCAGTTCTGAGCTCTCCAGCTCAAGAGAGACAAGGAACCACTGCAGAGAGTCCAGAGGAGGCTAGGAAGCTGCTGAGGGGCCTGGAGCATCTGTGTGGCCAGGAAAGGCTGAGAGCCCTGGGGCTGTTCAGCTGCAGAAGAGCAGCCCCAGAGGGGAGCTGAGCAAGGCTGAGCAAGAGCTCAAGGGCCCCCAGGGGGGCAAGAGGCTGCGGCCAGACTCTGCTCAGGAGTGCCCAGCGCCAGGACAAGGGGCATCGGGCACCAATTGGAACCCAGGAGGTTCCCTGGGAGTGGGAGGAGCAACTTCTTTGGTGGGAGGGGGTTGGAGCCTGGCCCAGGCTGCCCAGAGAGCTTGGGGAGTCTCCTTCTCCGAAGAGAGTCCAAAGGCGCCCGGACCCTGCGCTGCTGGGCCCCCTGCTCTGGGTGACCCTGCTGGAGCAGAGGGGTGGCACCAGAGGAGCTCCAGAGCTCCCTTCCAACCCCCACCACTCTGTGTGATTCTGCAATTTCTGTGTATACAGAACCAGACATGGAACTGCTAAAATGACCCAAACACAATAAAGCCCTGATCGAACCAAAATCTGACCCTGTGGTAGCTGGATTTTGAGCGAGGCTCTGCCAGTGACCCTTCAGCCTCCAAAACAAACTTTCCAAACAAGATGGCAGGGGGAGCTGCACTGTGCACACTCCACCGGCTGGCCGCTCTACGGGCTCCTGTTGAAACTCCCGTGAGGGCTCCTCGATTTGTACTGAGTGGTGCCTCTGGCAACTCCCTACCTCGCTCTGCAGCAACATCTGAGCTCCTCTTGGCCAAGGTGAAATTAAAATAGACAGAAATAGAGAGAAACAATTACAGCAGGGAAAGCGGAAAAGTTAATAGGAGCCTCGAGCGTGCTTGTGAGACATTCGTAGGGATTTTTGGTTTTTTTGTGGTTTTTTTTTCCTTTCCCTTCAGGTCTCAGAAAATAGCTCCAAAGGTAGAAAGATTTTTTTAAAAAGACTTTCACGAATGCGCATGAAAGAGCCTCGGAATGCTCTAATGATCAAATAGGGATTTTGTTTCCCATAGTTTCATCTCCTACTATCATGAGGATCCTGCAGTGGAGGGAAAAGAGAATCTGGAAGACTTTATTATAAAACAGATTCTTAGAAAAGCAAAGCTGCCTTGAAGAAAGGAGGAAATCCGATATATGTCTAGTAGGAATCCATGCAGAGACTTCTAAGGCCCATGGAAAAGCTCTTCTGGGGATCACTGGGCGTTGAATGAAGCCCACATGTGGCAAGAACCGTGCTGTGCCCTACTGCACACACAGGCATCTCATCAGTACGGAGAACCCTGCCTTTTGTCTGCAGTGAGTGAACGGGTACAGGAATTGGACCTAAACCCTTTCTGTGCTCAGTCAAAACAGGATCCACCTTTTCTGATGAGCTACTGCATGAGCTCTTCCACTCCCAGACATCAGCTTTGGCCAGTGGAGCCTAGCTCTTCCACTCCCAGACATCAGCTTTGGCCAGTGGAGCCCAGCTCTTCCACTCCCAGACATCAGCTTTGGCCAGTGGAGCCCAGCTCCTCCAGCGATGCCACCTCGCCATGCTCATACTTAAAGCTCTGACTCGTTAGTTGGCCACCAATATTCTGCTCCAGCAGTGGTTGCCCAAAGGGTTGTTCCTCCCTTCATCTTTTCAAAGCAGACCTCAGAGCTTCATGAGCCCAGCGTGAAAGCTTTAGAAAAAACACACACACACAAAAAAACCCCAAACAAACAGCTCAGGCTTTTTAATTTGCTTCTCAACCAGTCAGGAAGATGGATGGTGAGCTGCCTAGATGATGGTTTCTAGATATCCCTGTCTTGTCGCTTAATCATACACTATATCAAGCAAACAGTCCACATTCTTAATCCGACGGTGGCAATATCTGACTGATTCTCCCCGTTCATAAACCACATCGTTATCTCTTCCCATCTGCAAACATAAAAAACCCCACGGTGTTACGACGCGACGGATGCCGCCGTAAAACGCTCCCCACGTCCCCCCTGCCTTCCTCCTCCTCGTTCGCAGTTTTACGTTCCCCTCAACCAGACGGAGACCTTCTACCTCTCCTGCCAGCCCCTCTTCCCTTATCTTTGACAACCATCAGTCACTTAGTTCCGACAGGAGTGGGTTATCCCTCCGGCACGTGGGCTCTGAGCCCCAGCTGGAGGTAGGTGCCGTCGCCCTCCCAGTCCTTGCAATGCGTTTCCTGTTCCTACAACCAGTATAAATCAGGGATGCTACAGCATATTTTATTCGGAGCGTCTGCTGGAACCGCAATTAATCACTGTCAGGCTATCTGAAAATAACCATTAGTTTTTCTTTTAGTCTTCACTACACAACTCCATTCCAGTTATTAATCCTCCTGCTCGCTGGAGTAAGGCCAGACTAAACCGGGAGCAGACAACTACCGGTCGATCCCAGGAAAGAAAAGACGGAGCTTAGGTGGGGAGGTGAAGCTTTGCTGGAAATAGGGATCGACTGAGGAAAGTGGGGGAGGCTTTGCTGTGAGCAGAGAAGGGATTGTGTCTGAGGAGAGGGAGGAAGCCTCGTGGCTCTCCAAACAGATGTTAATGTTTAACAGGACACATAAAAAGAAATCGCTACAAAGCTTTGAGAAAATGATTTTCCCTTTGTTTGTTAGCTTGGAGCTCCTTAGGCAGTTAATTAAAGCGTATTTTTGGAAAATATATTTTTCCCATTTTGGCACGCAGCCAGAACAAGTGACCATAAACGTGGCATCCCAGGGCTCACTACTCATTTTCCCTCTCTGATTTTGGAGCCGTGCACTGCATTTTAAGGTCAAAGTATTGTTTTCCTAATTTCTAGGACCACAAATTCTCCTTCAAGAGACCTACAAAATCGAAGCTCTGTTTTTCAAGCCCTAGGCTTCAGCAACAGTAGACAGCATCTTACACATGAGACTTCCAAAAGATTTCACAAAGTCTACTTCCTAAGTCCCTTCAAAGACTTCAATGACCAAGCTCCTGAGAAGGGGAAGACAGACACTTAAAGTGAAAATTTTTCCTGGGACAGCAACTGCCAGTTTTGCACAGCCCCTGAGGTGCTGGTTCCTGGGCTGCATCTGACACAGACCTTCAGATCCCTCTTGCACGAACTCCCATTGACACAAGCAGGATAATGTCACAGAAAATTGAAGTCAATAGGAGACTTCCAATCGATGCCAGCTGCTGGGACCCCACCATTATGAACGAGCAGGTTCTCACATGAAGCAAATTCCTGTAACTCCAGAGGTCCTCTGGTACTCACAGTAGAAGACCAGGTTCTCTGGACCACATTAAAGCAATGCTTGGAAACGATATCTTTCCAAATTCTGGAAAGCCTGAGGGAGAGACGGTTGGATACAGTGATTTTAGAGGTGTTTGCCAACCGTGATAGTTCTGCGATTCTGTGAGATGGTTTGTTTGTTTATCTAGATGTGTGTAAAAGAGATTTATAATATAAATTCAACAGTACTTCAACCCAGCAGGCCTCTTTCTGATGCCAAATGTCGCCCGGTTCACGGTCCCACATGTGCTTCCTGCTCAATTATTTATCTTCTACCTGGAATAAAAAGAAGTGACGGAGCCATTTTTCCTGTTTGTAGAAACCTTGACGTTGCCAAACGGGAAGTTCAAACAATAATCAAAGCGTGACTGCTGGACTGGGTTTTTTTTCACCACTTGATCCTGGCTGAAATTCCCTGCTCTTTCCCTGCAGAAGGCATGGTGGCCATGAGTCAAAGTCCTTGTGCCACCAGAGCTCACTGAGTTACCGACTACCAAGAGAGATGTGGCAACGAGTTATTTGGATGTTCTTGGTCTATCCCGTTGCAAAGAAAATGGGTTAGCTCCGTGAACTGTAGTCAAGGCTGCAGTTCTCGGGGTGACTCAGAGCTCCTGCGCAGCTCAGCTGATGAAAGGTAACGCCTTGACCTCTCCTGGCTCAAGAGCTTTCAGAGCCGTGTCAGCTTGAGTCTATCTAAAGTTCATTTGTTCTCTGTATGAAGCCGAATTTTGCCTTTTGTGAATACAAACCGTCCTGGACAAGCTGCATCTTTCTTTCCATTGGCTTATCTGAGCCATGTGGTTCACATGGGCTCTTTCACCCTCTGCCAAGTCAAGGTTACAGAACTGAAGTGTGAAATGATATTACAGAGAAAGGCAGCATCAAGTAGGAAGAACAGGATTTGTTCAGACTGGAATCTTATTGAAAACACAATTCAAACCTCACTAGAGATTCAGAGATGAAAATAATCCTTTACTTTTATTTTGCCTTTATTTTCCGACTGTCTCTTTTATTTTTAACACTGGAAGAGCAGAAATACCAGTAAAAATGTCATTCCTATTGTACTTAATCGTTCCAGTTGAACATGTGAACAAGAGCCTGAGATGGAGAAGGCCTGAGGCAGCTAAAATGTCAGACTGAGCAGCTTTGAATTTGGGGAGAAAAAAGCACACTGCGGTAGATGTTGGTTAAATCAAACACCTGAGTTGCTGGATGCACCCTCCCCTTTCTCCACCTGGCAGAGGCTGACATGTGCCAGTTCACTCCTTCCTCTAACGGGGAACATTTCAGTAGGTTCAGTCAAACCCACAATGTCAGCTCACACATGCCTGTTGGAGAATTACCTCCCTTCCTCCTGTAGCCTCTCAGCTATTTGCACAAAATAACACTAATTATCTAAACCGCTGGCTTCCTCAAAATACCTGTTGGAACAGAAGATACAATTACCATAATTCCATTGCAAATTTCACTTCCCATAATCGCTCTCCGTTACAAACAAGCATCGAAGGTACCTTTAGCTTCACCTGGGAGATGGTGAAAGCAAAAGATTTAACTTATTTAACTCTTTTCAGCCTAGTTTAGAAAGATTTAAGTACGTGCTTTGTTGGAAGAACTCCGTAGGAGCTGCACCCATGGGGTTGCTGAGCTCGTGACTCAGAACCACAAGGTGAGTATCGATCTGTCCTAAAACTGAAGGATCTCTGGTTTTCCTGTCTGAACGTTCATGATGTCCAGGTGAGAAACATGCAGTTCAGAAGTTGGCCAGCTCATCCGACCTAACTCAAATGTTCTATTTAGGGTAGGATAAGTCACCCTCTGAAGATACAGTCTCTACGGACTAAGGGCTATGACTTGTTCAGACCGGACCTCCCACTGCTTGACAGCAAAGTTGACTCCTGTAAACCGAAAAATCTGTGAGGGGAGCACCCAGAGAGGTCTCTGACGTGACCAGAGTATTCCAACACTGTGTGGCCTCGTTTTGTTTAGATCCAACACCTCCTACTGCTGAGATGAGTCGAGAGGTACCCAAGCAGACTCCTTCGTGCTTGTGAGCCTCTAGGAAGAGGAAAACAAAACTGAAGGGTCCAGCCTGGAGGCTTCACGTGACCACTGAGGATGGGACACCGAGATCCCAGATCAGTTTGCATTTGCACGGAGCAGAAGCACGTACTAAGACAGCTGCCCCATCTCTACCACGGGGAAACAACTTCCAGCAGAGAGCTGGAGACTTCCTTAGGAATACAAATTTCGTGGCTTGTCCCAGCCCTTTGGCTTCTCTGCTTTTGGTTCTTCTGCTGAGGAAAGCTGGCAAAAACTTGGGCTTTACTCTCCAGCTCTGTTGCAAATGCCCTTTCCATTCCTCGCCACACTTCTCTGAGACCACTACTGAGCTGGTAGCAAAGGAATACCAGGCAGCATTTTATTCAGATCTGTGCAGCTAATCCCACTCAGGATCTTCTCGGTTATCAGCAGGACACAGCAGAACACAGCCCCTGAGACCTAGTGGAAGCAAACCTCTATGAAACCTCTCCAGGATATTGGAAAACCAAAATTCACTCATCATCGATTCCTCTACCTGCTTGGATGAGGGTGCACCAGGTGCTGTAATTGCTGTAACACACCTCTCCGCAATTACAGCCAACGACGACACCTCCCGTTTTGGAGCCGTAGATGGATGTTCGAATCAGGAACTGACGCCTTGGAAAGACGAGGACCGGAATTTTAACAAGCTCAGGAATATTCGCTCTCGCCACCCTCCGACACACATCTTTTAATTTTCCATTAAAAGGGGAAATGCTGCGACTCCTGTGGTACAACTGCCCTGGAAACCCTCCTGCCTGCCCACAGCTCCCAAGACTTTGTTGGGCTTGTGGCGGTAGCGTGTGAGCACAGGCAGAAGAGATTGGGCTGCTGAGCTTCTGGTTTCTGCGTGCCACCACCTCCACAGAGGAGCTAAGCCTTTCTTTTTAGACAGCAAAATCTGGCCTGCGTCCTCCAGAAATAATCAGAAAGGAGCTTGTCCCACTCCAAGGAACTGAACGACCGCTCTGACCAGCCCGTACATACCAGATCATACAGAACCAATACCGGCTTGGCTGCTGGACGCCGTCCTGGAATGCTGATGGCTCCAGACAGGGATTTTATAACAGAAAGGTTCAAATTTTAATTCCATTAGCGAACAGAAAATTGACAGAAGCTCACAAAGTTGGTCAAGGTGTAGAAAGAAATCCTTTTTTCCTTCACGTACCCGCAAATAGATTTCATATGCTCTCCATTGGTACTAACAGGGTGAGAAAGAGAGGTAAACGCAGCTAAAATAATGAGAAAATTATATACTAAGTTTCTGTCCTGTCAGATTTTTCTCAGAAACACCAGTCTGGATATTTCAAAAGCCTTCAGGCAGGCCCACAAATCACAAGGGTAATGTGCTTTAAAAATAATAAGATCTCATAAATACAAATCAATAGTGAGGTTCAGCTTTGTCTTTCCAGGGGGTTCCCTGGCCTTTGTGTGCTGCTTGCTCTTACTTTTCTGTGCTGCAAGTCCAAAAAAATTATCTTTCCTTTAAAATAAGAAGCTGAAATCTCTTTTACCCCCGACTCTGGGAGCTGGAGCTTCCAGGAGATTATTGAATATTGCCAGGCTCTTAATCAAATCATCAGAATTCTTTCATTTTCTCTATTTTGCAGAGGCTGAGGATTGTACAGTATGTTAATGAACAGCTTTCAAGATCCTTCCCCTTTCCCCCCTTGCCTTCTTTCAGGAGTTTATTTTTAAAAGTACCATCCAGGGCATTGGAATAGCAATAAAGAACAGGTTAAAGCCTCTGATGTTTCATTCCAGGAAAGCCGAAAAGATTAATGCACTTGTCTGCAACTTGAGCCTTTGCTATTCCCAGCTCTCCAGAAACCAAACAGCATGTACAGCAATTTCTTTATTACTTAAATCGCATCGCACGATTATTACACCTCTTTGGCTGGAAGGCAGCAAAATTGCACTGGCCGCCAAGGTGAAAGGTGAACAAAAGAAGGTCAGCTTGGCTGGAAATGGGAAAATCTCGTCGGCTTTATCGGACAACGCTGTAGGGGTAGTAACTTGGAAGGCCTGGCGTGTGGGGAAGGTAGAGGCTTCCCCCTCCCTGCACCTTCACAGAATCACAGAATGGTAGAAAGATCATCAAGTCCAACCCTCCTGCCAGAGCAGGAACCTAGAGTAGATCACGCAGGAACGCGTCCAGGCGGGTTTTGAATGTCTCCAGAGAAGGAGACTCCACCACCTCTCTGGGCAGCCTGGGCCAGGCTCTGTCACCCTCACTGTGAAAGTGTTTCCTTGTGTTTAAATGGAACCTCCTCTGCTCCAGTTTGCATCCATTGCCCCTTGTCCTGTCATTGGACATCCCTGAGGAGAGCCTGGCTCCGTCCTCCTGACACTGCCTTTTCCATATTTATCAACATTCCTGAGGTCACCCCTCAGGCTCCTCTTCTCCAAGCTAAAGAGCCCCAGCTCCCTCAGCCTCTCCTCAGCAGGGAGATGCTCCACTCCCTTAATAACCTCAGTGGCTCTGCGCTGGACTCTCTCCAGTAGTTCCCTGTCCTTCTTGAACTGGATCCAGTACTCCATGTGGAGCCTCACCAGGGCAGAGTAGAGGGGAAAGAGAACTTCCCTCAGCCTGCTGGCCACGCTCCTTCTAATGCATCTCAGGACAAAGGCTCGTCTAGAGCTACAATGGGCACTGTCCCGCTGGAAGCATCAGGGGTTACAGCTGCATCTCAAGAACCTCTTACCCCTCAAACACCAGCACAGAGCGGACACAGCAGGTTGCACATGCCCAAGCGTTGCCTAAATTTCCCTCCGTGCGGGCTTTTCATCCTTAGACGGCGCCGATTAGCAGTGGCGCAGGCCAATTCCAAGAGTAACGTCGCTCAGCGTGGAGCAGAGCGCCGCATCTGCTAACAAAGCCTTTAGTACGCGAGGTAGTACCTGACAAAACCAACGCGGAGCTCCTGTACAAAGCTCCGCGCTGCGGGTTTGGCCCTTTTTTTTTTCCTGCAACTCTTTCTCACAACTGATCGCTCAGACGAACGCTGTGAGCCCGGCCCAGGAGAACCCGAGCGGAGCCCGTGAGAAAGCAAATACCTTTTTAACGGCAATTTTGCACCGTAGGTGTTGGACCAGCTCTTCAGTCACTACCTCAGATATGAAAGATCTCATTTGGCTGCAACGCCACGGCTCTGGTAATGATATTACACACCGGAAAAATGGGCACAAATTGGAGCGCCCTGCGTCGTTAGCGTTATTTGCACGGCACAAACACGTAATTAGGTGGTATGCGAGGACAGAGTTAATTGCCTTTGCTAACTTAGTACGAAACTTCCTATGTATCAAAATATTTGGTTTTCACATTATTCTTAAATTTAGATTTTCTTGCTTGTCTTTTTTTTTCCCCCCTAAATATCTTAGAAAAGGTTAGATTATTGCTGCTATTAATATTTCTGGGTGTTCCTAACTTCAGTTGCATCTATTTCTGGAGATTATTTATGTGTTGAGCATCTTTGTTAATAGTAACCAGACTCTTTAGGATGGCAAGCATGAGTGACAGCCAGGGAAATCACTTTATACAGCACTCCTGACACAATATTTTGACAATTTGATTTCAAGTAAGACACTCTGATTGTCAGTTCAGTTACAATATGGTTGTTGCTCCCTGGTGGCAATAAAAAAAAAAAAAAATCAGAAAATTGAAGGAAATCAAATTCCTGGCTAAGTGATTTTTACAGTAAAACATTCAGGTCTTGCCCTTGCCTCTCACAGCACGTGTACGACGTCGCATGACGCTGGCAATGCATATGGAGAGAGCAAACGTCTCGGAAACGCCTGAGAAGCCCGGCACACTTTGAATAAGTGTCTAGAAAATGCAGGTAATTCATCACTCTTTGTAGGCTGGTAACAGTGTTTTGCCATTTCTGCTCCTTCTCTGCCTAATGCAATGCCCAGAACAAAAAACGATATTGCTGATGGAAATGCTCTGGGGAGTTCTTTTTATTTTTAAGAGCATAAAAACGCACGCTGGATAGAAAGGGAAAACGTCAGACAAGGGCACACGCAAAATGTGCTTAGGTGTCAGGGGCTGAGGGCAGGAAAAGCGTCAGCAAGAAATGAGGTGGAACTTGGGGGGAATTACTGGGGAAACATTTATTTCTATGGTAGAAAGTGAAGTTTTTGAAGTGGAAATGCTAAAGGAAATGTATTTGTTTTGCTAAATCTGCTCTTCTTGTAAAAAGCACTTTTACCATATCGTAGAATCCTCTCACAGAATGGTTTGGGTTGGAAGGAATCTTCAAGATCATCTCGTTCCAACCTCCCTGCCATGGGCAGAGACACCTCCCACTAGAGCAGGTTGCTCAGAGCCTCATCCAGCCTGGGCTTCAACACTTCCAGGGATGAGGCTCCACAACTTCTCCAGGCAATCCGTTTCAGGGTCTCACCACCTTCACTGTAAACAATTTCTTCCTAACATCCAGTCTAAATCTACCCTCATCCAGCTCAAAGCCATTACCCCTCCTCCTATCACTACAATCCCTTTTAAAAAGTCCCTCCCCAAGTTTCCTGTAGCCCCCTTCAGATCCTGGAGGCCACTATGATGTCTCCCTGGAGCCTTCTCTTCTCCAGGCTGAACAGACCCAACCCTCACAGCCCGTCCCTGCAGGGGAGGTGCTCTAGCCATCAAAAAAAAGGTGCTTGTTGTATTACCAGGTCTCTGGGACAAAAGGAACAGGTAAGGCCGGTTCTGGGGCCAGGATGGTTAGAGGGGAACTCGAGGAGAAAGTCCAAGTCTTAACTATTTCATTCAAGGCCCTGAGCTGAACCCTGTATAACAACCCTCCCTGCCTCGGTTCCTCAATACGCAGCTTAGACAGTTTCGCTGCTGCTCAGACACATCATGAAAATGCATTTTGAAGCTGTAATTATATCGTTGAATGGAGTACGTGCTCTCTGGACACCTCTAAATTGTATGCCACAAGCCCAAAAAAGAGTTAGGATTAACTGGGGCAGGTCGTGGGAGCATTTTGAAGAGTTATGGGATTAAATTAAGAAAGGGAAAATTCAGGCTGAGTATCAGGAAAATCTCGTTGGCAATAAGCTTATTGTTGCTGTGATTTATGTAGCCATTACTGCCTAGGAGCTTACATCAGGCCTCTCCACAGATCTATAAATTAAAGATTGGGGCCCTCACTGTAGAGACACACAATGGATGAGAAGACACTGAAGCTGCTACTGGATTAGGTGCTGGAGAAAAGTATCCCTAAAGTCAGAGCTTAGATTAAACAATTGGCAATGCAAATAAGTCAGGTAGAAGCTTTGGAGGAGGAGGAAGAGCCCAAGTAAAACACCAATGATGACAAAGCACATTATGGACAAAGGGCGGATTAGAAGTTAGGCCCCTGCTGATCAATCTGCCCCAGGCCTACTGAGTCTCAGGGCCTCCTGAGATCTTGAACGGTGGGTCTAGAGGAACCTGCAGTTTGAATTTGTCAGAAACACGTGGTCCAGCTGATGTAAATCCATTTTGGGCTGAGCACATGCCAGGGATAATCAAACAGGATATTTTCTTGAGTCCCAGAGCAGGCAGGGTCTGAGAGCAGCTGAAGGATCTTCGCCCCGTGCCCTGGAGCACCAGCCAGATGAACTCCACGGGCTCCTCACAGCACACCTTGATGTGTCTAACCTGCGCACATCTGCACCACTGCCACCTTCTGCTGATAAAAGGGCTGAGCCTGATGGCTCATCACCCCGCTACCAAATTCTGGACAAGTTGAAACATCCATTTCACTAATAAATGTGGAGATGTTGGAGTTGGCTGATGAACTGTCTGGGATTTAAACCCGGCCATTGCATCCCATTTGATTTGATATAAAGCAAGGTCACTCCTCATCCTTTAGGTTGTTCAGGATTAGAGAATTGAAGCCATTTGAACTGAGATGATATTTCTTAATATAATAAAGGCTGGGAAATTGAACTGTAAGAATGGCTTCTTGTTATTAGCTCACAGGAGGTGCTTTTTAAAAATTAGAGGAGGAGGACGACGACTATCGTTTAATCCCAAGATAAATCACGTTTCCCAAATGGCCGGCAAAGCTCAGGAGCTGATACGATTAGAAGACTTAGAGCCGTGGCAGGGCAAGTTGAAGCCCTCACCAGATGATTTTCAGTGGATCACAGAGGGGATACGTACGACCAGTTCTTCACATCATTATATGCTGCAGGTGCTTTTCAGTTGGGATTGTTTCTCAATGTTTCACAATAAAGGCAAATAACGACAAATGCAAACGGTTCATCTGATCTTCGCATTGCTTTGTAGTTACTTTTTTTTTTTTTTCCAGCCTTTCTCAAAATTCTTGAAGTGTGGAAGACACCAGCAGGAGAAAACATACTGAACGAGTTAAAATAATTTCAGTTAAAATCCCTCTCGCTCCTACTCTGTGTATATTTAAGCACGGAACAGCTTTTTAACCAAAGTGAGAATTTTAGCAGAAAGCTGTTGTTTGGGTTAAAATATCTCCAATTTTCATCACTGAACATTCTGATTCTTCGCATATCCTTCGTAATTTCTTCCTCCCTCTCGCTTGGCTTTAGTCCAGCGGGAAAAGAAGACAGGGTTTTTTGGCTGGGTGGGTTTTTTTTTGCTTGTTTAGGGGGAAAAAGGCATGGCCCAAAAGATATCCCTGTATTTTGAGCGTTTTTTTGAGTCAGAAACCACTTTTTCTCAAACAGCTGTAACACACCAGCTGCTCCTGCCTCTCTCCACTCATCTGAATTCTTTCTACCCTTCTTCTTTCCTCATTAAACTCCCTCTTTCAACTTGCTACGCTCATTGTTGAACGATGAACTTCGGGCTGTTGGAGACACGACCTATTTAGCTACGTTCACAGGAGAAAGGAGGAGCGGGAGCCTGTGCGACGGCCGCCTCCCGGCCCGGACCCCAGGCAGCGCCACAAGCCGCCCATTCATTTCTCCGCCTTTATTCAAACAAAAGTCCCATTGCTGGCGAGTCGGAAGCTGCGTTCAGCGTTGTGTAAAACAGGGCTCGCCTTTTGTTCTCCCCAAAGCGTTGTGTTGTTCGAGAGTTTGGGGATTGGCAACTCTGATGAATGAGGACAGAGACATTGTCAGAAAATGCTTTCTTTTCTGTTTTGCAACGCTCGCCAGGATAAAAGTGTTCATTGTTTTGGTGAAAAAGATAATTTTTTTTTTTTCCCTTTTCCTAAAGAATCCAAATGTGGAAGGGTGCACCCCCTCCCCGGTAAAAAGTGTGGATTCCGAATTAGCTGAATTTTCTTTGTTTCATCTAAATAGGCTTCTGTAGAAGAAGGAAACAATCTAATCTCTTTGTCCAGCGTTGACAAAACAAATAAAAGGGAATTGAAATTCATGACAGAACAACTTGTTAACAGGCGGGACAGCAAGACACTGAAACAGGGAGTCTGGGAAAGTGAAATTTCCATCATCGACGGGCTTTGCAGGGAGGTTAAGCAATTCTTCGTTGCAAGTGGTACATCTATAAATACAAATGCACCACTTCCTACTCTAAGATAGTGTGTGGACTGAGTATTAAGCAGCTTTTTACAGACTATCAAGGTCGGGAAAGACCATCAGAAACTAAAAAAAATAAAGCAAAACAACTGGAAATTGAAAGGAATGTTGCATTTTCAACTGTAATGTTGTCCATCTCTCCCATTAAATAACCCCCCAGATATGTCCCTGCAATAATTTTTGACCCTGGAGCCAAGGAAAGCGGACAGAGTAGCACCAGCTCTTGGATATACTTGGGGAGCAGTGGTGTCCTACTGGACTAGCTTTGCACAGGTGGAACCCCTGCAAACTGGATCTTCAACTGGTCAACGCCGGCCCCACCTCACAGAAGCCAGCAGAGTTACTTCTGCTTCCACCAGCTGAGAATACAGCCCCTAAGTCTCTCTGTTAACATAATCCTCTGCAATGTTGCTGGAAAAAGGTTTATTTTGCCTATTAAGACAGCAAGAGAG
Organism: Baryphthengus martii; assembly: GCA_013396935.1. Lineage (NCBI taxonomy): Eukaryota > Metazoa > Chordata > Aves > Coraciiformes > Momotidae > Baryphthengus > Baryphthengus martii. Next base: position 117,181 of record VWZK01021604.1, on the reverse strand, counting down.
TGCTACAGAGAGACAGCAACAGGCAGCTTATCCGAGCTGAGGGGGCCTCCGTGGATTAGAGTGGTGCAGAAAAGGCGGGGGAAAAAAAATGTAATTAAAGTATATGTTATCTTTTGAGAGCGTTTGTAATCAAGTCCTGTCTCCGTGGCGAAGGTAGGCCCTGGAACGCAGGCTGGTAGGACTCGAGCTCTTGCTTTATTTGAGTTTGCTCCGGGCACGGTGGGAAAGCAGATAGGGATGGGTAGGAGGTGGATCAACACACGAGGCAAGGCTTTCACCGGCAGCTTGTAATTTTAGCTGTCAGCTGAGTTGTTTACACAGTTAAATAAACGGATCTCAGTCTCGCTCCCTCTTATCTCCGGTGCACACACGTAGCGGGAACAAGTTAGAGAGGCCCCGCTAAAAATATTGCTTGTTCACCGCTGGGCGCTGGATCGGGAGCCCCGAATTTGTTCCAGCTGCCTCTATATATTAGATTAGAGCCCTCGCTCTCTCCTGGGCTCGCGTCTCCTCTCCCTGGCAGCTCGCACGGGCTCAGCGCTGGTCCCACGGTTGTTTCCCAACAGGGTCCACCTGCTCCTAACTGGCACAATCCCACGACTGGAATTCCTGAGTTCCAGCCCTGCCACCGGCGGCTGCGAGCGACGTTTGCCTCTTGCTCTTGCTCGCCGGGGCTCGGTGCCGGGCTGCGGAGACCTCGCTCTCCTTTTCCGACCTTTTCCTTTGCTATCCGCTCATTGATCTACACCGAGCAGGTACAAACGCTCCCGGTCTGATGGAAGCAGTGAGGACACTCGGGGTGAAACCTGGCTCACAAATGATCAAAGAGTCACCCATCCTCCCAAGGTCAAGCAAAGCAAAGCTCAAATGCTCTTTCTCTCTCGCACACGTGCGGCCGCCTCAGGTTCACTCCAGGAAAGACGGCAGCAAAGTCGGCGTTTCTGCCAGGAGCTACTCGCGGCAAATCAAAGCAAATCAGGCACAGATACCACAGGTTACTAAACTCCTCAGCTGACTTCATTTTAGCTGTGAGGCAGGTGATGTGTCTGACTCTAAAGCATCTTGATTTGAATTTCCTCGTGGGGGAAAATATCAAATCACTCTTGGTGATTCCAGTGGACGTTTTCACCTCCTAAAGGTTTTTTTACGGTGGCTCTTAAGAGTAGCTTTTGTTGAAGTGTGCTGGGAAACGGGCAAAAGAGACTTCCCGGCCTTTCCCCTGGACTAAAAATGGGCAGGAAAGAGCCTTCAGTGCAATGTAGCCTGAAAAGCTGAGAATACCAAGGGACCAACATCCAAATCAGAAGTCCCCCAGCAACAAGCTTGCACTAAGCTGGCTTTTGAGTTCGAGAGAGCAGGCCACAGCAAAGTGGATTCTGCCCTGGGGTTGGAGCAATCCACATCCTCAATCCAGGCTGGGGGATGAGGTGATGGAAAGCAGCCCTGCAGAAAAGGACTCGGAAGTGCTGGTGGCCGAGAAGCTGGACACGAGCAGACAGTGTGCGCTTGCAGCCCAGAGGGCAAATCACACCCCGGGGTGCATCAAAAGCAGCGTGGTNGCTCTAGTTGAGGATGTCCCTGCTGCCTGCCGGGGGGTTGGACTAAATGACCTTTGGAGGTCCCTTCCAACCCAAACCATTCTATGATTCACTCATTTAAAGCATCATTTTCCAAGTGACCAAAAGAAACGTGGAAGACGTACGATCCCACCTCACGACACAAGAGGGGCCTTGGTGAATTCTGGCTTTGCTCGAGGACCGAGTTTGAGCTAAGCAGTGAAAACCCCCAGGGAAGGAGAGAGGGAGGGGTTAAGAACCAGGCTCTAATTTCTGCTGCACAACACCCGTAACGCTGAAGGCTCGGGGAGAAGGTTCTGGTTCTGGCTGTACGGCACAAGATCTGAGCAGGACGGCTCCGTGCGTGTCGGTGTACTGCAGTGTTTGAATTACTGCCCTGATGAGAGGAAGCCTGAACCTGAAGGGAAGATGCTGTGTGAAAAACACGACCTGCCTGGAACAGGGTCACTGAGTTCGTAACATCAATATCTCGTCAGCACCTTCAGATTGTTTCCAAAGCTCATTATTTCAGAGAACTGCTCTACATGGGAGTGAAACTCATTACCTGAGAGGCTTGTTATATTTCCTAGCTGCTGACAAAACGTGGGCATTGCTTTGGCTCCCTTAATTAATGCACAATTACAAACTGAAATGTATCATTTTTATTTAGATACGTATTTTGTCGCTGGAGCGGTAACCACTGAAATCCATCTTTCAGGGAAGCCATCAAAGGCCAAGCAGCTTCATCCAATGTGGCAATTAAAAACATTTTTCCCTGTTGGAGCAGAGAACTTAACCTCAAGGCTCCAGCCAGACTCCAGGACCACGTTTGAAACTGCTGCACTAACACCAGACCATACTCAGAGTTTGCACCAAGGCTGTGATCTCCCACTCTGCAGAGCCCCATCCTACCCATAAAACACCACCAGCCTCTCCTACCACTTGCAAACACCCTTGTGAGTAATGCTTTATACACGTGAATCTCTTCTCTGCAAGGGTCTGTGTGATATGTCACAGCCTTGATATGAAGAGCAACCAACCGAAATATTTCACTGCAGATACCAACAGCAAGACTTTAGGGTGCCTTTGGGAGTCGTATGGGTATCTCAGAGGCAAAGCTGAATTTGTGTGTGGATTGTCCACCACTGTCCTACTGTGGCCCAAATCCTTACACTCACGAGGAACAGCCACCGGCAAGCGGTGAGGACAAAAAAATTTCAGAGGGCAAGTTGGCAGGTGGGTTCTTTTCCCTATTTTTTTTTTTCTAGAACTACGGCTGGAGCATGAAGGGACCCAAAACACGTCCCCAGTGAGCGCCCCAGGGAAGCTGTAACAGGACAGACGAGGAGCGGAAGGGGAAAGAGATAGGAAGAGGTGATGAGTTTGCCTGAGGGCACCCACCAACCTGGTGGCAAAGGGGAGGAGAACGGAAGTGTTCAGAACCCGAGGGCTGAGTTCCCATCACTAAAGGGGAGATTTATTGGCCCTGATTTGGTTACCTAAACCCAAGTCGAGCCAGACTATAGAACAGGCAACGGAAAGAACCAGGCAGCTCGGAGAGCAATTCATCTCCTCTTAGGACAGGTACTTTAGGTAGGCCAGATGGTTCTCTCGATGCTTCTGGGTGGAATAAAGCTGAAATTTCCTCCCAACACCTTAAATCAGCAATGTAATCAAAGCCGAATTAAATCCAAACCTTGACCTGCTGGCATAAACAAGGGATGTAGTTTGAAAAATGTGCCTTGTTTTGAAAACAACATTTTAACTTTTAGGAAATGTCAGGCAGCTGCACCTGAAACTCTGCCAGAGCTGAACCGCTGCTTTGGGAAGGGAGGGGAGAGGCTTGGCAACACCAGCCTCGAGATTTGGGGGTGTGCCATGGTTTTAGTTCTGAGTTAACTGCTTCTGAAAGTATTCACAGAAAAATTCCTAACTCCAAAAGAGCATGTTTACCCTGGTATCATCTCCCTGGACTGGGCACACCTCGAATCCTGGGGTCAGTTTTGGGCCCCTCACTCCCAGAAGCTGGAGCGTGGCCAGAGAAGGGAAACGGAGCTGAGGAAGAGTCTGGAGCAGGAGTGTGGTGAGGAGCGGCTGAGGGAGCTGGGCTTGTTCAGCCTGGAGAAAAGGAGGCTCAGGGGAGACCTTCTGGCTCTCCACAACTCCCTGACAGGAGACTGGAGCCAGGGGGGGTCGGGCTCTGCTCCCAAGAAACAAGGGACAGGACAAGAGGAACCAGCCTCAAGTTGCTAAAAGGGTGGTTTAAATTGGAGCTGAGGAACAATTTCTTCACAGAAAGGGTTATTAAGCCCTGGCCAAGGCTGCCCAGGGCAGGGCTGGAGTCCCCCTGATCCCTGGAGGGGTTTCCAAGGCGTGGAGCTGTGGTGCTGAGGGACAGGGCTCAGTGGTGCCCTGGCAGGGATGGGGCAATGCTTGGACATGACTTAAAGAGACTTAAAGGTCTTTTCCAACCAGAACAATTCTCTGTAACTCTATCTGGCACTTTTGGAGAAACAAGAAAAGCATTTTGTTTTTTCTGATGTCTTCCTAAATTTATTTATTTTTTTTTTTTTACTTTTGAACATTTTTCCCGGGAAATAGACCTTTTGGTATGTGCTCACGGGTTTGGGGAAAAATATAAAGCTNTTCACAGAAAAATTCCTAACTCCAAAAGAGCATGTTTACCCTGGTATCATCTCCCTGGACTGGGCACACCTCGAATCCTGGGGTCAGTTTTGGGCCCCTCACTCCCAGAAGCTGGAGCGTGGCCAGAGAAGGGCAACGGAGCTGAGGAAGGGTCTGGAGCAGGAGTGTGGTGAGGAGCGGCTGAGGGAGCTGGGCTTGTCCAGCCTGGAGAAAAGGAGGCTCAGGGGAGACCTTCTGGCTCTCCACAACTCCCTGACAGGAGACTGGAGCCAGGGGGGGTCGGGCTCTGCTCCCAAGAAACAAGGGACAGGACAAGAGGAACCAGCCTCAAGTTGCTAAAAGGGTGGTTTAAATTGGAGCTGAGGAACAATTTCTTCACAGAAAGGGTTATTAAGCCCTGGCCCAGGCTGCCCAGGGCAGGGCTGGAGTCCCCCTGATCCCTGGAGGGGTTTCCAAGGCGTGGAGCTGTGGTGCTGAGGGACAGGGCTCAGTGGTGCCCTGGCAGGGATGGGGCAATGCTTGGACATGACTTAAAGAGACTTAAAGGTCTTTTCCAACCAGAACAATTCTCTGTAACTCTATCTGGCACTTTTGGAGAAACAAGAAAAGCATTTTGTTTTTTCTGATGTCTTCCTAAATTTATTTATTTTTTTTTTTTTTACTTTTGAACATCTTTCACTGGAAATAGACCTTTTGGTATGTGCTCACGGGTTTGAGGAACAATATAAAGCTGTGTCTAATTTTGCTGCCAAGTGCAGTACAAAACTTCTGCTGGAGTTGTGTCTTTGCGCAGTGCCCGCTGCAGTGGAGCACTGTCCTGGGCAAGGATGATGATAACAACAGGGAATTAACAATATTTACAAAAAACAGGTCAAATATTTACCTTCCCTTCAGCTTTGATATAATCATTCTGTTCAGTTTCTCAGAAGCATTTCCTTTTCCATGAGAAATTTCAGCTTCTCATGGAAGCATTAGATTTTCAGGGTTTTTTTTTAGTTTGGGTTTGTTTTTTTTAAATCTATCAAGATTTAAGAGGAAACTAAAAGAAAAAAAAACCCAAATCTAATTTCTTTGTTCAAAGACAGTGCATAAACTCCAACTGCAAAGTACAAATAGCCCCTGGGAACGAGGTCTAGTGATTAAAGAAGAGGAATGAAAGTCGGAGTAATCGTGTTAAGCCGGTGTGAGTCTTTGAGTCCTACCGTGTTTAAGAAGGTACGGAGGTTCACGATTCCCTTCCCAGCAGAAGACTCAAGGGCAAACACTTACAAACAGAATTTTGCCACTTTAATATCAGCTGCATCGCATTCGCCCGCTGCTTCTATACAACCAATATACAAACGGACACCCTTTTAAATTTACTACCACATCTGTCCTCTGGAATAACTGGGCTACGAGACAACTGAATGGTCCTGCATGGCCTTCCCTGGGTGATCCTGCTCTGGCAGGGAGGTTGGGTTTGATCTCCAGAGGTCCCTTCTAACCCCTTCATGGAAACATAGAATAGTAGGGGTTGGAAGGGACCTCTGGAGATCATCCAGTCCAATCCCCCTGCCAGAGCAGGATCACCCAGGGCAGGCCACACAGGAACAGATCCAGGGGGGGTTGGAAAGTCTCCAGAGAAGGAGACTCCACCACCTCTCTGGGCAGCCTGGGCCAGGCTATATCACCCTCCCAGCAAAGAAGTTTCTCCTCCTGTTGAGGTGGAACTGTGTTCTAGTTTATACCCATTATTCCTTGTCCTATTCCAAGGCACCCCAGAAAAGAGCCTGGTCCCTTCCCCTTGACCCCCACCCCTCAGATATTTCTAGACATGGATCAGATCCCCTCTCAGGCTTCTCTTCTCCAGACTAAACAGATCGAGTTCTCTCAGCCTTTCCTCACAGGAGAGATGTTCCAGTCCCTTCCTCACCCTCGTAGCCTCCATTGGACTCTCTCCAGCATTTCCCTGTCTGTCCTGAACTGAGGAGCCCAAATCTGGATCCAGTATTCCAGATGTGGTCTCCCCAGGGCAGAGTAGAGGGAGAGGAGAACCTCCCTCGACCTGCTGGACACAGGTTTCTTAATGCACCTCAGGAGACCATTGGCCTCTTGGCCACAAGGTTCCATTGCTGTCCCGTATCTGTTTGCTTCTTATTACCACAGCAACCCCTTAGGGGAATGGGAATGTGGGGATCCCATCCCTTTTATTCCCTCCATGGGTATAACTCTCCAACTAGATTTATTTGCCCAGGTTGGATCTACCTGCGTTCACCTTACCAGGGTCAATTAGTTAAATGCTGGTCGTCAGATGAAAGCATCTCCAGAGGGTGATTTCTTCCATTCTGAGGCAGATGTCCAGCATAGGGAGGATGAACGAGTGCACAGAGCTGTGTGTTTCCTTCAGCTCTAGGGGGTGTCTGAAGTGACCAACCGTAACACCCAACTTTTAGATAGCTAAAGGTGAATCACGTGAACCCCACTCTAGATCTCCCAGGACGGACTACGGTGGGTAGTCTCAGGAGTCTAGGAGGGTGGCTGAGATACTGACAGGGCTTCAGGACACTGAAGTGGCGTTTCAGAAATACTTCCAAGTTTTGACTGATCATTTTTCAATGCCTGACTTTCTCTACGAAAAAAAGAAAAGGGAATTTTGAAGGGAAGGAGAAAAACTCTTCTATCTCTTGACCCTGTGCAGAAGGGGTTCAAATAAATAAATCTCCTTGGCAGTTGTCCTGCAATCACAGGTTCTACTTCATCCAGTAAACCCAGCCCCGTGGTTGTAAGGCCTCACTGTGATCCAACAATTTCCTAAGCAGATGCTCCTTCCATTTACAGATCTCTTTCAACACGCCGTTAAAAGTTCCCTTTCACTAACAGCTGGTTTTTAAACCACAGGGGAAAGGTGCGAGACAAGCGGCTCTTTCTATTGTGCCTCAGGAGCAAGCCGAGGTGGGAGGTCACCTTACTGCCGAGCGCGCCGGAACGCGGCCTGTCAAGTTGCTCGAGAGGAGATGCCTTCCCTTGTGAGCACAAAGCCAGCATGCAAATCCTGCTGACTTTGCTCCTTGAGCGTGTGGGGTCCTGGAAACCTCCCTGTCACTCTCTAATGCGTTGTGCTATTGCATTGAAGGACAGAAGAGCCCTTCTTGCCAGCGGAGCTCGTGGACAGGAATAAACCATAAGCCACGTGGCTGTAGCAGCAGCCCGCTGAGGCTGATAGTGGGCAGAACTTGCCAAGCGAGCCCAGGGCCACTGTGGCTCCATGGCACAGGCAGGACTCTCGGCTCCAAGACGACTGGATCAGATTGTCTCTTAAAATCATCTTACGGTGCGGGGTTTAGTCCATGGTTGCGTATCTGATGGGATCGTTTCGGAGGAGAAAGCATCGGCTACAGGAAAGCAGGACTGTGTAGCTCTGCTCCGTTGCCATGGAAGGAGCTCAGGGCAGGGTCCAAGTCCCGTGTCCCCTGGACAATGGCCCGTTGACAGTCCCTGTTAACAACGTGCCGGTCTGCTCCTCAGGACCAAAACGCTTGGGAATAGCACGACGTTCCTCTCCAAGCCAGGCTGAACGGGTTAATGCGGCTCTCACTGCTCGGGCTGGGCGTGCACAGCTCTGCGGTGAGCTCCTCTTGACGGGTCAGTATCGCTGGAACGTCTTGTCGTGCTGTCGAACACCTCGCCTGGGGAAGAGCCGCATGAGCTCCTCGATGCTCAGGTGGCACTAACTTGATAGCTCAACATATGGTTCTGCTGCGCCTCCCGTGCAGAGCAGCAGGGAGACCCCACCTGATGGCTTCATCTCGTCAGGATCTGATGTGTCTTGTGAAGGTGTGAGCGAGGCAAACCAAGCCCGAGATGAAGACCAGAAGAGATCCCATCTGCCACCCAAATCGGGCAGTAAGAACCGGGGCGCAGTGCTGGACCCCCACCAGTTCCCTCTGGGTCTAGGTCAGGGTTGTGGCCAAAAGAGCACGTGTGGGGTGAGCTCCAGCTCCTGTCTGGAGGGGAACAGCCTGATGTGTGCTCTACTTCACGTTCCTCGTTACAAAGCCTCCTGGTAATCAAACAAATGTCACTTCAAGCCCTGCTGTCTTCACCTCTCCTTCCCTCCTCCTCCTAGACTCATCTATTCTGTCACCTCTATCCTCATCTAAATCCCAAGATTTGGGCTTTTTTAGGGAATAGCTTATTTAATAGCCATGCCATTCAAGAAAAGGGCCTCTCTTTCTTCCTCCCTTTCAAAACATTGATCCCAAGACCTCTGCCACCCCAGAGGACAGCTAGGACATTGCATGTGTGGTCCCCCCACACCGCTATAGGAAGACGGAAGGGTTTGGAGCTCTCAGTTTGACATGAGAGCTACGACCACACACACAAGACACTTTACAGCAGCTCCTCGCTGCAGCTTGCTGGACAGGACAGCTTCTACGCAGGCCTTCAGCTGGCCGTAGGAACCTACAGCGCCAGCTTAGCTCCTTCTCCTGAGGGCAATTAAAAGGAGGATGTCAAAGCACACGCTCTGAACAACCCTCTGGAGACATCTCTTCCCCTCGACCGCTGCAGCAGCCCGGGGTGGTGAACTCTCCAGCTTGGCCATCTCTGTGCGATGCCGGGGGTGTTCTGCGTGCCCCAGGCAGCTCCCAGCTATTTACAGCCACAGCAGACTGGGGCCACGCTTTCATTTTTACCCCCAATGACCTGCTTCCCTACTTGGGTTTCATAACAGTTCCTGCCCGACCGGCCAGAGTTAAATCAAACGAAGCTGCAAAACATTTCCTGAAGAATTAGCGGGAAAGGTGAAGCGGCCGCAGCTAAAACGGCCTCTGGTACAGAGCTTCAAAGGAGCATCGAGAACAACGGCTGGAGTGGTGAGGAGGGGAGGATTTGGGGCCAGCTCCACCTGGACCGCGGTGCCCTACCCCTTCCTCACATCAAAAGCTATTTCTCCCCCACGCCGTGTGTAGCCCCCAGTAGAAAAGGCAGTGGGGGAGCAGGAGGCCGGCTGGAGACAGAAGCCACCCACGGTACGTTAGAGAGAGATCTGAGGGACCGGGAGGACGCGAGTCAGGGGAGGAAAGTCGACGTTGCGTGAAACGCGAGCTGCTCCCCGCGGCTCAGGCAGGTGGAACCAACCGGACCCAGCCGAGCTCGGGATGGAGGGGTTAAACTTGGCTGAGGGAAAAGGCGTAGGGGGGGTTCTGTGCTGCCTCTGCACGCTGCAGGGATGACTAAGCACTGCCTGATTTGAAAGCTGTCGTTTCGAAGGCACCAGAGCGAGCGGGAGCCGTGCGCGCTCGGTCCCCCGTGAGGGGTGTGCACCGGCGAGCGAAGGGCTTCGCTCAAGGCCGTCCATAGGTGTGGAGATGGGAGGAGAAAGGGATCCAGTGCTCCCAGGAGGAGCAGTGGGGGAAAGTCAGCCTGAAGCACTGCCAGGGTAACAGAATCCTGTTCTGGGTGGATTATTACACGGCAAATGGAAAAGATAGTCCTGGTTCCCTGCTGGCTCATGCCAGAGGGTGCTGGGAGGACCTGAGCTAGAGCCAGTACATCTCTTCAGTCCCAGTGCAGAGCAACCAAGGGTCACAGTCCAGGCAAGGGCATGTTTTCTGGGCTATGTTAAGGTCTGTCAAGGGATTTGCTTCCTTATTTACAACTGTCAGGCTGTTAGTGGGAGGGGAGGACCCCAAACATACACCCCAGGAAGCATGGGAAGGCAGAGGACAGAGAGATGAGAAGAGAGAAGGTGCTGAGGATGGAGTATGTGTTGGGGCTGGTGGTGGATGTTCCCGTTTAGAATCACAGTATCATTTTGGTTGGAAGAGACCTCTAAGATCGAGTGCAACCATTAAGTCAGCATTGCCAGGGCACCACTACTCTGTGTCCCTCAGCACCACATCTCCATGGCTTTAAAACCCCTCCAAGGATGGGGACTTCACCTCTGCCCTGGGCAGGCTGGGCTGAGCCTGGACAACCCTTTCAGGGAAGAAAAGTTTTCTTTTTAGGGCCAAAGAAAAGAGGCAAGAGGCTGCAGAGAGAGCAGGTGAGACTGCAACAGCCACGTGTGGGCAGAGCCAAGGCCATCCTCCTCTGCCTGCTCTCCTGAGGTTTCTGCCCAAGAGGCCACCAGACCTCCCGTCAGGGCATGGGCTTCTCTGAGGGTTTCTGTGGAAACCAGCCAGTGGCTTTTTTGGTTTCCTCTCCTCAGGCTGGACCTGTCCCAGGGGATGTGGCAACTCCAGGAGCTGTCGTCTTCTCTGCACTCTGTTGCCTTACCAGCTACGGCAAGAAATGGAGACGAGACGGGAGATGATGTAGGAGAAACAGCTTCTTTCCCTGCCCCTTCCCTTTGCAAAGCTCTGTCAAGGGTAACAACCCCCTATTTAGTGTAATTTACAGTAACCATGTTTTAATAGATGTTGTGGGATCCTTCGTCTCATTATGAAAATCCTCTTAGGAGTAGCAGCTCCTTTAATAACCCGGGCTGCAGAAAGTGCCTGTCTATTTACATCTATTTGCATGTATTTGCATGCGAGTTGCTAACATAAAAATCTAGAAAGCTCCGACGACGTCACATTTTTAAGTCTGCCCATCACCTGCAGGGGCAGGAGTTGGACGGCATGACTTTGGTTACATGTGCAAGCGTTGCCCCAGGGCGAGGGAAGAGCCGAGGTCCTGCCCAGGCTCCTCGTCTGCACTGGATGCTGCCCAAACGACTTGATGTTGGAAAGATCCCTAAGTGGATCCTTCAAAACCCCAGATCAACAGTTCCCCGAGCTCTCGGTGCGTGTATGGATGGTTTACCCAGTTCCTTAAGTGCCAGATGGGAAAATTATGGAAAATAAAGTTGCTACAGCAGAAAAGAAAAAGAGGACTGTCAAAACCTGCAAAGTGCTTCACCTTGGGAATGGCAGGATCACCCAATCGCCTGTGACGAGGTTGGTATCTGGGGAGAGGGGAATGCGCTGTGAGATCCCAAGGGTTCTTTCACAAACCTCGCCGAGCTTGGGAGGGAACTTGTTCCCTGCAAAATCCCAGACAAACTGTGGCATAACCGTGCAACTGGTTTGAAAATGGGACTTTCACTATTTGGAAAGTGTTGCCACTTCCCACTGGAACTTCTGGTTAAGGAAAAAACCTGAAGAACAGTAATCAAATAAACAACGAAGCTGAATTCCGAACGTTTTCTACATTGGCCATCGCGTGGTGGCTTGTTTCAACACAGCTACAGCAACCGAGTTCAATAATTCCAAAACGTATCATTCTGACGAAGGAAAAATGTTCTTTAGACGATCCTAGACATGGTGATACGAAATCTGAACTACGAGACAATGTGAATTACAAGATCGTAAAATTGATGAAAAGAAATGAAGTATAACAATAACACCGAAAACAAAACCGCAGATTTACCGTCTTGAAACAACAGATTTAGGACACCACTGAAATGAAACGAGACCACTGAGATGAAACCATTCGACTTCCCAAAGAAAATGATCTGTGAACGGGCAGATTTGCACAATGTTTCAACTCTGCATGAGAAAACTTCCAGGCCTTCAGCACGACATAAATAACCAGGGCCAAAAGGACGTGCCCGGATCTTCCTGCAAACCTGCAGCTTTGCACCGGGAAGGAATCTACCCGAATTCAACAACAAGCCGCAGATCCGGGGAGATCTCATCTGCCGCTCCGAGATGAAAAACTCCTTTCCCGCAACCGAGCCAGCACAAAGCACGTACCTGAAATCCACTGGCAAAACTCCCATTAACGGCTGGATGTTGTTGTGACTCCTTTGAAGTCTAATTGGGAATATCTTGCAGACCGGAGCACGTAACAGCACCACCATCCCAAACATCCCCAACTTCGTACTGCCCCTTCCATCCAAACCACTGCTAATTTAGCCCCCAACTCAGCAGCAGGATTCAATCTGAAAGAGCCTTGGATCAATCCCTGCTGATGAGCTGACGGCCCAGGCTCATTACACTTTCTTTCACCTCTCAGTTTTGATCACTCAGAGCACACCAAGTGCAGAGGTTCTCCTGAGAAAGGCTCCTTTGAGATTGTTAGTTCTAATTTTTAGACTGCCTGGAGAGTTGAGAGAAGCATCTGGATTTATGGATGCCGGTATCAACTAAGCACAGGTTTAGAAACTTGGGGGGATTATTGAGTGATCCAATAATCTTCACCTGGCTCACAGAGAGATCCTCAGTAGAGTTACCTCCTGGCACCTGCCTCCTGCTGTCTTTTCCTGCAGGTGGACACTCCGCTAGCAAAGCTCAGCCCCAGGGAAATAAAGCAAACGAAATCAAGACGGTGATGCAAGACGCAATAACCACAAACCCAGCCAATTTAAAAATTAAATGTAAAAGGATAGCCCTCGTAGAGACAGTATCTCATGGGCAGCATCTCTAATCCCACACATTCAAAAAGTTTGTGTCTACCTTCCAAGTCATCTGGGCTGCTCAAATACCGGAGAGGTGCAGAGATAATAAATAGAGGGCTCTCTCTAACTGCTCTCTCCGATACTCAGCCTGCTGTAGAGCTCCCCACACTCTCAGGCTTTCCTTACAAAGCTGGAAAGGTCCAGTTTCTTTTAAATCAAAGCTAAGACTGCTGCACTGGAAGTGCTTCACACAGCTTTTGTGGCTAGATAGCCTCGGGCTCTAGTAGGTGAGCGCGGCAGCCAAGAAACTTTTAGGTAATGAATATACTTTTCCCTCCGTTGGTGATGACAGGAATTGCCCAGAAGGACAACTGTGGAGTTAAAAAAAGAAAAAGTCTGTGCCTCCAGATTCAGACAAGCTGTGACAGTCCAGAACTCGTGTGCTGATCCTGCTAACGCTCCGGATAAATGCAGAGGTATTGGATCGTCACCGAGAGCTGGTCTGAGGACTCGGGTACTTCTTCTGCCTCTGACCTCCAGCGTTCAGCCTCTGGTCCCAGTCAGGCTCGGTGAGCTGCTGGCCAGTCCCCGGGCACCATCCCATCCTCCCTACGTCTCTCCTCATCCTGCCTCTCCCGAGGCTGAGAGAGCTGGGATTTTTTAGCCTGGAGAAGAAAAGGCTGAGGGGAGACCTTATTAATGCCTGTAAGTATCTAAAGGGTGGGTGCAAGGCTGATGCAGCCAGACTCTTTCCAGCAGTTCCCTGTGACAGGACGAGGGCAACAGGCACAAGCTGGAACTGAGGAAATTCCATTTAAATATGCAAAAAAACTTCTTTACCATGAGGGTAACAAAGCCCTGGAACAGGCTACCCAGGGAGACTGTGGAGTCCCCTTCTCTGGAGACAGTCAAAACCTGCCTGGATGCCGTCCTGAGTAATGTGCTCTAGGCCATCCTCCTTTAGCAGGGCAGTTGGACTGGATGATCTCTAGAGGTCCCTTCCAATTCTGTGAATTCTGTGATTCTGAGCCACCAGCCCCTTTGGGAGTCTAGTAAAAGCTGCCATTACCTTCCTCCCCAGTTCTCTCGAGCCAGCCCATCTCGGTTTTGGGTCTGAGTGTCTCTCAGAAGCACTATTATGTCCCCATCAATTACCTCTGCTAGATCAGTGCCAAAAATCTAGTCCTTGGGGTGGCATCTTTAGCGCTATTAAGAGAGAGAAGCAGCATCAGGGTCTCTGTTCATTCTCTCCCCTTGCAAGTGGAGTAGCCCTTCTTGCAATATTTCATTAATTCTCAGACATATGCTCTGGGAATGTCAAAATGTTAGGATCTTCTGGAATGAAGCGATAAGTAGAACTGACAAGGAATTAAAGAGCGAAACACCTAGAGAACAAATATCGCTTCTTCGGGTGCAAGTTGCTATAGCTACAGCCCTGGTAGATGCACCTCCACCCCCTAACTTTACCCCCAAAAAACTCCCCAAAAAACCACTTAACCCAACCCAACAGAAATAAAAATAAAATGTAATAATCTCAGGAAATGTGTGTGTCCTCTCCTTTCTTGAGTGGATGTGCTTGATGGGTGCGGCTAACTGATTTGAGCTAATTATTTTTTGTGTTTATATTTATTGGCTGTGATTAGTTATGCAACAAAGACTATGGGAGAACAAATCATGTCAGTGCAGCTAATTGGAGATAACACAAGCGGTAGCAAAAGCAGTAATTTTTATATTTTACGCATGAAAAGGAGACCCAATCTCCCTGGTTTTAAATCAATGAAGTGCTGTTGAGGTCTCCACCTGAGGATATGAACCAAGGGCAGAAAAGCAGCACTCCGTAGGAGTTATTCCTGTTTTTTGGGGGGGCTCTATTTATAAAGCTACAGAAAACCACAGATTTTAGTGGAGTAAAGCTGGGGCCGGGCTCAGAACACTGGGCGCCAGAACCTGGATCTGTTGCTGTGTGGCCTGCCCTGGGTGATCCTGCTCTGGCAGGGGGGTTGGACTCAGTGATTTCCAGAGGTCCCTTCCAACCCCTGCCATTCTAGGATTCCAAAAAATAAAATACATGGCGTTTTGTTCCTTTGGGGTGAAGGCTGGTGTGAGGCCACCTGACCACAAATTTTAGGACTTTTTAGGAATGGAATATGAACCTTTTCTGCTCGTCCCTAGAAATGTCCGTTTCCACGCCTCCTCCAAGGCTCTGCTGCTTAGATCCAGCAGGAATCCCAGCTCTAGGCAATGCACAGTGCATGGGAAGCCACCTCCTGTCACAGCTCCTGCCTCGCTTCCCTTTCCTCTCAAAAATCTGGGCAGTCATTTTGCATCTGGCCGTGACAGCCCCGGCATCAGCTCCCTCCCAGTTTGCTCCGCTGCGCTGGCACGTTCAGCAGTCAAACTCCATCTCTCCGGTTTGCGTATTCAGCCCTGGGATTGTGCTGCCGACGCTCTTCACAACCGACCCTGAACTTCTATCCTGCTCCGAAGAAGGACAAAGCCACTGGCCCTGCTTCCCAGTGAGGAATCAGCCTTTCTGACAAGGTTTGTCAAGGTGCTGAGGCACCTACAGCTGCAAACAGCTGCCTGGTGTTACAACCAGGATGTCTAAGGTGCCCAGTTCATCATCTTGTCTACACCTGGAGCTACAGGTGCTCAAACAGCCCTTGAAATCAGACCCTCAGGCTGAGATTCATCAGGCAGGGGACAGGTGAGATGTCACCTCCCCGAGGCACCAGGCTCTTTCCTTGCGACGTGTGACCCACGTGCGACGAATCCAACTCTACCCACTCTCCTCGTGCTCTGGGGCTGACCCAAGAAGCTCAGACGAACCACCCAACGCTCCCACAGGTCCTACGAAGCACTGAAATTTGAAGAGGTTTGGAGGCACTTCCTGGCTGGATTCCCCAGCTCGTCTCCACCATCAGCATTTGCGCCCTCCCGCTTTCCACCGTCAACAAGCCGCGACCTGGCCCGCCGCCGCCCCGTGTTCCCGCCAACGCTCCGCGTGTTTGTTTCTTTCTGGAGTGCAGCCTCTGCTAATTTATGTTAATTGGAATTGCACAGGTAGGTTTTTTTCCCTCGCCGTGTCCCTCCGCATCCTGCTGTGAAATCAGCCTGGCTTTATAATCTCCCGCAGCAGCCTGGAGCCTGCTGGAACACCAGGAGCCCCCGCGTGCAAAGCCAAGCATGCTGACAAGCTGCCTTTCTTTTTTTCTTTCTTTTTTTTTCCTTCTTTCTTCCCCCCCCCCTCCCCTCTTCCTCATGAGGAATTTTGCATATCTGGCTAGTTTTGAAGGCTCACTGAGCCATGCTTACAATTCTCTTTTATTTATTTAGCAAGAAACCGCCATTTCCAAGGCTGGCTGCCCTGCGGCACCACAAGGATATGGCTTTTTCCTCTCCTTTTGCTGGCTGTTCTGGGGCAGAAAAGGCAGGAGAAGGTTTTTGTGCTCCTTGTGCCTCTGTGCAGGGCAACACTTGTCGTTTGGCCTGGGTGCCAGTTGCAAGCCCAAGGCGTGGGAGTCAGGGGGAGCTTTGCCTTTAGCTCCCAGGGGAGCAGGGTTTGGCTTCTTCAGGGAAGTGAAAAAGCTCTGCTTTTCCTGCCTTTTTTTTTTCTTTTTTCTCCTCTTAGAACAAATTTGAAGGGAAAACCTCCTTCCTTGGAGAGATGGCTCTAGGGGTGCAGGCTCTGAGCTGGCACCCAGGAAATCCTCTCCTAAGAGGCCCCATGGAAGGTGAGAGCACCTGGGGACCGGGGATCTCTGAGCTCCAGGGACACACCACCCTACCGCTTGTTGAAGAAGCTAAAGAAATGCAAATCCCAAGAGTCTGGGGGGGCTTTGATTACTAAGGGAGTTTTCAAAACCTGGTTTATATCATGAGAGAATTGGTTTTCCCCACCAGACACAGCGGGAGCTTTTATCTTCTGCAGGGAATTAGCGCAGACGCGGATCCCTGTGATGGAGATCAGAACTTGACCACCAGTACCTCATTAGCTTGAAAAGTTACCTGGTTTATTTCTGTCCAAAGGATATTTTCCTTGGGTGCTTTCATCTTAAAAACACTAACTTCTAGAAAAACCAAGCTTTAATGTCATGTGTGATTTTGCTTTGTTTGAGGAGTGGAAAATGCCACACGCGGTGGCATCTGCACAGGATTGAGTCACAAGGGAAAAAAATAAACAGTCGTCTTTCTTGGTTTGATCTATGTACATCTGTTTCCTGGGAGAGAGGTGAAATGGGATATTTACTCGGGTAAGTGTTGTCAGCCAGATGCACTCCACTGTGAAATAAATAAAAAATGATATTAAAATTAACTATGTAAAAGGGATCTGGAGCTGGGCTTTTCAGCAGGAACTGGAGGTTTTGTGCGTAGCATGCATAACAAGACTATGAATATTCTCATCTCTAAAGGTTCCAAATGAAATGTCAGTCCCATCAGAGATAACAACCAAACTTCTCGCTTTTAATGAGATTGGGATTTCCCTCTGTGCCTGATGGGGCTGCTCTGCTAATCTTGCTGTTGGCTGCGGTTTGGGGGGAAACCAGACACGGGCGGGCAGCTTCCAGTCTTGGCTGGCACACAAAAGTCACAGCAGATCTCATCCCTTCCTTGCTGCTTGGACAGACGGACACTGGGCAGCCGACCAAAGGCTCCAGAGGCAGCCCCAGCACCTCTGTATCGTGCCACACAGAACCACACAATCGTTACGGTTGGAAAAGACCTTTAAGATCATCAAGTCCAACCATTATCTAACACTACCACTACTACATCATACCCTAAAGCACCAGATCTAGATGGCTTTGCAATACACCCAGGGATGGTGCTTCAACAACCTCCCTGGGCAGTCTGGTCCAGTCTTCGATAACCCTTTTGGCGGGCAAGTTTTTTCCCGATGTCCAACCTAACCCTTCCCTGGGCACAACTCGATGCCGAAAGGCACTCGCTCTGTGGTTATGCATCCTCAACGAAGTCCTGACTTCAGAAGGGACTCGCATGATGCTACTAAGAGTAAACCGCAATCGGAGATAAGCTGGAGGAGGAGAATGGCCTCTGTCAGACGCGCATCTGATGGCAGGAGCTACGTAACCCAACAGACCGCTTTCAGTAGCTCACAGATGAAGATTAGAAGGACCAAAGGAGGAAATAAACAGCTGTGTTTTAAGAAGGGGGGTAATTTGTCACTACAGAGCTTACTGAGGGAGAACGTTCGTTCGCTGTCGTCTGGTGCCTTTAACTCAGAATGGGATGTCTTGCTAAAAGCTACGCTCCGGTTTAGGCCCGTATTGTCAGGCTCAGAAAAGGAACCGCTCTGCAACACTGTACGGCAGGAAATCAGACTTGATGGTTGTAATTGTGCTCCTGTCCGGCCTTAAAATCTATTGATCTGCGAAAATAATTGCCACAGTTTACTGATTTTCCTGAATGTTTGATGGTAGGTAAGAAATACTTCTGCATCCTGCGGCCTCAGCTGCCCTGAAAGAATTTCCTCTTTGCATTGAGCAGGAATTAGAAAAAAAAAACAACAAACAAACTGATTCCATGAAACCAAAGGAAAACTTTAAGTGAATCTTTGCTTAGTTGTTTGACAGATTTTTTAAATTTTTTTTTCTGTACTTGCTCAACGGAATCTGTCTGTCAGGAGTACTCAGCATCATCCTGTGGGTGGGCCTGGGAACGCTGGAAACGTGGGCGCTTTCTGGCTTATTCGACTTAATTGCAAAGCATCACATCACCCTGGCTTAATGGACGTGACTCTAACTGGGGCCATACACCAAGTGGTGTCCTAATCAAGGTGGAAGAGTAAAAATAGAAAGTTGTTTTTCCTTCACGTACAAAGAAAGGCTTGAGCATGCAGGGTTTTTTAATTCTTCCAGGAAGGAGCCCCGCTCCAGCTCGATGCTTGGCAACGTGAGGTGCCCGCACCGTGTTAGGCTTCCTCAATGCCTGGCAGAATGCACTCAGAACAGAGCTGGGGGTATTTTCTGAGTGAAAGTGCTACAGAAATGGTGCTGAGACCTTGCACGGGTCTGTCAGTACAAGATAAGCGTTTATACAACAGGTGACCCCTCCCAACGCACCAAGAT
This sequence comes from Baryphthengus martii, assembly GCA_013396935.1. Classification (NCBI taxonomy): domain Eukaryota; kingdom Metazoa; phylum Chordata; class Aves; order Coraciiformes; family Momotidae; genus Baryphthengus; species Baryphthengus martii. The sequence goes on along the minus strand of VWZK01021604.1, from coordinate 98,531 downwards.
GCGCCCGTTTGCATTTGGCATCTTAAAAGGAGAGCCGTTCCCCCACGCACTGAGCCTGCTCCTTCCTCTTGCCCAAGCTTGCGTGTTTTGTCTTCCCAGTTATCACTGTGGAAACTCCAACATAATATTAGTTTAATTAGCGATCAGCTCCTTTTATGGAATGCAAATGCCCTATCCGACTAAATCCCCCTTCTGAAGTTGGCAGATGCAAATTAAATCCTGTGCACTGAAGTGTAATTTGGCTTTGAACACTCTTAAAGGCCCTCAGTGATTCAGTGGGTGGAGGGGAATTAGTCTTAAGCTGCATTTGTTGCTTTCTCCTCCCTTAATTTGTTTATATTAATGCTACTGAAGCAATACAGAATGCAGACAAAGTGCCAAGTGACACACATGAACGGAAGCCAAGGTTTTACTGTTCGCTTTTGGAGCTGTAAATAACACCGGTCCAATCTACCTGAAATAATGGTAAATAATGGGCCAGCTGCCACTTCACATCCCGTCACATTCTCCACGACCAGCAGGCTTGGAATGGTCAAGTGGTCCCTCCTGCAGTCACACAGGGTGCTTCTGAGAGCTCCAAGGGCTCGTTTTTCACTGAAATACGTTCCTTTGGCTGTTACATCCTCACCCTGATTGGTGACTCTGGAATTCCCATCCCTCTTGGAGAACTCTTGAAGCTTTCCCTACTGATGCACTAAGCTGGTTCCTCCAGAGATCACCCTTCTCTGGTGGGTCCCAGTGAAAAAGGCAGTCATTTTGGCTAGGATCTGCTCTTCCTTCTAGCAAACCAACTTTGGGCAGAAAACCTTTATCTTGAGGTTTCACAACTCACTAAATTCTGCTCGTTTTTTTAAGGGAGATCAACTCTCCTCAGCGGTTTGGCCACACTTCATTCTACTAAACCACACCTTCAAAGAAGCCATCTTCATCCACGTCTCCCTAGATGCAAATACATTCTCCAGCAGTCAGCGGAAGCTCTGCCTCTGGATTGTCATGAGGTCCACCAAAAGGACTGCAGCTGAAATATTTACAATATGAAGACTTACTCTGCGTAGGAACTTTGACAGCAACGCATTGAAGCCGTGGTGTTAGATGAGCTTTACACCTCCCTGCGACTGCGCCCACTGCCCGCAAGCAGCAAATCCCACAGACCAAGGGCAAGACTCTAGTTCACGGTTTTTTATACGCCTAATAATCTGCAGGAGGCTCTGAGGAGCTCCCATAGTGCCTTGGTTCACAGCTTCTTTAAATGAACAGACAACAAAGACATTCTGCAAAAACAATCTAGGACAACCTTCCAGTATTGCCACCGTGGTTTTCACATCTAACAGGTACCACTTTCAAATGTCTTCTTTTATTTTCCTTCAGTGCATTTACTCGGAAGTAAATTTGCAGGTCAAATACCATCATGTGAGCCTGATCACAGTGTTTCAGTCTGATCAATCCTTTCACTCCACACGTTGCAATTTAAGCAAGAGGTTTTAAGGCGGCCCCAACAAATTAATTACAGACCATAGCCCACATTTTTCTTCACTGCTCTTAGATCAGGCAGCGATCGAGCCCCAAGTATTTCTCCTTCCCTGTAACGTTTCTACAGCTTTTATTTTAGAGTCTCTCTGTTTCCTCCTATGTTCTTCCTGTCTCTGATGATTTATTCTCGGGTCTGAATTCAAAGCGTACGTTCCTCTCACCAGCCGGCGCATTATCACGCCACACAAATTGCTCGTGTCCCACACTCACCAAATGGCTTTCATCCAGTGCCTTCAGGTTTCGGTTGTTTTTTTTTTACATATATATATAAGGAGTGATTTTCAAGCCAAGTGGTGTTTTGTAGAAATGAATCACACAGGAGAATCTGTAGGTAACAGGCACTTTAATTCCTATTCCTGGTTTTCTGCCGAACATTTTAACAACTGAGCGAGTAAGTGCCTTTCAATTACATGCTTGTTGCAGACACTCCCTGCTTATGTTTTATAACAATGATTTTGGATCAAGAGGTTTGCAGCTAAAGGGATAAACATTTAGCCCAGATAAGCAGATTTGTAGAAATTATTGTTATCCAGAGCTGGTTTGATTCATTAGGAACCAGCAGTGGACAGCTCTTGAAATCCGACGGGGATAAATTTATCCTACCAAAGTGAAATCTGCTAAGGGATGAGTCTGAATTATGCTATATTCATAATGGCATTTCCTTCTGTTATACAATATGGAAAAAATAACCACGTGAGAAAAATGATTTCCTCCACCAGTCTCCCTGACCTCAACAAAGAGCTGAAACGCACTTGCAGGGAGATTTTTGGGTCCTTTCAGCATCAGAAATGGGGCAGTGAGGATTCAGCAGCAAAGTGCAGTGAGATCCTGGACATTCCCCCGTGTAGGCTGCAGGGATGGGCAACAGGAAAAGATAAATTTGTAGGCGATACTGGTTCCAAACCACTGATATTCTCGTGCATTTTGATAACAGACGTAACATTTCACTGCAACCCACGTTTCACAGAACCATTTCCGTTGGAAAAGATCTTTAAGCTCATGGAGTCCAACCATCAACCCTACTCTACCAAGTGGCTGCGCAAAGACTTCTTTGACCCTAGAGATGGACTCATCTTTTAGACACAGATGGACTGTATCTTTTTTTGAAGTCTTCTACTTCACTACTCTGACCTAGCAACTCATTTATATTTCTTTCTCTCTCTGCTTCTCTCAGTCTTCCTCTCCCCTCTACCTCCTTCCCCTTCCTTCTGGTTCCATAAGCAATTTTTTTTTGTACAGAGGGACGTAATTTTGGGAGAGGGATGAGTATTTGCCCGTCCTGCAGTAGGTTACCCAGCTCTCGGGGCAGAAAGTCACCCAGAAAGATCTCGTACATCATTCCATTCCCATCTACGAATCGGCCAGGGGAGAAGGCCACTGAAATACAGCACAAGACAAGGGTGGGCAGCAAAGCACACACTTGTCATAGAATTAGTGCCAGAAATACCCGGGGCGATCCATCAAAGTTACGGCGTGTTCTCCTCGTGGTTAGTTGATATATAATACCCCCAATCAATAACTAAAGAGAGGGGAGAGAAGAAAGGGATTTGATTTAATATTTGCCCGGGCTTTGTAGAAAAGTAGGATTTATGGCAACATAAAAAAAACAAACAACAACCCCAAACAAATTTAGCCTCTAGCTTAATAGCCAATTGGTCCCTGTGATATTGCTGGAATCGTATTTACTGTGCATCCTAATACAACGACATTAATATCCGTGTACCTGCTCAGCCATGTCACGCTGGGTATTAGCTGGCGTGAAGCATACATCTGGGCTTGACTTGGGAACAGCTTCCGTAAGGAAACGTTTTCGTTATTGCGTTGAACATTTTGAATCCCTAAAAGGTTTGCAAACTACGATCGACGTCAGCAAGGAGATCTCGGAACCTGATTTGGCTTGGCCTTGTGCTACCGGGTCTGTCTGTGTCAAGAGTGAATTACAGAATCACCCAACAGTGAAGGTTGGAAAAGACCTCCAAGGTCATCAAGTCCAACCGTCTACCCAACACTATCATGACCACTAAACCACGTCCCAAAGTGCCACATCTACACTTTTTTTGAACATCTCCAGCGATGGTGACTCCACTCCCTCTCTGGGCAGCCTGTTCCAAGGCCTCACTATTCTTTCAGCATAGAAATCTTTCCTAATGTCCAATATAAACCTCCTCTGGTGCAACTTAAGCCCATTACGTCTCATCCTACTGTCAATTACTTGGGAGAAGAGACCAACCCCCACCTCACTCCAACCTCCTTTCAGGTAGCTGTAGAGAGCAATAAGGTCTCCCCTCAGCCTCCTCTTCTCTGGGCTAAACAACTCCAGCTCCCTCAGCCACTCCTCATCAGACATGTTCTTCAGATCCCTCACCAGCTTTGTTGGCCTTCTCTGGACCCGCTCCAGCACCGCAATGTCTTTTTCATACTGCGGTGCCCAAAACTGAACCCAGTACTCGAGCTGGGGCCTTCCACTAAAAGCAGGGTTGCAAAACACATCGGGTAGCTCCAGACCTGGCAATAACCACTGGATGTTTCTGCTTGGCCTTTGCTGTTACATTTGAGACATTAATCTATGAAATCACACGAGACGTTTCTTTTTATTTTGCCTTCCTGCATCTCTTAGATCCAGGTCCCTGTTCTGGAGGGCTTCTGGTTCATGTGATGTGGCCCACGGGAACCTGCACAAGCTTTACACCCAGACATGTATTCTGCCATAACTCCTCTCCAGATCCTGCAGGGAATGACGCTACAGTTAAAAGAAGGCAAATGATCCAGTGTAAAATAAAACTGGCTTCCAAAGGTTGGGCAGAGACATGGAGAAGTTTTACACGTTCTGCCTTTTTATGCACCGTCAACTAAGGCTGGGAAAAACAAGCACAGCCTTTAGCTTCAGCTGCTAATCCCTGCTCTTGGCCAAAAAAAGCAATGAAAAGCTGTCAATGTTGAGTGAATTCAGACCTTCCTTACGGCAAATCCTGACACAGAACATAGTAACAGGTGGTTAGATGCTGATTTCAGCAATTAGAGTATTAAGCCAGCAGCATAACTGGCCTCGTAGCCACGTTTTGCTTTCAGATCAGCACCAGACTCTCCTCCAACCCTCATCCAAATACTCAACAGATTAGCTGAATCAGCAGAATTTGAGCAAGACACGTGGTTCTCAGCATTTTGGTACTACTCTGGTCAAAGAAAAGCAAAGGGTGACAATCCCAAGGGTGCTGCGATACTGGTCTTCACAATACTCATCACAGTTCCAACACAAATGTGCAGGCAGAGCAGCGGCGTGCACTCCTGTTTCGCAAGAAGATCGAGAACCACCATCCCCTCTGCCCTGTATCTTTCATGAGCATTTCATATTCTCCTAAAAAAACCTGGGAATCGGGCTCACGGAATGGAACAGGCTCAAGCACGGAGGAAAATGCTCAGATGTATGACCCAAGCACTCAGTCCACAGATCCTGCAAGATCCAAAAATATCCTCCCTCCTCGCACAGGACACAAGAGTGACACGTGAATTTTGCCAAGCAGTTGATCTTTTGAACCCGCACACTTTGCATAATGGGAAGAGTAATGTCCTCCAGCTTAGGAATTACTCCATGCGTGACCTGAGCTACGGAGGAAATCATCTAAATAATTCCTCGGATATCTTCAGGCCTTCAACTCCATTGCCCACATTATTCACTGGCCTGAAATTCAGGTCATCAATTTACGTCAAAGTGCAAGGTGAGCCAAGACCATCAGGGTTCTCATTTAACAGCTTTTTTTTTATACTAAATTTGTAGAAGTACAGGTGAAAACGCAAAAGGCGGAGCAACGGCGTCTCAAAGTCTGCGACTCGGTTGGAATTTCACAGACTCTTTATTCTTAGACCACAAGCAACAAACTAAAACAGCCACAACAGGAAAGCTCCTGAAGACAGCTCAAAAAGAAATAGGATCTATGTCACCCTGGGCCACTGATAAACCCCTCACAACAAGAAAAATCAGCTCATTTTCCCTCCCAGCAAGTGTGAGATGTTTTAGGAATGGTTTCTTCTGTTGATTATTTCTGTTAAATGAGTCCTATTATAATTACGAAGCCTGCGATCGAGAGTTAATCCCTGGCTCCAATCTCCCCAGCCTTTGAAAAAAATTGATCTCAATCTTGGCACGAACCATTGTGTTCAGTCTCCTAAAAATTCAACTGCGGGTAGACAAAGCTCCGTAACCGTTCCTAGGTCGGAAATGAATGCGTATTTATTGCAACAATAGCCGTCTTGCCAGCCATTCACAGCTCCAAGAGCAAAACACAGGAGCTTCTTCAGAAATCAAACCAAGCAGATGTCTCCAATGAACGCAGTTATCGCATCGGCAGAACATGTCTTTCAGTCATCTCCCTAGTAATTAATTTTCCCGTTATCACCAAAGCCATTTCAGAGACTGGGAAGAAAAAAAAAACAAGAACCCGCTTTTCTCACCGGCCTCCACGCTGATCCCCGGATCGCAACTCGTCTCATCCAAAGGCGGCTTCCGAACGGAGAAGTCACTGGAGACACCCTCGCTCCGCCATTCAGCGGCAGAGGCCGGCAGCCCCCGTTGTCCTCCTGCAGAGACAGAGATAACAATGCCCGTTTTTCCCCCATAAAAGCGAGTTCAAAAAAGCATTTACCTGGAACAACAAAAGCAAGGGGATAAATAAGAAGAAAGCGCACGTGGTGTTTAGGATAACACGCAATTAAAGGATTAAAAATTCATACTTTTCGATGGGAAACGGCAGTGAAATCGCTGAGCCGTTAATGACTTTGAATGAAAGGGGGACTTATCTCTTCACTCAACCGGAGTGTTCAGAACCAAGATAGACCTTTTATCATTTTTAATTGTTCCAGTGGTGGAATGCTGGAGCTGTGTGCCTGCCAGAGAAGTTGTTGTTATTCTAATGACTGAAAGAAACTTTTCTAAATCTGCTGCTATAGCCTTGGGTGGTGGAGCTGCCTGGGGAGGATGAGGGAAGGAGAGGAAGACCACTGACGTGCTCCATCCAGAGGTGGATGGAGGTGTGCTAGCAGAGTGCCCAATCTCATATAGACAGAACCTAACAGGATGAGACCAGTCCTCCCGTGTCCTAAGCTCACTTGGCTGAGCCCTTCAGTTGCCACAGGCCTTCTGCTAGAAGATCACCCCTTTCAGCGCCCCCAACACTAAACCTAAACCCTTTCTGGTCCTCACAGAAAGGCTTGAATAAGATTTATGGATGTGAAGCCTTCTGCCGAATGACTGTCACCTTCTTTACGTTACTTTTTAGAGCACATCTATTATTTTCAGAAAGACAGATAGTCCACCAGGGAGCCAGGTGGATAGACATAAACAGATAGACCGGAGAAGGAGAAATTCATACACACATCTTGGTGTCTATCTCTCGGTAAGAAGTAGTGTTTTAAACATTACTCTTCTCACGGCCATAAAGACAAGACAATTGATTGTTCGGTTTTTTAAAGCGAGTCCTGGCTGATCACACAACCGGCTGGAGTGGAGCTGGAAAAAAAACCAACCCTCAGCTACTGGGAGAACTGTAATTGGACAACAGCCAGTTCACAACCACCGACAAGGCTGAGGTCTGAGAGATGCGACGCAAGACCCTGGCAACGGAGAGCTCTATTTTCATCATGGGAGAAAAGTGGCCTGATTTTCCTCAGTTCTGGAAGATGATGGGCACCCTTGATTTGTAATTTGGCCATTCTGTTTGGAGTACTTGATGATTCTTCCTTTTATAACTGCGGCCAAAAATGGCAAAAAGGATTTTGCTTGCAGGATTCAAAGAGACAACACAAACAAAAAAACAAGACATCATCTCGTGAAAGGGATCAATCAGCAATAATTATAGCCTGGGAGATGAAAACTTTGGGAAGCACTGGAGGTGTGAAAGGAGGAATTTGGAAAGAGTTTTCTGAGCTTAACATCTGGTCAGAGATACATTCTCTAATCAGCATGAGACAAATTTGTCTCTTTAGGGGGGACGAGAATTATCCCCCGATGGTGTTTGCTGTGGGTTCCCTCGGTGCCCAACGTGCAGCCCTTCCTACAGCTACACTGCTGCCTTTTGTCCTGTTTGTAGGGCTTTAAATGGGATTTTAGTGGAGTTTTCCCCCTTATTTTAATCCTGTGCTGTTGATATGGATGAACACATTGCAGAATTATGCAAATCTCTGTAAATAAGTGGGGTCTTACTGACCAGAACAGTTACACCGGCTTTTTCCAGCAACAGACCTTTCCCTCCAGCTCAGCTTTGTGAAGGGCACAGCTGGGACCTGGGACTCTGATCTGTGCCCCCACCAGAAATGTTTGCGAGCTCTTGATTTATGAAGCTCATCCCACAGAAATACTTAAAATTTAGGTACGCACTCAAAATGAGGAGCGCCGCTTGGAAACGGGGCCATCGCGGCCGTCGCTTCTGTGCCTGCTCTAACACAGACCATCGGAATTTGCCGAATTTTAACAGGCAGATGCAGCGTGCCTCTCTGATTTCTCCATTTGCAACAAGAAAATACCAAGAGGTGAAATTTTATTTTTTTCCAATTACTTTTTTTATTGGCATTTTCATTTTTTTTTAAATATAAACATCACCCCGTTCACATTACTCAGTCAGCCACACGGGAAACGGTGATAAGTTTTGTTGATATTATTTTTCTCCGAGGGATTAACAAGGATAATATTTATATACGTATTAAGAGATTGGTGCGTACCCTCAGGCAGCGGCAAAGAGAATGAGAAATATCAGCAGCATCAAACCCAGTTGCAGGGGGCTGGCTGTTATTGCACTTCAGCAGCACGGCAGGGCCAAGGGCACTGGAAGGACGTCACTTGGGATACTGGAACCGGATTACACTGAGCTAAATCATCCTGTGCCACTCCCCAGAAAGGGGACAGTTTTCCCAGACAGATTCCTACAGAGTTATCTATAGAATCGCAGAATGGTTTGGGTTGGAAGGAACCTTCAAGATCATCTCGTTCCAACTCCTCTGCCATGGGCAGGGACACCTCCCACCAGACCAGGTTGCTCAGAGCCCCATCAGCCTGGTGCTGAGCACATTCGGTGATGGAGCATCCACAGCTTCCCTGGGCAACCTGGGCCAGTGTCTCACCATCCTCAGAGTGAAGAACTTCTTCCTTACTTCTAACCTAAATACACCCTTTTCCAGTTTGAAGCCATTACAACTTGTCCTATCGCTACAAACCCTCGTAAAAAGCCCTTCCCCAGCTTTCCCGTAGCCCCTTCAGGTACTGGAAGGCTGCAAGAAGGTCTCCCCCGAGACTTGTCTTCTCCAGGCTGAACAGCCCCAACTCCCTCAGCCTGTCCTCACAGGAGAGGTGCTCCAGCCCTCTGAGCATCTTTGCGGCCTCCTCTGGATCCTCCCTGATAGATCCACATCCTTCTAGTGCTGGGAGCTCCAGAGCTGGACGCAGTGCTCCAGGTGGGGGTCTCATGAGAGTGGAATAGAGAGAACCTCTCAGAACCTGCTGGCCACGCAGCTTTTGATGCAGCCCAAGACACGGTTGGCTTGCTGGGCTGCCATTTACCTCACCCTGCGTTAGCCATGTGGTATCCAAGCCTGAAAACGCTACACAGATCCTGTCCGCATCTCCTTGCGCTATGGAGAGATCCTACACAAAACATGCACTTCCAACTGTGAAGGATCAAGGAGAAACTTGGCCCAAGAATTGTAAATAAAGAGGATGGGACGAGTAACGACACGCCCGGGGGCGCGATGTGCTGGGAGTTCACAGGAGCCCTCCAGGTCCTGCTCTCAGCTCCCGAATCCCTGTCCTGTGCTTCCTCTGGGGAGACACGAGAAGATACCTGTAAGATGACACTCGGGTTGTGACCGCACACGCTGACAATATTTTGCCCTTTTGCACACTCAGCTGACATCAGACTTGTAACCATTTTATGCTGCTTGGTCCTTCCAGCTCCCCCAGCAAGCGACAGCCTCTTTCATCCCCACGAGGTCTGTGTAGGATGGAGAGCAGTGAAGGAAAGAAACCTTGTGGCATTAGAGAGGGGAGGGAAAAAGGCCAGTTGTGATTGATGCCCAGAAATCACAGAGCTCGGCGAAACTCCTGTAATTTAAGCGAAAAATCAGAAGTGAAACGTTATGCCCGTGTCACATGTGATGGCTCTTGGGAGAAGGCAAACACCGTTCAACCGGTTTCGACAGCAGGACACAGAGGAGAGATTACCCACTGAGATTACAAATACTATGGACCCAAATCTGTCCATTCCAGTGTGACAGCATCGATGGGAAGCAGAGTGCAGGACAAGAGGGAACGGCCTAAAGCTGCACCAAGGGAGGGTTAGACTGGCCATTAGGAAAACATTTTTTCTCTGAGAGGGTTGTCAAGCATTGGAACAGGCTGCCCAGGGAGGTGGTTGAGTCCCCATCCCTGCGTGTGTTTAAAAGTCGTGCAGATGAGGTGCTGAGGGATTTGGCTTAGGGGTGATAAAGATAAGAGTAGGGTTAAAGGTTGACTTGATGATCTGATAGGTCTTTTTCAACCTTGACGATTCTATGATTTTACGATCCGCTCCAGGAGACTCCTCGGAGAACATGGACAAAAGCAAAGCATCTCTCTCCCGATTTAATTGCATCAAAATGTTTTCCCATTCTCCCCGTACAAAAGATTTCGTCTGAGCCAAGCCTCCCTTCAGGTCGGCGGGACAGAAACTTTGTGACTGACTTTAACGAGATTATGTTCATGCTCTGCAGAGTAGAGCCTGGGCTGAGTAAAGCTTGAATGCTCCTCGTTCCCATTTACTCCTACTCCTTCAGATGTAGCTCTCAGCCCTTGAGAGGACTCGCTGACCCTTGTGCTGAGCGACTCCCTGGCCTGGGAAATCTTGGACAGAAAAGGGGACAACTGTCCTGGTCCCACCTGTGGTGCCTGGACACCCACGTGCCTTTCGGGAGGAGAAATGTTTTATTTGTACCTCCCAGTAGACCTGAATCCAAGTTTTACTGTGTTTGACAGCAGCATCTCAAGGCATTTAAGCGGATATTGTCCCTTCTCCCATAAAATGTGCCAAGAGCAGCCTTACCCAGAAATACAGCTTCTAGCAAGGGGCTATAGGATGGGCTCTTCCCCTTCTAGCGTCAGCATGGAAGAGGAGGCATTGAAATAACCCGGGAAACCTTTCCATGGTTTCAAGCCTGGGGTGGAGGCGACCAGTCGCTGCCCTAAGGCAGAGATGCCACTCAGCAGATTCCCTGGTGCTCTCCCTGCTCCCTCCTTGCCCAGTGCCACCCTTGTTCTGCCGGCAGCAAGGGGGCCACGGAGCCGCTCGCAGCGACGGGGCCGCGGAGGAACGGTGCGAACGGCCTCGCAGGCAGCAGCCGGAGCCTGCCTGGAAGAGGATGGAGTAACGGTTCTGTTAGGGCCTCGGGGGCCGGCTGCTGTATCTTTAATCAACTTTATAAAAACCTTCGGGGTCAGAAGAGCAATAAAATGACAGAGGCCAAGCCCAGGCTGCCCCTTTGACACTTTCCACCTCGCTCATCACTTCATCCTGCCTTCCCGCAAAATCACCTCGCTTTGGCCTGACCTTGGAAGGCGACGGCTCCGCTCAGCCTGGCAAAATTAAGATGATTTGTCCCCCTTCGTGTTGCCGCATTTGCTTTCGCCGTGCTCCTCCAATCTGTTTGCTGCAAGTTCAGGGCTGCCTAATTGTATTCCAATGGAGACAAACCTCATGATTAAAGCTCAGGCGCCAGCCTATCCGGGCTCCGGCGGCAGGGACCCTGAAATTGCAAACTCAATCTTCCTGATGGATTTAATTTGGGGATCTGTTTTGTCACCCTCGTGTCGGGTGCAACAACAACTCCAGCCCCGCCTGCCCCCTCCTTCTCTCGCTCCTCCTGGCAATTTCCTCATTGCTTAAAAATATTCAGCGAGGCTACATCAAAGTGAATATTGAGACTTGTATCATTGTTGCCAGGGGTGACATTAGATGAGAATTATATGAAACAATAAGGGCGCTGGAGTATAATCCATTTGACATTTGGAACATGTTCCCAGTGCTCTGTGCTCCTCAAAACATTCACACAACAGAACTGTCTTCATTTTCATCACCATATTTGTGTGCACGAGTAGATTTAACTCTCTTTTGTTTCTCTGGCTGGTCATTCCCCACAAGGCCAACAAAAAGAAAAACCTCACTTCTGGGGATGCTGCCCTGGCCAAGTATCAGTTTTGCTTATTTATACCTAGAGGACAAAGGGGGCAGTAAACTGGGATCAGCATAAGGCTGGTCCAGACGTTGGACCAGTGCTCATTGCTTCTCTGCAAAGCCACCAAGCTCTAACCGTTCCACTGCCACAAATGCACATCCAGGGACGAGGTCTTGGGATGGAAAAGGCAAAGAAGCCCACGAGGAGCAGTTCTAGTCCAGAACCGCACCAGGATGGCAGACGCAGACGGTGACAAGCATCGGTGACGGCTCGGTCCCCGCTCTCTTTCCTCTGGCAAACTGCCCCGAAGGAGAAGGGGCTCACCTTGAGTCCCGGTGCGTGAGCAGAGCACGTCCCTGCAGAGCTGGCCTCCTGCTACCGCGGCCCCGCGCGGCTCAGACCAGAGCCGCCTCGGTCAGTCGCCTCGGTCAGTCAGCCGGCTCGGGCACAGCCTGGCACAGACGCTGCTCTGACTCTTCGCTCTCTGGAGCACAGCCGGGTTTTTGCTTCTGCCACCCAGGCTGAGCCGGGAAATGTGAAAGCACGGCCGCAAAGTAAAACTCGAATTCCCTTGAATTTCCAAAGGCTTCAGAAAAAGTTCTGGACTTCGTGGCCAGAGCGCATCTAGGAGAAAGTATTTTAGATTCTTGTTGGCATCTCTGTTATCCAAAGAATTTGCATGGGAAGCCTGTCCATAGAATCAAAGAATCAATCACAGAATCATAGAATCAATCACAGAGTCATAGAATGGCTCGAGTAGGAAGGGACCTTAAAGCTCAACTAGTTCCATGGGCAGGGACACCTCCAGCTCGCTCAGGTTGCAGGCCACGGAGCCTTGCTCCCACTAGGTGATGGTGATGACGACACCTAAGGGGACTTGCTCCTTCTTATAGCCCACCTTAATTGTCGCTCTTTTTCCAACATTACATACAAAGACCGATGTTTTTAGGAATAAAAGCCTGGCCTCCTTAAAAGCATCATCAGCGAGTTCGACTGGTCCCGACCTGCGGGCAGGGAGTCAGCTCAAACACCCACGCGTCCGCACAAGCGCAGCAGAAGCTCCTCCTCCACAAACGCCGCGTCTGGAATTCCAAAATCATTATCTCGATTACGGATTCAACAGGATCATCTCCTTCCCTTGTTGGATCTCCCACGCACAGACTTTCCCCTTTCTGCCATCCCCTGCCCGACGCGCTCGCTCGCCGCTCAGCTGGTAATTCCTTACGACCACCCAGCAATCGAGCTGGGACAGTACCCCGTGCGGCAGTGGATCACTTTTCACCTGGAAAAAGGGCAATACTGCATCTTAAAGAGATGCAGCACAGAACGTACAGCACGGGCTGGATGTCACGGAGGTTTTAGAGCACTTGGGGTTCCTGGTAATTTTGAGGAGAACTGTAGGTTTTTGGTACTTGACATGTTGGAGAGGGAGAAAAATGTGGGGAAAGCCAGAGCAGGTAAATTTACATTTCAAGATCAGAACAGTGACGTCTTCAGCAAACCTGCATTAAAAATGTGTTTATCCCATATGCTATCTATGCTTTATGCTGTTTGCACTTTAGAAATCATTATCTTGCCCTCCGAGCTGCAGGTCGCGAATCATTTCCTACGAGAACCGCGCATCCAGCCTGGAGATGCAGCCTGGGTTCCTTTGGAGCTTCCTGAAGGTTCATGAACTTGTTGGAGAGTCTGGGCTGATTTATGGGGCTGCTGCGAACACGGGTGCGACTCGTTGGCCTCTGCTTGAGATTCTGGGCTCATTCTTGCTCAAATCTCAAAGCGAAGCTTACGGAATACGAACTTTCCTAAACTGCCAATGAATCAAAGGTTTGTGAAAATTTTTGCAAAATGAAACAGAGAGAGATCCCACGCGGGCTTGTCCCCGCGCTGACGATGTTTCCATCCTGGAAAACAGCAGTGGAAATGATTTTGCTGCCGGTTCCCACCGCTGAAGGACTGGAAAGCTCAGGCTGTGATTTACCTCGCTGCAGACGTTGGTTCTGCAGGTGGTTTTAGCAGCAGGGCTTCGGGAATTGTGCTCCCTGCTTTCCTTCCCCGGGAGCACTGGATGCTGGGGGCCCTCTGAGCAATTCTGGCCACATCCGCACAGGCACCGAGACTTCTGGGTTGCTTCTGACCAAGAAGAGGAAGATACACCTGGCCTGATTTATGGATGAGTCCCCACAGAGGCTAACAAGAAAATGAAAGCTGCTCAGGTGGCAAACCCTATGTTTATATAAAGAACACAATGGCAAAAAAAAGAGCCCTTTGGGATAAAGTGATTAACACTTTCAGGTTTGGAAACCACAAACAACAACACGAAAATGTTAAAATCTTTCTCCCGAGATGAGGACGTGCTGATGTGGCTCCTTAACCATGAACAGCCCCAGCATGAAAAAGCAGTGCTGCTCCAAGACAGAAGTCCTGGGCCTGGGTAGAGTTAGATAATGGTTGCACTTGATGATCTTAAAGGTCTTTTCCAACCACAGCAATTCTGTGATTCTGTCAGAACTGTCTTCTGCTCATAACCACTGACTCCACTGGCTTCCCCAACACTGTTTTCCTCACACTTTGTCCCTTTCGCTGATGAGTGATGCTAGAAGGTATTAAGTTCTCCTATTAAGAATTGTCCAGAAAGTGTTTGATGAGATCCACCATTAAACTTCTCTCTACCAAACAGGATGCTGAAGGGAACTCCATCTGGCTTCACCATCCCTGGGCAGCTCCCTGTGTGCTGCCCTCTGCCCTGCTGAGCCGACAGACAGACCACAACCAGGGGGAAGATTTCCCCATCAAAATGTTCATATTGAGCTTTTTATACAGAAATGACTCCAGAATCATAGAATTGTCAGGGTTGGAAGGGACCTTGAAGATCATCCAGTTCCAACCCCCCTGCCATGGGCAGGGACACCTCCCACTACAGCAGGTTGCTCAGAGCCCCATCCAGCCTGGCCTTAAAAACTTCCAGGGATGGGGCTTCCACCACCTCTCTGGGCAACCTGTGCCAGGGTCTCGCCACCCTCATGGGGAAGAGCTTCTTCCTAACGTCCAATCTAAATCTCCCCTCTTCTACTATGGATCCATTCCCCCTTGTACTATCACTACCCAACAGCCTAAAAAGTCCCTCCCCAGCTTTCTTGTAGCCCCCTTCAGATCCTGAAAGGCCACCAGAAGGTCTCCTCGCAGCCTTCTCTTCTCCAGACTGAACAACCCCAACTCTCTCAGCCTGTCTTCCTAGGAGAGGTGCTCCAGAAATGGGGCAGGGCAGAAGTTGGCTTTCTAAGGTGAGAGCAGCAGGAGCTGCTCCCAACCTTGCCAGCCCTTAAATAAGGTCCTGCTTCTGAAACCTTTGTACTGTCCTTTTAACGAAGTATGAAGATAATTAAATTCTGCAGTGTGGTTACACCTCAGTAAATATTGTCTATAAAAATCAATTGGCATTTACTGTACTTAATGTATAATAACGATTCTTATAAATCTAAATTATCCTTATAAATCTAAATTAAATGCCTAGGTTTAAATGTATTTAGGACATTTAATTAATAAAGTGTTACCAAATAACCATTACTAATCTGTTTACTTCAAGCCCGATTTCCATTTCCAAAGGATTTATTTCTCAGCAGTGTGTGTGGGAGGGTAGAAGTGAAAGTATGTGAAAGGGTTTTAAAAAGCTGCTGCAGGTACCAGAAATACTCAGAGATTGCCCAGGAAAGTCCCTGCTGGAACCAGGACTTTTCAAAGCAAAAAGTTCATTTCGACCCATCCGTAATTTTAAGTGTTTAAAAAGTTTTGAAGTCTGAAGCATCCTGTTTTGACAGTTTTCTAATTAAAAGCTCTAGTTTTCTGTTTAGACTGATTTTCCAATTAAAAATCTAACTTAACTTGAAGAGGGAGAAAACAATTAAGGATGAAAAGGTCAAAATCAAAAAGAACTGATCAAAATAAACCCTTTAAATCAGACCTAAGCACTATGTGGATTACCCATGTGGGAAAAACACAGGTTTTTACTTTTTTTTCCTCCTGTGAACTTCTCTTGAAATCGACCTTCCTGGAGGTCTAAAGGGCAGAGTGGCTCACCCCAGGTCCATCAGGGAGCCTGTGAGAGGCAAGGACCTTAGGCCATCTCCTCCAAGTCCAGCTGGCCTCAGCTGTTTTAAGCCGAAAAAAACCCAGATTCTGGTAAACTCAGAATATACCGTGAGCTAGAGCTCAGTTCATTCGCTTCCTCTTGCTGGTCTCCTTCCCACTCTTCAATTTCCCTCATGAAAACACTGCGATTTTTTATTTTGAAGTGTGATTTTTATTACTCAACGTCTTTCCAGGCAACTGAACAACACAGACTTTGCAATCTCCCCCAAACAAAGCAAATGTTTTGTTCAAGCCAGAATAATTTCTTATTCTGTTTCCCTTTGTTACAAAGCCGGAAAAAATATAATTCCTATCAAGTCAGCCCTCAAATATTTTGCAGTAGCCACCAAGCACCACAGCTCGGCCAGCTCTGCTCCACAGCACCCAGCTGGACTCTAACCAATGGATTATTCTTTCCTCCCACCATAATTAACTTCCACTGACTTTGCTCACAGAAAGGGTCAAATCCAATAAGCGTGGCATGGTGCATTTCTGTTGAACCAAATATTCCATCTAATCCACTGATTAATTTTGCTAAAAACATGTAATTACGAGCAATAAAAAAAATTATTTTTCTGCTGCTGGAAACTGGCTGAGGCGGTTTCCTCGTACACCAGCAGCTAGGCCCAGCAGCTCTCCCAGCCCAGCCCAAATTGACTCAAATCATGAGTTTCACACCTATTATGAGACCTATGAGATATAAATAGATGATCACAGTCCAGCCGTGCCAGAGGACATATTGGTGCCAGGCTGAGCTCTCGGTACCCTCCTTTGGAGGCCAAACAGGGTAAGTCCAAGCACGTTAAACTCAGAACCACAGAATTCTGGAAAAGACTCTCAAGATCATCAAGTCCAACCGTCTACCCAACATTATCATGACCACTAAATCATGTCCCAAAGTGCCATGTCCACATGTTTTTTGAGCATCTCTAAGGATGGTGACTCCATCCTGTTCCTGGGCAACCTGTTCCAAGGCCTCACCATTCTTTCAGCGTAGAAATTTTTCCTAATGTCCAATATAGCCCTCCCCTGGTGCAACTGAAGCCCATTACCACTTGTCCTATCGCTTGTTAGTTGGGAGAAGAGACCAATACCCACCTCACTACAACCTCCTTTCAGAGCAATAAGGTCTCCCCTCAGCCTCCTCTTCTCCAGGCCAAACAACCCCAGTTCCCTCAGCCACTCCTCATAAAACATGTTCTCCAGACCCCTCACCAGCTTTGTTGAGACTCACTCCTCGGCCCAGGGCGTAAAGCAAAGTTTAGGTACTAACTAAGCCGGAGTCGAAGGTTATACTCAAACGTTCAATTGCAATTGTTGTAGTGCATTTTAATTAATCAATCCCTCACACAAGTTGGTTTGCATTCCCAGTGCAGGCAGAGAGACTCCTTCTGGGAACGTTCCTGGTGTTGTGCAACTGGTGAGAGACACCCCCCAGTGCCACTTCAGCCCCCAGCCCAGCTCCCTGCAACGCACGCCGGGGTGAGTGAACTTCAATGTCCCCTTCACCGCCGAGTCTCAAATCAGGGCGCTGCACCAGCCCCGTGTCCCACGGTCGAGCCACTATCTGCAGAGACGCAAGGAGAGGGACTCAGCTCCCAAAAGGCATTTTTAGCCACTGTCAAATTCACTATGGAAAAGTAATAAAAAGGAAAACACCTTCTAGGAAGATGAGGTATTTTCCAGCCTGTCTATCATTTTCCACTTGATCCAGACTGGGTTTGGCAGATGGAAGCAAGCCCAGTCCTGAAGAGAGAAAGAGGTTGAGAAACTATTTTGAAAGGGAGCCTGGCATCTCTGCCTCAACAACTGCTCATCTCCTGGAGTGACATTTGACTTCATCTGTCTAACTAGTCTGACGGTCTCTCAGTGGTTTTCTTCTGATTGAGATAATTCATTTGTTTTCATGCTAAGTCCTATTGCTTATCGATTTTTCCAAGTCATTCTGAACCGATGTCAGTTTTGATCTGCTCGAAGTAATAGAAATCGTTCTGCGGAAGATGCGCTGTGTAAAATCTTATTGCCAGCCAGACTAAAATCTACAGATACTGTTAATTACGGTGATTACAATCCCCTCAGATGACAAATTCACACCTATTGTGCCTCCATCACACCACGCAAGCCCCGCTGCAAAGAATTCAACCACTCCAGATTCAATGAGTAAATCACACGCCGAGGACGACAAGCGAGTAGCATCCAGGCTGTCGCTTCCAGAAAGCTTCAGATCCCCCCAGCAACCCTCTCGTGCAGGCTGAGGAAACATGACAAACTGTTCATGCCATGCTCCTGCTCAGGCTGCTCCAACAGGCTTTTGTTAACGATTTCCAGTTATTTCAACCCGACTTGAGTCAAAAAAAGGAAACAAACAACACATCTAAACAGTACTGAGAAGAATGAATAGGTCCTTTACGGGCTGCTTACCACAACTTCAGGTCACTTTGGGTTGTCCTAGCCTGACGTGTGATCACTGCCAGATAAGGAATTGTTCACAGTGACTCTTTCCAGTAAGGCTGCTCTGGGAGCCCTGCACCTCTGTGCAAGGCAGGCCAGGTGGTTTCTGCTGGAGATGCTGGAGCCCACCCACTACAGCCCGTCCTCCGTGACAGAAGAGGAAGAACTCACTTGAAGAACGCGAAACCATCCTCACTGCACGATGGGCTTACTTGTGGCCACAAACCGAAACGCACAGTTGTCACTAACCGGAAGGTTTGGCCTCCTCCTGCTGTTTGCATCCTGGCAGCCACATGAAGGGCTAGACCATGCTTTTCTTTACTCTTCTAGTCCTGGTTGCTCACTGAGGTTTAAGGTCTGTGCACTCTTCAGGCTGCTGGGGCTCAGCATGTCCCCCAAGCTGCCACCACCTCTTTGAAGCTGCTGCTGCTCTCACTATCTGCACATCCATCTCCAACTTAAATTCCCAGTTTCACAGGAACCAGAATCACCAAGATCTACTCTCTAATGCTGCTCTGGCCAACGTTGGCTTCATGGGGTGAGCAAATGACCACACAAGCAGCTGTGCCAGCAGACGGAACAGATCCTACCCTTCTGCTCGGGGTGTTGATGGGGACAACATCCCTGTAGCTGGGAACAGGGCGGAGGAGGAGGGAGGAGGAGGGGAGCAAAGAGAGCAGGGGGAGTGGTTCTCAATTTAGAAAGAAATAATGCAGCTCAATTGTACCAGCAGCTGGCAGCGCTAGGCAGAGTGAGGTGAGGCCTAATTATTGCTCTTGGCAGCTGTCTACTCCACAAAGCAGGCTGATGGAGAAGAGAAGACTCCTTCCAGCAGACAGGCTGGGAGAAGGCAAGGTGAGGGTCTCCTACCCACTGCCGTCGTGGCTGAGAATGGAGAGGGGAGGCACGTGTCGCTCAAGAGCATCAGGTGGGACCCCACTCTATCTCTAAACAGAGGGGTGGGAAAGAAGACGGCTCTCTGAGGTGCTCCTGAAGGGAGTGGAGGGACAAAAGACATGAAGAGTTTCTGTGAATGGAGGTCAGCCCAAACTCTGTAAGAAAGCTGAGGAACTAGTGGGAAAGTGAGATCTGTCAGCCACATCCCAATTTCAGGAGTCTGACCTTCCTGGAGCCCTTACACCTTCAGCCAGCTTCTCCTCCCAGCAGTTCATGTTTCCAGCTCCCAAGGTGTCCAGGTTACCTTCTGGCTGCTGAAGGCCCCTGATGGGATACGACCTTGGGGACTTGTGCTTAGCAAAGACTAAGGCACACAGCTTAACGCACGCAGCTTTGCCTCCCTTTCTGCTTTTATCCCCTTCCAACACGTCGCAGCGGGAAGGGCCAATGTGTCTGGGATGGTTTGTGTTTCCATAAGGAGAACCGAGCCTGATTTTCATTAGCGCTAAGATCCCTTTCCACCGTTCAGGTTATGGGAAAGGTCCTGAAAACAAGGCGAAAACAATTTACAGCTGCTTTAAAACCGCTTCACACCGTCAGAGGGATGTAAAAGAGTTCCCACAAAACTGCAAAGAAAACCCTTCATTCTCCTATTTCTCAGCTCAGCACCAGGCGACGCCGCCGAAATCGCTGATGAGCTGACATCCAGCACTTAAATGTTACAAGTCTTTATTATTTATTTCTTGGACAGAGAATTACCACTACGCGCTATTTTTATTTTACAGATCCAGCTTCTGAAACTACTTAAAAAGCTTTTGATCAAAGATGTACAGCGGTGCTGACAGAAGACAGCAGAGTTTGCGCCGGGGAAAGCCATCATTAATTATCAGACTGTAAGTAGCACTGATAGCGCAAGCATTTGATTTTGATTTAATGTCTAAATAAGCTCACTTACAATGGCAAAGTGCTTCTTGTTTAATTGAAAAGCACTAAGTTTTCTATCTTCCCTTCTTGCTTTTCATTCTGGCCACGATCCAGGTGTAGAAATAGAAAGGAACACGAACAGAATGCAAAAAGTCAGTGTGAGAAAGCATCAGAGCCACGGGAGCCTGCGGAGCCTTCTGCCAACACCACTCCTGAGCTGTCTGGACCATCTTGTCTCTTCCAGGATGCCCTTGCCCTTCCGCTTTCCTGCTATCCTATCCTGATGCCTGTCTGTCTTTCCATCCATCCATCCATCCATCCATCCATCCATCCATCCATCCATCCATCCATCCATCCACTCACGCACGCCCTCTCTTTTTTCTGTACCTCCTTTTCCATCACACTTTCTAAAATCACGTCTCGGTGGGTTTCTCCCACCCTCCCTCCCACAAGTGGATTTTCATTTTGAGAAAGGTCTTCACTCAAAGCCAACTAAGTTGCTGCACATGAAAACAGAGACCGTGCCTTTGCCAGGAGGGGAGAGAGGAGAAGACTTTGGAGAGTCTCACCTTGCCCTGTGACCACGGGGCTTTGCAGCCCAAGAGACAGCAAGAGCTGGTATTTTTAGTGCTGCCAGACACTCGATACCTGCCAAGGTCACTGCGTGACAAAAGCGATGATGAGCCGCCGTGGCAGCGCGTCCCAACCCCGTCACTTCCCAGCAATCGCTTGTAACGGGCGTGCAGCCGCCTGCCAAGGAGAGACGCGGATCGCGAAGGACCGAAGGTGGTGGCCGCCTCTGCCCTTCGGCCTCTGCTCGACGCTGTCACCGCATCACGTCCCCAAAGAGCGGCAGAACGGTTTGTGCTGGTGGGGTCTGGGATGGGTGGGGATGTTAGAGCCNCAACTTGCAGCTTTCCAGCCACACACCCCCCATGGAAGCTTCCCACAGGGTTGCTGTGACCCAAGTGCAGGACCCGGCACTTGGCCTTGGTGAACCTCGTACAATTAACCTTGGCCCAATGATCCAGCCGCAGCTGCCGGCACCGTTTGGCACCCAGCGTGAGCCCCGCCGACGTTTCATCAAAAACCAGACAAACTTGCGTTGGGTGGAAAAAACGGGAACCTTGGCTCGTTTTGCCCAGAGCCCTGTGTGATGAACACCACAGACGTAGAGAGCAGGGCTGTTATACTGGGAAAGAAAACCGTTTTCCTACCTTTTCCTCTCCCAGCCCACGTGGTTAAAACTGGTACAAAGGAGGGGAGGGCAGTTTATGTCCCTGCCTGTGGATGGCAGCCCCTGTTCAGGGCCAAGGAACGTCCTCCAGCCACCAGCCAAGACTCCTCTGTTGTTGTCAATTATAAATTTATCTCATTCCCTTCGTGGCCAAATCTCCTGCTGGACCCTCACTCTGCCTGTTTAGACAGATAAAAACCCGTCTGCAACTTCAGAGCCGGCCCAGATGTCACCGGGGAGCTCAGAGTGGGAGTCACATCCACATCTGCGCTCCGACACCGCAAACGGCAAACTCCAAATGGAGGTGACAGTTGGAGGGGAAGCAGGGAACTGGCGTGACTGGTGTGACAGCTCTTCCCCGCTGCCCAAACGTTACGCTCAGAAACGATTTTCCACTTCAAGTGCCTTCTACAAGTGTAAACGAACTAACCTCTGCGATAGCTCTGCAGCAAGGGGAGAGGTGAAGGTGAAGCCAACGCTTGGCTCAACTTCCAGGAGAAGTCCCCACCGGAGCGGATCCCCCTCTGGAGGCCGGCGTGCGTGCTGCGGGGCGCTGGTGCCCACGTGTGTGTTTGTTCACGGGTAAAAGTCTCCACGGCTCAAATAACTGCCAACAGGTATTGCACTGCTACTTGAAGCAACAAAGATTCCGGTTTAAAAAATGGGTTTTCCATTTTTAAAAGCAATTGGTAGGTAAGAAAGGTAAACTGAGGCACAGAATACTCACATTAAGATCTCAAAGCCTGAAGGGAGCGTCAGACCACGAAAGCTGAACCCAAGTGGCACACACCAGACAGTTCCATCCAGCTGCAGACTAATGTCTTCACTAAATGACTTTAAACCTAATGGCATGTGACGTGCAAAGATCAGGCTGCTCAGCGTTGCAGGGAAGACAGCGCTAACGACCGGTTATGAAGAAGAAACCTCAGGAGGACCCAACGCCACCCAGCACAAATATGACTTTGGATGGGAAGAAATGCAAGAGCAGGGGGAATTTGCAACCCCGTCGACACATAAATGCTGGACCGGCTGTTTAGGAGGAGGTAATGGTGCCGGTGTGCCTAGACAGAGGTTGTACTGGCTGAAGAAAACAAGATTTAGGCATTGAAAAAGTTACCATTTCAAGATGAAACTACAGGTTTGTATCTCGGTTCTCATTTTCCTCTTAGCATACGACTGCGGATCGCGGAGACGCGGCAAAGCTGGAAACTTCTGCAGGCTCTGGATGAAATAAACGCTCCTCAATAAAGGAGCGTTAGTCTGACTTGCTAGATAACAAATCCCGAGTTTGGACGAGGACTACCCAAATCCTTCCTCCAAAGCCATCTGGATGGAAGGTGGAAACTTTCAGGCCAAGAACTAAAAGTGCAGCCCAAAGCAGCGAGAGATAAAGAGCTGGGGAGAGCGGTGAACGCTGCTCTGAGCCGACACCATCCCAGCAGATTCTTGTGCCTAAACCAGAAAGGAAGCCAGTGAGTCTTTTCAAACACAGCTAAGGTGTTGAGATGGACGTGGGGTAGTCAAGGATGGAAGAACCTTTTTGACAGCTTACAGACGACGTACCTCAAAGCCATACAGAGTCTGACAGGCAACACCAGGAGCTGAAGGGCAGAGCCTTGGGCTCCCTGTGGCTCACCCTCACGGGACGCGTTTGCTCTGCCAACGAGCTGAGCATTGCGGCACCGCTGAGGAGGAGAGCAGCTGCTAACAGCGCTCTGAAAAGCAGCTTTGGAAGCCTGAGCTGATGCTGACTCCTGCAATCCTGCTTGCTCATCTCTCTGTCACTGGATATTTATTGATTGGGGTGGGGAGCTGGAGCCATCTGCCATAAACCCCTTTTTCTCCTGGCAATGGAAAAGGGGCATTCATCACGATGGCTCCGCATCTCCTGCGAGAACAGAAACGCACCCGAGCTGGGCGGCTGTGGTGGTTCCCCAGACCAGGTAGACTGGGTGGGAAACGGAGCAGAGCGAGCCAAGGAGCAGCACACGGAGCCCTGGGGAGGAGGCTCCCAAGGGCAGCTCTGACCCAGGGTGTCCAATGCATTGCTCACCACGGGAAGATTAATTTCCTAATCCTCTGGGCAAGCACAGAGAAAAATAAACTGGGAGACAGACAGCAAATGGCAACGGCAGCAGAACTCGTGGCTGGTGCCACACCTCCCCGACGGCGGGTACGTTATTCGCTGGAAACCCCTTAAAGCAAATCCTAAGTGAGAAGGAAGGTGATCAAAAGCTGGATCAGCCCTTCCTGCTCCGACACTACACCGTGAGAGGCGGCATCGGAGCTGGATGCAGACGAGATGGTAACAGGCGTGATGTAGAAGGACCCATTTTCTCCACCGTATTGCGGAGTGCTGGGCAGAGACAAGGTTTGCAAAGCTTCTCTCCCCTTCTTGGAGCTGTTCTCCCACTGCAAGGGCAAGAATTGTCCTTGAGGGTGGGAGAAAGCAAAGACCTCTTTGAACAATTGGCTTCAAGGCTCTTTGGTAATGCTGCATAATTTAAAATGGAAAATACAAGATTCTGTTTAACCTTTTTGGTTTGTTTCTGGTTTGTTTTTTTTCACTTTTTCTTTGGAAAATTGGAGGAAAAACCAGTAATTGCAGACCCAAGGGAAAGTTTTACTTCCAGCTTGAGCATTTTCAAAAGCGATCATAAAAATAATGGCAAGTTCTAAGCAAGACTGCTTCAAACTGGAGAATGTGAAAAGTTCATTTTAGCCCTTTTCAAGGGGCAACATCTAACTTCTCCTGAGCCCAGCCACGGAGCACAAGCCACTTACTGAGCACGAGAGGACTGAATTTGCTAGAGATGTCCATCAGGCACTTCGTGCTTTGCCCTGAAGGTTTTACTTCATCAAACCCTCGCAGAACTACCTGTCACCTCCCTGAGCGTGGGATGTGCCCATGGTGGAGGATTCAACTTCCACCACTCCAAGAGATGCATCTGATCTCCTCTCAGGGGAGGGAGATCAAGGTGGCCTTTCCTTTCCCAGCTGTGCTACGGGAGCTGCCACCGAGCCCATTTTCCTGTGGGGCAGGAAGGAATTTTGTGCTCAGCTCTAAAAGGCAGGACTTAGACAGGGAGAGGAACCAGGCAGCATTTCATAGAATGGTTTGGGTTGGAAGGGACCTCCAAAGGTCATCTAGTCCAACCCCCCTGCAGGGAGCCGGGACATCCTCAACTAGAGCAGGTTGCTCAGAGCCTTGTTGAGCCTCACCTTGAATATCTCCAGGGATGGGGCCTCAGCTCCCTCCCTGGGCAACCTGTTCCAGTGTTTCCCCACCCTCGTGGTAAAGAACTTCCTGACACCCAATCTAAATCTGCCCTTCTCTAGTTTAAAACCACTGCCCCTCGTCCTGTCGCTACAGGCGTTTCTGGAGCATCTTCCTCCGCCTTCACGGAATGTAAAACACAGCGTCATTATTTTCATTTAATAAAGTAGAACAAACTTAAGATGCTTAAACGTTGATTAAAGGCTTTGATCTCGGAAAGCGCGATTAGTGTCCTTCTGTCGAGGAAAGGCACTTTGAGAAACGGTTATGCTGATTCTGCGTAATCCCCCCATTAATTCCGTGTCAGATATTGTGTTTACTGGAAGCCCACGACAAGCCTTTTCTTCTTCCTTTTTGTCCCCTCCTGAACTGTTCTTGACCCAGCATTTTTGTGCAGCTTGGCCCAGTCCTGCTGTTCCTCCCCATCCCACCTTACTCTGCTCTTGTGAGACCCCACCTTGAATACTGCATCCAGTTCTGGTGTCCCCACCATAAGAGGGATATAGATCTGTTGGAACGAGTCCAGAGGAGGCCACAAAGATGATCCAGGGGCTGGAGCTCCTCTGCTACAAGCACAGGCTGAGGGAGCTGGGATTGTTCAGCCTGGAGAAGAGAAGACTCCAGGGGGAGACCTCATAACTTCCTTCCAATACCTGAAGGGAACCTCCAGGAAGGCTGGAGAGGGACTTGTCACAAGAGTGTCCAGAGATAGGACAAGGGGAAATGGTTTTAAACTGAAGGACAATAGGTTTAGACTGGATCTTAGGAAGAAGTTCTTCATTATAAGGGTGGTGAGACTCTGGAATTGATTGCCCAGAGAAGCTGTGGCTGCCCCCTCCCTGGAGGTGTTCAAGACCAGGCTGGATGAGGCCTTGAGTAACCTGCTCTAGTTGAGAGATGTCCCTGCCCATGGCAGGGGGGTTGGATGAGATGATCTCTGAGGTCCCTTCCAACCTGAGCCATTCTACGATCCCCTGGCCCTCTTGTATAAGACGACGAGGGAGAGAGGCGACCACCAAAAGTTGAGGCTGTGAGATGCAGAGAACCCAGATGGACAACACGCAACAGCCTTAGGGCCACAATAACTCCTCTGTGGAACTTGGACTCCCTTACGGCTCTGCGGAGGAAAGGCAGTTTCTGGGGTTTCTTCCAGTAGACTGTGCCTCAGTTTCCCCACTGGCAAAGCAAACGTGGAGCTGCTGCTGCTCAGCACAATCCACAGCCTACAGCTTGGCTGTGCTGTGCAAGAGACACCCATCACCCCACCAGCAGGTAGCTGGGATGTGCACACGTACAACGCTTCCCTCTGAACACAGAGCATCAAGCAAACGGTGTGGAAGGAAAAACCAAACCAGCGTGTGGTTACAGCACCGTGGTTTCGGCTCACGTTACCATTTTAAACAAGTCAACCCTGTAGGCTACTCCTGCTCCCAGACACATTTTCCAGTTTGTTGGAAGCTCCAGGTCATTTCGGCACCGGCACGTCCCTGAGCAGAGTTTGCTGGGTGTCCAGACCTGCCCAGGAGAGCGGTCCCCAGAGCAGCCCCCGGCTGAACTCCTGAGCCGCCGACTCGTTAAGGAATGACCTGAAACGCGCCGTGAAGCGGCACGAGTCGAGAAGCAGGCTCAGCAGCAGCACTTCCCTTTGCATTTCGTTTCTGGGGAGGAAGGCGAAGCTTTCCTAGGAATCATTGCCACCTTCATCCAGGAGACAGGCAACTAGAAACCTCAAACCACCCAAAACATGACCCCAAATCAGAGCACTTCAAGCTCTGACCAGCTCATCTTTTGGACTTGGTTTTATGGGCCTTTTCATCCAACTGAAACATTTGCATTTGGGATCAAACCAGCTTCATTTAATTTCGCTGAGTAAAAATTGAGTTGGATAAAAGACGCACAGAAAAGTGTCCTTCCACATCTGACAAAAGATAAAAATCTACATGAATTCCAAGATTTATGCCACTGCAGCAAGCTCTCCTCGCACAGCGAACATCTGGGTTTATTGTTCCACATCACATAATAAAAATATATTCTACTATTAATTTCAGATGAACATTTTAAGAGCCTTTAAACAGAAAGCAAGCCCTCCATGTGGCCTCTGGTGAACATGGAATTACAAGGCTGATATTCTTTGTGTTTTGCGGAAAAAAAAAAAAAAGGGGGAAAATTAAACCAAAGAAAAGGGGTTTTAGAACTGTCTGGCAAATAACCAAAGGGCTTCTGCTTTGAGTTCTACAAAACACTTCCCTGATGTGTAGCAGTAAATAAATAAATAGTTCCTTCTCACCCATATGCAGCTTTGATATGGTTTAACATGCTGGAAAAGACTTTCAAACCCACGGATTATTTCAAAATTCAGAAGCGATCCCTGTCGTTTGGAAACCTTTGCCACAAAGCATCTCATGTGGGGTGGGTGGGGGAGGCTGTTTTCACTTGCGTCACGCAGAACACGGGCCAAACCACGCCAGTGAAACCAGGCAGATTCCAGTATCACCAAATCTGCACTTCTCCCACCCTAAAAAAGTTCCAGCTGAAAAACATCCCCCACTGCTCTGAGCTGCATCGCTCGCGGGAAGCGCCTTTCCCTCGGCGAGAGGAGAGCGGCCTCGGAGTGGAGGGGTTGTGGCCAAGTGCCCGAAGGCAGGAGAAGGAGGGGAAGGCGCTCGGTGACCTCCACGCTCTGCTCAGCAGAATAATGTCGGCAAACTTCTCGAGAGGAACAATGTCAAAGGAGATCATGTACCTCTGCCGGCCTCCGCAGCAGCCCCGGCTGACGAATCCGCCTTTCTTTGTGTCTTTCCCCTCTTCTTAAGAGACTAATGAGAAAATCTTCCCATGATTGCCTCACTTAAGACACTCTCTCTCTCTCTCTCTCCACACTGAGTAGCTAATGGTAAGAAGATTTAATAGCGTGATATCACTTTAATGTGAAGAGCATAAATAAAGCTCTTATAACTCTGTAATTACGTCTGCATTGCACCTATTAACCATTCATCTGCATACAAGGCTCTGCACAGCGACGGGGTGATTTCAAAGATTGTTCCGTACTGTAAACTCGAGTTTGGGTTAGGAAGGGAGGGGGAAGGAGGGTGAGGAGAGGGGAAGGGGAAGGAGGTGAGAGAGAGAGAAAAGGAGATTTGAAACTCTAGCTCCAGATCTGCACCTCTCTTGTCAAGTGCATGATCCAGAAGCAATCCTGAAGTTGTGATGCCATCACTAAAAGCGCCTGGTGGCTGGAATTTTCTTCTAGGAAATAAGAAAACAAAGGTCCTATTAGAGAGAGCCCAGCAGAGGCTCCGAAGCTGCTGAGGGGCCTGGAGCATCTGTGTGGCCAGGAAAGGCTGAGAGCCCTGGGGCTGTTCAGCTGCAGAAGAGCAGCCCCAGGGGGGAGCTGAGCAAGATCTAAAAGGCAAGAGGCTGGGGCCAGACTCTGCTCAGTGGTGCCCAGCACCAGGACGAGGGGCATCGGGCACCAAGTGGAACCCAGGAGGTTCCCTGGGAGCAGGAGGAGAAACTTCTTTGTTGGGAAGGGGTTGGAGCCTGGCCCAGGCTGCCCAGAGCTTGGGGAGTCTCCTTCTCTGGAGAAAAGGCAAGAGGCTGGGGCCAGACTCTGCTCAGTGGTGCCCAGCACCAGGACAAGGGGCGTCGGGCACCAACCGGAACCCAGGAGGTTCTCTGGGAGCAGGAGGAGAAAATTCTTTGGTGGGAGGGGGTTGGAGCCTGGCCCAGGCTGCCCAGAGAGCTTGGGGAGTCTCCTTCTCTGGAGAGATTCCAAAGGCTCCTGGACCCTGCGCTGCTGGGCCCCCTGCTCTGGGTGACCCTGCTGGAGCAGGGGGGTGGCACCAGATGATCTCCAGAGGTTTCTTCCAACCCCCACCAAGCTGAGATTTGGTGACCTATTCCCACTGTCCATGGCACTGCTTGGCAGGCAAGAGTGATGCCTCCAGCACCAAAACCTGGGCAACGCTGTTGCTCAGCTGTGGTGCTGGGTGCGCAGGGAGCACCGGACAGTCTGCAGAGTGACCTGAGCTCCATAACAATCCTTGTGTCTTCACCAAGGCTCAGTGGTTTACAGCAAAGAAAAGCAGCCAGTATTTGATGGGTTTAACTCCATGTGCACTCAAGAGAACAAACATTGTCAGTCCTCACCGCCCTGAGCACATCACGTAGATCAGACAGAATGGTGATAACAGGAGGGAATTAAAAGCTCTTCCTAAGTTTCTTCGCTGCTAAAGCCGAGCAGAGGAACGGTGTTTTGTTTGCCCAGAGGTCTCAATTTTCTAACTGGTTTCATTTGGAGTCAGAGAGAAAAGAACACCCAAAATGCTGACGTTCCGGCTGCAGCGTGTTGGGCTTTAAAGTTGACTCTTTGATGATGTAATACGTTCTCACTTGCCAGGCAAAAATAATCATTCAAAATGAAAAGCGCCGTAGAAAGGAGAAAGCGAGATGCTGTCTTTAAAAATACCAGCCTTTTGACTTTCCCTGAACTTTGCTCCACTTCCCTGCAACGACAAAATTCTAGGGAAATCAGGATAAATCGGGAAAACGCTTCCATGTCAAGTGCTAAGTGAATGCGACCCGTCAGAGCTCCTCTGAGCCAGCTCTGCAGGTTTATTTTATTTAAAGCTTTTTATGGCTTGACTACGAGCCACGCTCCCGCATGCAAAAAAGGAGCGTAACCTCTGGTCTTTGGGGATAATTCCGCTGCTTCTCGCACCGCACGACGGAGAAGTTCTCCTGTGGCTGGAGAAGGCCTCTTCTTGCCGCCGGGAGGCTCCCGCCGAGTCTCTGCGATGCGGCAGCTGCTGGCATCAGGTGCTGGATCAATTCAGAAGGAGAGGCTGTTGGTGATTGGCGTGGCACAAGAAATGAGCTGTTGGAGAAGGTCCAGAAGAGGACACGAAGATGCTCAGAGGGCTGGAGCACCTCTCCTATGGGGACAGGCTGAGGGAGTTGGGGCTGTTCAGCCTGCAGAAGAGAAGGCTCCAGGGAGATCTTATAACAGCCTCCAGTATCTGAAGGGGTTACAGGAAAGCTGGGGAGGGACTTTTTAAAAGAGTCTGTAGTAGCAGGATGAGGGGAAAGGGCTTTAAGATAGAAGAGGGTAGATTTAGATGAGATATTAGGAGGAAATTCTTTATACTGAGGGTGGTGAGACATTGGAACGGGTTGCCCAGGGAAGCTGTGGATGCCTCATCCCTGGAAGTGTTTAAGACCAGGCTGGATGAGACTCTGAGCAACCTGCGCTGGTGGGAGGTGTCCCTGCCCATGGCAGGGGAGTGGGAATGAGATGATCTTGAAGGTCCCTTCTAACCCAAATCATTCTAAAAGCGCCCTGTGCCCACGGAGGCTCCGCCGCTTCCCTGAGCGCCGCAGCACGGTCCTCGGCGAGCCCGTCCCAGTCCACGTTGAAACAAGTTGAAGGGAGCACCTCTGCCTGGCTAGGATTTCTGACCAGTTCTTGTTTTGAAGATGCAAATAAACGAGTGGAAATTAGGATAAACCCCTGGGCTTCTCTAAAGGGAAAGAGAGACCGGAGTAAGTGATGAAAACAAGAGGTGTATTGATGGAAGATACAGATGGCGATGTTTATGATGGTAATTTTAAAAGCTTGGATTTGAAAGGGTAAGCAAAGCTAACAAGACTAAAACCCACACTGAAGCTGCAGCACATAGTAAATTACACTAAAGGTTGCGATGATTAGTAAACAATTAGGACCAATGTTCCATCTTAACCAGCACCACGGAAGCTAGATGCAGCTAATTTCCAGCGTCAGGAAAATGGGAGATGGAAAAAAATGGGATTCTAAGCACACAGCCAACAAAATTAAACTAAGAATTCATTTCATCCATTATAACTGATTGTTGTAAATTAAAACTAGAAGAAAATAATTGGTAGCATGTAGCTTTTAGTGTTTGATACAGATTAGGGGAATTAGATTTTTTTATTAGGAACACTAAACTCATCTGCCATGCTCTTGTGTCTTTAGCAATATGCATTTTTCCTAATTACAGCGTACAGCCAGTTGTCACAGTGGGGTTTGCGGCCACGAGCCTTTGCTTCATTAAGACCTAAATCCTAGGTAGCTGAGCTGGGCTTTGAACGAGTTCCCCAGTGAGCAGCACCAGAGAGGTGTTTTCTGCTCCCGTGGCGGAGTCGTTATCCCAGCTCTGCTCCCTCCAAGCTGGAGCTAACGAGATACCCGCTTCCAGGGCAGGAGAGGGTTCAGCATCTCCAAGGACAGTCCAATATCCAGGAAAGCAACTGCCTTTTGCCAAGAGAGGAGGGAACGCTCCTTGAACTCTATTTTCTGCAGCAGGGACTGCTGGTATGTTGGGATAATCGTGCTGGTCTGCTCTGATTGCTTCTGCTCGGTACTGTGCAGCCAGCCCAGGAAGACCTTCATGAAGGAGCCAAACCTGCATGAAGCTGGCAGAGTTTGGTGGTAGATCCGTCCCGTTGACCCAGCTTCCCTTTGGAAAAAGGGCTAGAGCACAGTCTCTGCGACACCGGCAGCACGGCCTGCACCTTTCTGGGGCCGATTCTCGGTCTGCTCTGCTCCCCTCGTGGTCTGGATCAGTGGTGGCTCTAAAGAAGCTGGTGTTGGTCCTGTGAAGCTCGTTGCCACATCTTGAAAAAGCAGGTCTGGTAAAGCAGCACTTGGCAGGAGCGCTGAGCTGGCCTCTCACCGTCCAGCACCAGGCACAGCACCTTCCAGGGCTGTGGTTCCCTGTGTTCCTTTATATTTTACAGGTATTTAAAAGTTCAGGGAATGAAGCTATCACTAATACAGAAAGAAGCCAGAGCCTTAGGGGTTAAACTTTCTTCTTCTTCTCTATCTGAAGATATTTTCTCACGAGGTGAAAAGCATCAGAAAGACCTGTCTTTGTGCTGTAGCAGATTTTAGAGAGTGGCAGGAAATTAAGTTATATGCTAGCTTTTTTTTTTTCTGAGAGGTTATTTTTATGCATTTATTTAATTAATTCCTTTGGCTTATATAAGGGTAACGAGATTTCGCATGTCTGCAGCGCTCCCTCGCTCGAGAAACTCAAACCCATTTTGCAGGAACAGAAACAGGGGGAGCGCTGGGGCAAGAGCTTTACACCCAAGAGCGCGTGGTACTTCCCAAGACCCGTGGGTAAAGGCCACAGCTGCTAACCCAAACTCCAGGGCAGAGCACGGAGAGCTTGACTGGGACGATTCCGATTGGAATTGTGACTTTTACACCTTGGGGTTGGGTTATTGTTCGAAGTGGATGCTCTGCGCCGAGCGCCCGAGTTCAAGGAGCCCGTTTCCCACAGCTCAGGAGAGGCAGCACCTTTAGGAAGGCAAAAATCCTTCTGGTGGCAGGGCTGCCGTCGGCGGAGCGGAGCGAGAGGGAGGAGTGCCACCTACTGAATCCTCAACACTTGGCTGGCTGCGACCGGTGCTGCGCCAGCTAAAATAGAAACTTCTTGTTTTGTAGTTGGAAGTATAAAGGAAAGGGAAGAAACAGGGGGGAAGGGAGGTGGGGGAAAGAAGCAACCTAAAAAAAGGAATTTGCTGAATGGCGTTTTGTGCCAGCATCGTGTTTATAAATAGCCCAAGTGACACTGCTCTTTGCAAGATGAATTTCTGAATATTTCTGATCAGCAAAGAGTTCGAGCTGCAAATAACAATAAATGGGGGGAAATGTATATAAATAAAAGGCATTGAGAACCCTTTCTGTGTGGGATCAGCGTCACATCTCAAAGCTTACATCAAAGGGACTCAATTAGCAGACACATTTTCTAATTACATGTTCTAATTTACAACAAATCTGGGTTTCTAATGAAGCCTTGATTATTGGGCCAGATGGTAAGGACGGGACCGGATATTCTGCAGCGTGCAGAAACGCGTTGCAAGCGTCAAGGCGACCACTTGATGCTCAAGAACCGGCTTCAGCTCCGTGTTTGCCCAGACACCTTCACCTCTTCCAGCTCCCCCGGAATTTCCCCAAGCAGTCCCTTTGCCCGAAGGCGCTTCAGGGAGCAACTGGTAAAGGCAGGCGCAGAAAATCGTTACCATGGAAGGAAACAGCCACTAAAACACCTCCTCAGCCAGTCAAGCCACGGCCTATTAATATTTTTCCCTTTACAATCTTGATTTGCACACGCAGAGACAGGGAATAGTACTTTTCTGTAACAGAACCCGCAGGCGGTCGCCCAGGCGCTATTTTTAATTACAGCAAATGTTCCCTTGTAAACTTCCCGTGGGTATTACTTGTAGTTTTTAGTATTAATCACTCCAAATGAAGCGAGCACAGTGCCACAGGGTTTCTTGCCTAGCTAGTGGCTGGGATGCAGCTCAGAGGGAAGCAAAAAAGCCAGGAGAAAACAGCTGGGGAGCCAGCACAGACCTCAGCATCTCCGCTGAAACTCCAACAGAGGGATCAGAGAAACAGAAGCTAAGCACAAACCATAGGGTTTTTTCGCCCCCCACTTCATGCTCTGGCCCCAGATCTGCATTTAAAAAGCAGAGTGGCAGCTGCCATGGGCTCTTAGAAAGTTCTGGATGTCCAGAATTTCTCCCCGCAGCGTGTGGCATGAGCGGGAAACCCTTGGTTTTCCAGCTGCGCAGATGGAATGAGGATGGACAACTCTTGGCTGAAGACACTGTCTGTCTCTCCTCCTGTATAAAGCCCTGACTGGTCCCATTGCTGTGGCACCTGCACGCCCCCAGAAAGATCAGGGCACCACTGCCCTCTTCTCAAGCCCTTTGAGAGGCCGGCCGTCTCTGCCTCGGAGATCGTTCCGTCTAAATGGACATGGCAAAGTGCTGGAGAAAGAGGAGACCTGAAGCCTGGAGAGAGCCCAGACAACCCAGCTGCGAGTGACAACAGCAAGAAAATCTATTTCCCTTCCACTCTGATGCAAAGAAAAGAAAATCTTTCCTTCTAGGGCTCTTTTTTTTTTCCTTTAAGATGCTGTTATGGTACTAACGGGGCCTGGCTCCGTACTTCACGGCTGGATAGCTGAATGCTATCTTGGATCTAACTCTTGAATCCCATTAGCTTTTAAACCTGCTAAACCAACAATTCATCTCCAAGCTCAGCCTCCCCGCCACACCATCAGACTTTACAGATCCATTTCAGCTCTCTGACCTCAGAGCTGGCCCTGTGGTCAGCTGCCCTTCCTTCACAGCCAGGCCTGAGCTCCTCAAGCTTCCCAAGGTCCCAGAAGACCAGTATTAAATCCGTATTTTTCTCTTTAATACTGTAGAGACCTGTGACAAAACCCCAAAGGAGCAGACTGCATTGACAGAAGAGCTACACTTTTATTTACAGATGACTCCAGGAGGTCTGGATTGAGGCAAAAGTGAAAAAAAACCCCTACAAGACCCTTATCTTAACGTCCTCCTAGAGCCTTTCTGGCTTCTGTTACTATCTTTTAATAACATGGTCCCAAAAAGCACAGAAACCTGGGATAAATTTGGACAGAATTAACTAATAGTACTAAAATAAAATGTCAGTGTAGGATTAATTTTGAATTTAAGCAGCTAGTCTACCACAGGCAGCAGGACTCCCACCATCTCTCCTTCCACTCTAAGGGAGGGTACATTTCTTCTGCAGGTGGATCAGGCCGGGCTTGTTCCTTTCTACACACTCTAAAGGGCTTAGGCCAGACACTTCACTTCTGGAAGGCTTCAGTTAAGTAGGCTCAAGTGCCTGCTGCATAAAGCTTGCAAAAATAAAGGTCAAGTAAAAAGAACCTGCAAATGTTGTCGAGCATCGTGATTGCGAAACAAATCCCAGGACTTCCCAGAAGCTCGGTTTAACTTCTGCAAGCTGACTGACATTTATACGCCTTCTCCAGCGAGGTAGTTCCCTTGACCTAGCGATCGTTCCCTCTTCTCCCATAATCCGAGCTCTGCTCAGTGAGGCAGTGCCACAGCTTGCACTGCCAGGCAGACTGAGACTTCTGCCTCCTTGGAAATGAAGAAATTATTGAAAGACCACTAACTGGAAATCCTACTGGCTCTCGGTGGATTAAAGATGATTAATGGGGAAGGAAGAGATGGGACATTCACTTGCATTAATGCAGTGGCTGAGGTCTCTAAGTAGCTGGATTGTCCACTCTTCGACATGGTGTAGTGGTTTTTAAAGAAGATTTTGATGTATTTGTTTGTTTTACAGATAATGATTAGTACTTAAAGAGAAAAAGACTCCACAGAAAAGCAGTATTAGCACAGGATCAGAGCAGCCAATTAGACCGATGCCTACCGCACGCCAGCCTGTCCGAGCGTGATTGAGATCACTTTGATGCCTCTCCCCTTGCCAAGGGATTTCAGAGAGCGGGAAGCTCTGGCTCAGGATGTGCACGGAGGTCTGTCCTCATCTCTTTCAGCAGGAAAGGCAGAGCTGGTGTGACAGAGCGCTGAGAATCAGCGATGCAGTGGGGCACAGGGGGGACCGCCCAGGGCATGGCTGAAATCCAGCTGGACCGCTCCAGGGACTGGAGCGCTGTAGATGTTATCCTGATCTTCTCCCAGCTTTCCAGAAGGGATCTGGAGGCTGGCCTGAGCCCAAACCGAGGGATTAAGTGCCACTGAGAAAAGAAACTCCATGTACGATATTGAACTTTATTATCCTAATTATTTTTTAGGCTGAGATGGAGTCACTGCTGGGAAACACATCTTGGAGCTGATCCGAGCCACCCCAAGCAATAAACCCAATATTCACACATACAAGGGAAAAATCCACCTTTTACAATCCTCTCCAGACAGGTTTAGAGCCAGTGAGAGGCGGGGAGCAGAAGCAGAAGCCAGCAGCAGGGAGGACAGGAGAAGAATGTAGGGAGGGAAGGACAGGAGAAGAGAATCAGATGGTGTGTCCTGGCCCTGCTCTCCCTGCTGTGCCTGAGTTTCTTTTCCCAACCTCAGTCCATTAAAACCATAACGTTTTGGATCTCCTTGTGCTCTCCATCTGGGAAGCAGCTGCCCCGATGAGGGACCAACTTAGCCGGGGAGCTCCAGACGGGACATCCAAGACGGGATGCTCCCTGAGGAACAGGTCCCACCCACCACACCTTTAGTTCACTTCTCCCTGGCCCGGTCTGGCTCCGGTATTTTGGAGTAGAGGCCAACACAAGTGCTAATTAGTGCCAACTGTTGTGCAGCTTTTCATCTTCCAGGAGCTGGGCCGAGAACATAAACTCATTTTCCTTAGATCTTTCTCCAGCTGCTGACAAGGCTTGGATTTAAACCTAGGGAATTAGATTTGAAAAGCTCCGTATCCTGTTAATAATCTGCCGAGCCATTAAGTGCACTCAATAGAGATTTTACCACCATTTTTTTGCCATCGCAGAAGCGAATTACATGACCTTCCTCCCGGCCTTGGGGGTAATGGTACAAGCGGCTTTTCCTGCCGTTAGCCATGGAAACGGCCGCGTATCCCATGCCAAGGGCATCGCTTAAAAAACGATTATTGGAGAGTAGTTGAGAAACCTGTTTTATCTTTGGCCTTGATTGCATTTCAAAACTGATACCTTTTTCCTCCCATCGTTTCATTTACATATCAAAATAATTGCCTTCTATATTCAACAGATTGCTGGAGGTAGGGAGGTAATCTGCCTTTCAAAAGCCGGTCAGGCACACTGGAAGAGACCTGGGCATTGCGAACTCCACGAGAAAGTACAGAAATCCTTCAGCAAAGCCCACGCTGAAGAAATATTTCTGCAGAGAAGCTGAATTGTGGATGGCACTACCACAGCGACACGAAACCCCACAATACCCTTTTTCTTACCCCAGATCAATAGCAAAAAAAAAAATCTCCCCAAAATCAAAACTATCTTCTCCCTTTATTCTGGAATGAAAGCCTATTTTGATGTGCTTCATTTTGGTTTGTCACAGCAGAGTGAAAAATTTGACTTCAGCTTTGTCTGCCCAGCTCATGAGACTTCTGGTTTGTGTGGTTAGTGTCTCAGTTCTGCAGGTCACCACGGCGATCCCGTGGTGCTGGTCTATCAATAGTGTCACACAACCCCCAGGGCAGGGAGAGGTGTTGAAATCCCATACAGGGAATCATTTGGGAGTTACAAGGCTGAACTTCAAACATTTTTTTCCTGTTTTTCACTTCTACGTTGTACAAAGGTAGAATATGTAGAAGGACAGGAGAGAAAGTGGATAAAATATGTGAGATTAGAGGGAGACATGGACATTTTGCAACACCACATCCATGTGATTTCACAAGCTTTCCATAAACAAAAGGATTCACAAAAGCTGGAGTAATCAACACAACAGCTTGAAACCCTGCAAGGATTAATCTTTTGGTTCCTTGCACAATAGTAAGAAAAGAAACTCTTTTTTGTCTGGAGTTTGAGAGTCCTGAATAAATCTTATGTTCAAAAAAAAAATTAAAAATACCCACAACCAAAGAAGCCCAGAAATCATGTGCTACGTCTCATTTGCCCCAATGAGAGCCTGTCTCCTTGAGATCTAATGGGAAACTTAATGACCCCTGAATTTTACTCCTGCACAAAGTGCTCCTGAAGGACCTGGTAAGCGTTCAGAAATGATGAAGCTCAGACAATCTCGGCCAAGCCCCTTGACAGGGATCACATTAACGTCGGTTAGGAACGCCTGGGTGAGAAGGCTTTGCTAACTCCAGCGAGCACCACAGTTAACTCCAGGGTGTCTTATCTGGATTCATTCCTGATCCTGCAACGGTCCGATGCAGTCAAACACCAGGTATTCCAGTCGAGGCTGGATGTTCTCGCTTTGCCTTGGCAGCATCCAGTATGACAGTCAAGAGGCCAGGCTGAGCCCGTAGGCTCAGTTTAAGGAAGGAGCCAGAGATCCAAAACGTTGGTGCGATCCAACAAATCCTTGCAAGTAGGTTCCCAGTGCTCTATGAGATCTAAGTCCCAAAGGGAAAGACAGAAGGGCCGGTCTCCAGGCTGACAGCGACTGGTACTATCACCTCAGAATGGTCACTGCTCCTTTGTGGCCCAGTTGTTTCAATAGCACAACAGGCACAAGAAGAATTCACTAAGAGGGAAAGAGCTTAGGAAGAGAGGAAAGGAAGGACTAGATCATCTCCAGTTTTCTCTAAGATAGCGCTTTCTCACCTATGGTTTCTCTTCTTAGTTTTATCCCACCCCTATTCTCTGACTGTAAGAGGAATCTGGACACTCAGCTCAGATACAAGTGTCCACAGCAGACAGACACCCGGTGACAGCTCCTGTCTGAGCACAGCCATCCTCCCATCCATATCCTCTGGTTGCCAGATATATTTAGAGCCAAGGATGAACTCAAGCTCAGGTCTAACGCAGACTTTAGAGCCATTAATCTCTAGTCTCTTATCCCTTAAGGAAGAAAAAGTAATAATAGTTCGTATCTTCTGAGACTGCTGAGGAAGTACCCCTGGTCCTGTAGACAAAATGCTCAGAGTTTTCATCTCAAGAGAAACTTGTGAGAAATGGACTGTTCTCCAGTCCCCTGCATACCAGGAGCTTCTGAAGCTCAGTAGCTAATAAAATCATATTGGATTGTCTTGCTTGTTTAATCAGTTGGTGTCGTGCCAGAGCTCTGTGGAGTTACAGGAGTCAGTGACAGATCTTGCCTAAATAATATCACTCCATCAGCACAAATTCAAATAAAATATTTTCTCTATTTTCCCTTCCAGGAAAAAACCCAACAAAACCAAAACCAAACCAGAAAAGAGCTAGAACCCAAAGGACAGGCCCTGGGACAGCAGGAGTTCAGCTAAAGGACGTGTGCTCGCTTCTTCCTCTCTCCAGTTGTGCTGCCGCGGGACTGACAAGGAGAGGGATGACCCGAATGACAGATTCCCTTGATAGCACAAGTTCTTGTAATAAAACAAAGAGAAATAAATCTCCCTATTCATTTTTAAAACTGTTTCCCCTCCCTCTCCGTGAGCTACATGAGACAAATGGAAGCTGAGGCACCTCCTCAAGAGGTCTTCACGCCTTCGTCACAGTACATCACAGCCCCTCGGTGCCGCTTGTAGACCCACATGGTGAGGGAGCGACGGGTGTTCTCAGTCTGTCCCTGTGCCAGGGCCCGTTACACCCTTACATCTCAACCCAGGAGTCTGCTGCCCATCAAAAATACGGTTTCTCCCATCATCATTTGGTGGAGTTGAGCATCTAGTTAGCTCTGCTATGAGCCTGTAAGGATCTCCTCCGCAGGGTTGACCCTCAGGGCAGCCTCCTACCCACCCACTCCTACCCACTCACGTGGCAGCTCTCACTAAAATCATCCAGCTCCTGATACTCTCCCACCCAGCAAGGGAAAGGACGCTGCTCAAGGAAGTGGTGTGTAGACAACCATGCTCCAGGCCTGCAAACCCGGCCAAGTCCCCAAGGCTTATTAGTCCAGCTTGTGGCACTGAGCTAGCACAGCTCTGCTGCCATCGCACCTCAGAGGAGCTGAGCCATCTGCAACGCAGCAGCTCAGGTCAGGTTGTGGAGTCTCCTTCTCTGAAGACTTCCAAAATCCATCTTAACACAATCCTGCGCCTCCTGCTCTGGGTGATCCTGCTGCAGCAAAGCGTTGGATCAGTTGATCCCCAGAAGTCCCTTCCAACCTTCAGCAGGCTAGGATTCTTTGATTCCTCTTGCCTGAAGCTCGTTGCTGCGGTCTCAAAAATCTAGCTGGAGTGGCATCAGAGATTCCACACCTCAGCACACACTTAAAACTCTCTAAAGTCACACCAGGCCCAAAGCTATACCTTGAACGTGCACCTACCACCAAAAAAAAAAAAAGATCAACCGAGTAACGCAAAGAGAAGCTTCTGCTCTATCACCAATGCAGGTGGTTGTGAGCACTGTTCCTGGGCCACTCCACACTTTCACAAGGAGCTTTGCAGGGGAACATGTCCCTTGTACAGCTGTGGTTGGTTGTGATAAGACCTGATTTTCCTTCTCTTACTTCGTCGCTCACTTTTAAGAGGCGGCAATAAAAGCTGACTGCAGTTTATTGAGGAAATTGCCTGGTTTTGTCTAAATCAAATGCTAACTGCTTTCAGATCTCTTATTAGAAGAAAAAAATACCTTCTGATGAAACTTGTGGACACTGTAAAAACTCACTTAGTCTTCTGACCGCCTTTTCCTCTTGGTAAAGCAGAGCAACACCAATAAAAGAAAGAGAGTTAAGTTGTAGAGCTGAATATAAATAGCCCCCGATAGGATTGAGGCAATAACTTTCCTTCCAGCTGTCGCACAGCCAAGCCAATTGCATTTGAAGAACCTGTGACTACATATGTTATAATTTGATGGAAAATAATACTGCGACCTATTACTGACGGGAAAGCTGAAGGTCTCACAGGTCACCAAATAAATGGGAGGCAGAGCTACGGATATAATCATTTAAGACCCAAAAATGAAAGTAATGGATGAACACTGGATTTCAATTATCCTTAGATAATTCAAATTACTTTAAATAGATAGCTGACCTACTAAAATCTGCCTGGTCTCTCGGCCGGCGTTTGCTGGCCAATTCAGATAA
Organism: Baryphthengus martii; assembly: GCA_013396935.1. Lineage (NCBI taxonomy): Eukaryota > Metazoa > Chordata > Aves > Coraciiformes > Momotidae > Baryphthengus > Baryphthengus martii. The sequence continues at coordinate 58,407 of VWZK01021604.1, read as the reverse complement.
TGACTATTTGATCCCGTTTCTCTTTTTTTTTAAATCACAGAACAGTAAAATTGTTAATAGCAGTGAAGGGTTTCTTTTTGAGCTGAACTTGCAGTAACCTGCTACTCAACATCTCCCCACGTTAAATTCAGTTGTTACAGCAAAGGACATTCCCAACTCGGTAAGTTAAGGTTGCCTTGGTGGCGTTTTCCGTGAGAACAAGCAGGTTCCTCTACAGCACGAGCTGAAGGAAACAGCTGGGCAATTTGCTTCAGGACTAACTGGTGTATTCTCATTTTCCATCAGCTTGCTGGCTAGTGTAAAATTAACCTTGTGCAATCTCGGGGAAGAAGGAGGAGGGGGGGAAAAAAACGTTTAATTGCATGAGTAATGAACACAAGGGATGGAGGCAGGCTCCGCACACCTGCTGTGTTCCGCAGCGCTTCGGGAGTTCTGTGTAATCACCACCTTACTGCCGGCGTTCGGAGGATGTTAAGACACAGGAGTTCTGCTCACAGACTAAAAGCCTACTGTGCCAGGCAAGATACAAACAGGCCACAAAAAGATCATCTGCCATCTGAAAAACCCAGAGGGCGGCTTTACGGTAGTCGCATGGCTGGCGTGGAGGTTGACCATCTGATCTCCTCCAGCAAACCCAGGGGTGCGGGCAGAGGGGTGACTGATTCTGCCTAAATCGGGCACCGCTCGCAGAACCAGGGAGGCACCAGCACCACCTTATCTTGTACATACTATTTGATACATCCCGGCCTGTGGCAGAAATAGGGGGAGAAGGGAAGCGATCATGCCCCTGGACTTGGCACTGGTGAAGCCACTTGAGTACTGGGGTCTTGTGAGACCCCATCTAGAGCCCTGCATCCAATTCTGGAGCCCCTGTTCCAAGAAAGATCTGGACGTGCTAGAACATGGCCAGAGAAGGGCCACGAGGATGATCCGAGGGCTGGAGCACCTCTCCTATGGAGACAGGCTGAGAGAGTTGGGGTTGTCCAGTCTGGAGAAGAGAAGGTTCTGAGGACACCTCCTTGTGGCCTTCCAGGATCTGAAAGGGGGCCAACAAGAAAGCTGGGGAGGGACTTTTGAGGATGTTGGGCAGTGACAGGACAAGGGGGAATGGATCCAAACTAGAGGAGGGGAGATTTAGGTTGAATGTTAGGAAGAAGTTCTTCCCCAGGAGGGTGGGGAGACCCTGCAACAGGTTGCCCAGAGAGCTGGTGGGAGCCCCATCCCTGGAAGTTTTGAAGGCCGGGTTGGATGGGGCTCTGCAGGACTGCTCTGCATAGGTACATCCCTAGAGACAGATTTGAGCTTACTCATCACCTTGTTCAGAAGTCTGTGTCTGAAAGTGATGATGTCAATCACTTCCCCTGCCCATTTTTTTTTCCTACTGTCCATAAAAGGACAGCAGGTCCTCATGGTGGGTAGCTCAACTGTAGACATTTGTACTGCTGATATCTTAGTTAGCTGGAATGACTCCTCACCCCAGGAAATACTAAATCCCAAATTAAATTTTATAAATTCTTCCTCATCCTTGTCTAAGTTTTCACAGCAATTCAACCTCCATCAGAAAGGTTCTCCAGATATTACATCACAGAATGGCTTAAGTTGGAAGGGACCTTGAAGATTGAGTTCCAACCCCCCTGCCATGGGCAGGGACACCTCCCACGAGACCAAGTTGCTCAGAGTTTCATCCACAAAAATCAGAACCACACCTAAACATCCTGAGAACTTCCCCACAGCCCTGAGAGCTGCCATTCCTTCTGCCTGGGGGGTTTCTGAAGTACTTGATTTCCCCTCTACAATGCACGGTGAGCACCAGTGGACAACTACAAACCGGAGCCTACCCAGAACTCAACGGCACCAACTGCATTTCTCTTTCGGGCGATGACCATACAGGTCCCTATAAGTTTGATGTCATCCATACGGGCTTGCAAGGGTTAGTTGTGCTGGAACCTGCCTTCGGCAACATTCCAGCTGCTTTTGCAATCCCTGGGCACGCAGGGAGCCCACACCTGTGCTGGAGCTGGAGCATCCCGGCACATCATCCCACTGAACATTTAGGAAGGAGAAGATGGGATGCACCTGCTGATGCCTCTTCCAGCTACGTCGCAGTTACATCTGCTACTCTGGTAAGTGTCCCAACAATTGGCTAACAGACGATTGATTCGAGCAGTTTACAGAGTCAAGGGAGATGTACGGAGACAAGATGCGACTTCGCTGATTTTATTCATCGCTGCTAATTGCGAAGCAAACGATCAGTAGAAAAATATCCTCAATATTTACTCTCTCTCATGAGCAACCGGTTACTGAAGTTACCTGGTTTAATTGCTGAGAGAAAGCGAGGCGGTGAGAGGTGAAGACCCAAATTTAAGGAACTTAAGGAACCACTGAGGCTGGAATGTTGTTCCAGTCTGTTGTCAAAGCTGAAAGCGTAGCACTAAAACTCACAGTCAAGCCAGAGGTAGTTTTGGACTGAACAAGTCAGTAAAAGCATGAAAAAGGCTTCCCAAACCAAAATAAATTTTTACAAATGCCAAAAAAGTTCCCACATTTTGCTGCTCGTATTAAAATGTGGATTAATCTAATTGCATTGCTATTAATCTCAATGCTTCCACGCCTAATGAGACAGCTGACAAGCTTTTCAATTGCAGACATTACATTAAGTTCTCAGAGTCCCAGAGTTTGCTTTATCCTTGACCCTGGTTCTCTCATTTAACCATCTTTTGAGGGGAAGCAGGATGTGAATCCAAGACCTAGCCAGGCTGGATAGATTCTGGTCTGTCTTTACCTTGCGGCCCAAATAAGCCACGAGGATTTGTACTGGGGTCTTCAGCCAGACCAGACCAACAGCGTCCGTGTGGAGCCTCCAACCAGACACGTGTTAAGTCAACAAGCACAGAAAAGAAAACCTCGCTCACATTAAAATCACATAAAAAGGAACATTACAACAGACCCTTCTTGAATGACCAGCAAAGGTCTGAACCTTTGCCTGTTGGGGTTATCGCTAGAACGAAAAACAGCACTGCCATTTCCAATAAGGCAAGGAAAGCTTTTAGATCTGGATGGGCTTGCTGCGTGATTCATTGCACCTGAGCACATTTGGCCCCCAAAATTAATTGGAATAATTAGAAGCTACCAAAAACCACGTGGCTGGCTCTTTTCCCAGCACAGCAGGTTTGACCAGGGACTTCCCAGAGCACCCGATTTCATCCTGGGGATGACAACGACCCCTGCAAACCAGCCACTGGCTTCAACCCCACCCACAGACAGCACCCAGTTTCCAAATCCCAAGTACAAATGCAGTTTGGTGTTGAAAGCAAGGGATGCTTTAATTAACCAGTTCTAATTATACCACAAATTGTTCTAAAATTGCACGTAATCATTTCAAAACCAAACCGCAAGTACATGCTCCCAGTTGCTGAGTTCACGAGCATCTGGTGCCCTTTGGGAGATGATGAACGCGACCATTATCTTCTGATCATCTCTTTACGAAGCAGAGGACCTTCCAGGCTTGTACTAGTTAATATTAATGGTGGAGTTCTGTGTTAATTGACTAAGAAAAAGAGGAAGGAAATCAGTCTTGTAAGAGAGAAAATTATTCTCAGTGCTTCCACTGGGCTATCTTCCCCATAGCCACATCCGTTAAGTTACGTATAATTTTAGGCAGCAACCCATCCTAAGAAACATTAAATCTGCTGACTCTGCAAAGACCTCCTGAATCCACCTGAAAACCTGCCTGGATTTTTCACATGGTCTCTGTAATACTCATTCTGGTACAACTCCAGGTAACTCAGTGGTAATCCTCTTCCCTTTTCATGCCTCAGAAGGACCAGTTCATGGATTTTCCTCGCACTCCTGTGGCAAGATTAAGTACAGATGAACAGCAGAGGAGGCTTTGGACATTTCTGACTTCATGGCACAATGATGCAGTGAAGCAATAAATGAAAAGGAGTTAGAAAAGGGATCCAGCAGAGATTTGATTAAACTAAGACTTTAGATACCTGAGCTCTAATCCTAGGCTTCAATTTGTCCTCTTACACCACCCAGGGCAAACCTGCACCTCTATCTCTCCTGACGGAGCAGGGATAAGGTCTAACACCTGTAGTGAGTGGGTAGATGGGGCGATTGCTTTCCATTAAGGAAAAAAAAAAAGCCTGTCAATTGGGAAATAACAGCACAACAGAGAGAGCTGAGAGATCACCTGGCAGGAAAGCTGAGATAAGCAGCAGATGGAGAGAAATCAAGTGATAGCAGAGTTGTGTACAGGGAGGCAAGGCTTAGATGGCAGAATGTGGGGGCAACTGGACACCAGACACACTGTCAGAGCCCTGGGGAGGGCTTAGTCCCGTTCCCCAAAGACGGTTACTTCTGGGAGAAGCAGAGCCAACAGCGCCGAGGGGAGCCAAACACCCCCGGGGCAGCTCCAGAGCCCTTCCTTGGGGCATCCCCAGAGCTTCAAGGCATGGAAATCGATGGGGCAAAGAGCAAGGAGGCAGCTGCTCTGACCTGGGCCTCTGCAGGACTCTGCCCTTGACACCTCCATCTAGATCGTTTCAGAAGAGGAGGAGGTCATATCCCAGCTGGAAGGAATTTGTTGATTTTACTGGGTTTTGGGTGACCTTTGGAAAGTGCACTATTCGCTTCATATTTCTGCAGAGCAATTAAATGGGAGGAAACACGAGTCTTTCACAGCTCACTGACCTCGGGAAGCGTTTCCTGTTGGAGCTGTCAGGAGACACGTTGTTCTCAGACTATTCTGCCCCATTTAAAGCGAATATTTAAATTTATTTATTTTTTTTTTTTACAATTTATACGGAGCCAACTCAGCGCCGGTTGTTTCTTTGTTTCCAGAGCGCATTGGTCACGTACTCTCCAGAAATAAATCCACCTTTGAGATTTTTATTCAGAGTATTTAGAGCTAAGACAGCCAGTAAACATCATGATGCTCTGAGGGAGATGGTGTATTCTCAGATCCTGGAGAAAAATATCTTGCCCTGGAACCTTGGAGCCCTGTCCTCACCCCGCAGCTGCGGTGTGAGTGGGGAAGTGTCCCCTTTCTCCAGGTGACCACCTTGCAGCATTAACTCTTCCTTTCAGGAATGAGGTTCTTGGGAAGAACCTCTCCCCATCAATATTTACTAAGGCTTCCTTTAGAGAAGATGCTTTCACCAGAGCATTCACACAAGATGTCACATCATGATCCTCTTCCTTTCCACAGAACAAGGGATTTTGTTTTTAGGTGAGAGCAGACCTTAACACCAGCTATGGGGGATGCTCCCGACTTCGCTGCCATTTATGCAAGAAAATTACAGTGTTTGGGAGAAATTACATCATGAGTTCATAGGTTCACAGTAAAGTAGAATAATTTAATTATTTTGGTTAGAAAAGACCTTTAACATCATCAAGTCCAAACATTAACCCAGCACATCTCCAGGGCTTGGAAACCCCTCCAGGGATTATGGGGACTCCAGCCCTGCCCTGGGCAGCCTGGGACAGGCCTGGACAACCCCAAAGGGCAAGAAATTGTTCCTCAGCTCCAACCTAAACCTCCCCTGGGGCAGCTTGAGGCCAGTTCCTCTTGTCCTGTCCCTTGCTCCTTGGGAGAAGAGACTGACCCCCTCAGCTCCAACCTCCTGATTTCAGACCTTTCACAGGGGTTTTTTTTTTTGAGGTACAGAAGCTACAATTAATTGTGACTGGTTCTCGGTTGATCTCAGTTTGAGGGGAAGTCTCATCACCCCAACACCACAGTATTGCAAAGTTACTGATAACTCCCCTTTCTCTAAAATCTCCAGGGGAAAAATAAACCCTTCTTACCCTGAAGACAGAAAAATCACTATTCCGATCTATTCCAAGCCGGCAAAAGCCAAACTAAAGACAGATCGCTGCTCATTTAACCCTCATAGTCATAAAACGTGGTAAAGAGAGAAGGGGCTTTCAACCTTAAAAATTAGATTTAAGAAGTGAGCTTTACCCTCTCGCAGCTCTGCAGAAGATTCACAGCAAAAAATCAGCAAACCTTGCAAGAAGCAGCTTTTGCTACTCCTTGGATTTTGCACAAGGAGCACTGTGAGGTTCCTCAGTTTCTTTGGCTAAAGGAGGATTCTTTTCAAGACAGCTCACGTCAAGCTACAGTACCCGCCTCATCCGAGTCCGCTGAGCTGAGTCCTTTAACCCCCATATGACTTCTGTTGCACCAGGCTTGAGCTGAACGCTCAGAGCAAACGCCCCTTATCACGGTACGNAACTTCCAGGGATGGGGCTCCCACCAGCTCTCTGGGCAACCTGTTGCAGGGTCTCCCCACCCTCCTGGGGAAGAACTTCTTCCTAACATTCAACCTAAATCTCCCCTCCTCTAGTTTGGATCCATTCCCCCTTGTCCTGTCACTGCCCAACATCCTCAAAAGTCCCTCCCCAGCTTTCTTGTTGGCCCCCTTTCAGATCCTGGAAGGCCACAAGGAGGTCTCCTCAGAACCTTCTCTTCTCCAGACTGGACAACCCCAACTCTCTCAGCCTGTCTCCATAGGAGAGGTGCTCCAGCCCTCGGATCATCCTCGTGGCCCTTCTCTGGCCACATTCCAGCACGTCCGGATCTTTCTTGTAACAGGGACTCCAACATCCCTCCACCCAAAGCAAAGCAGGAGGAAGCATCTCCGCCCTGGTAGGAGTTACACACAAGGCACGCTGAGCTCTTCAGGTGCAAGCTGCGACTCTGTTGACTCTTTCTGGGTTGCCTCAGCTCTCACTGTGATCAACAAAATATGTCAAGCCCCCTGACAACAATCTAATCTTATTCCCGGATGCATCAACTCAAGCACTCTCTCTTTCGCAGAAGAACATTTCTTCTCAGAAAAAGCAATTTTATTTTGGCTGCCGTATCAAGCTGTTGCCTCTGATATTAGTACCGAGCTTCTCAGGAACTTCCTCAGCTAGAACATTTCTGTTCTGGCAGATCATATCAGAGGGGGAAAATACAATGCTCCTATGTCTGTGCCTTGGCTATTATGAATCAAAACACAGATATGGAGAGAAAGAGAGAGAAAATACATGACAGAAGTACAAATAAACATCACAGAGCAACAGGATCTTTTTTTTGTGGAAGGGACTGATAAAGAAAAGCCTCCTGACTCCACAGAAGCCACGGCAGTGTCTCATAGTCCACCCTTTCCATTTTGTTGAGGGTTTTCTCTCCCCCCCTCCCCGCCCCAAGCTAGTGATGGATTTTCCAGTCAGCAAACGGAGAATAAGATGATGGGACAGAATGAATGTGGCATTAATAGGAAGGAGGCAGGAGAGAGAGACCGAGTAAAACGCAGCAATGACTTGAAAACCTAAGGGGAGGGAAGCCAGCGACGGAAACTCCCGTCTGCTAAACACAATCAATGGCCTGTTGGTATCAATCACCGCCGAGCTCTCTGCGCTGACTGATGATTCCTGCCTGTCTGCAGCAAAGATAAATGGGAATGAGCAAGGACGGGCTCGGCCGCTCCGCAGGAGGCAAGGGAGGGCTCCTCCGGGCTGGGGGAAAAGCGAAAAAACGGCTGCTCCGAGACGGCTCCTGAGATTGAGACATCATTTATTAGATACTTTCTTAATTAATTTTTTGGAAAATAATAATGATGATTGCTGGAAAGAGACTATTTGTCAAAGCCAGTCCTCTTTTGCGGGAACATACCCATTTCAGGGAAAGCTCCAGACCTGAGTGTTTCCTGAGGGCCGGGAAGGACTTCGATCCAGGCTCCCTAAAAGCCCCGTACTGGCACTTTCCCCANCTTACCCTGAAGACAGAAAAATCACTATTCCGATCTATTCCAAGCCGGCAAAAGCCAAACTAAAGACAGATCGCTGCTCATTTAACCCTCATAGTCATAAAACGTGGTAAAGAGAGAAGGGGCTTTCAACCTTAAAAATTAGATTTAAGAAGTGAGCTTTACCCTCTCGCAGCTCTGCAGAAGATTCACAGCAAAAAATCAGCAAACCTTGCAAGAAGCAGCTTTTGCTACTCCTTGGATTTTGCACAAGGAGCACTGTGAGGTTCCTCAGTTTCTTTGGCTAAAGGAGGATTCTTTTCAAGCCAGCTCTCACGTCAAGCTACAGTACCCGCCTCATCTGAGTCCGCTGAGCTGAGTCCTTTAACCCCCATATGACTTCTGTTGCACCAGGCTTGAGCTGAACGCTCAGAGCAAACGCCCCTTATCACGGTACGTCAAACTACCTCTAGGCCTTAGGCTTGAAACCCCCATTGCAACACAGTGCTCTGCAGCACAACAAAGCTTCTCAAAGTCTGTCTGCTCCTCCTTCCCTTCAAACCTCACTTCCTGATGTGGACATAAAATCGTGAAATTGTCGGGGTTGGAAGGGACCTTAAAGATCATCCAGTTCCAACCCCCCTGCCATGGACAGGGACGCCTCCCACTAGAGCAGGTTGCCCAGAGCCCCATCCAGTCTGGCCTTCAAAACTTCCAGGGATGGGGCTCCCACCAGCTCTCTGGGCAACCTGTTGCAGGGTCTCACCACCCTCCTGGGGAAGAACTTCTTCCTAACATTCAACCTAAATCTCCCCTCCTCTAGTTTGGATCCATTCCCCCTTGTCCTGTCACTGCCCAACATCCTCAAAAGTCCCTCCCCAGCTTTCTTGTTGGCCCCCTTTCAGATCCTGGAAGGCCACAAGGAGGTCTCCTCAGAACCTTCTCTTCTCCAGACTGGACAACCCCAACTCTCTCAGCCTGTCTCCATAGGAGAGGTGCTCCAGCCCTCGGATCATCCTCGTGGCCCTTCTCTGGCCACATTCCAGCACGTCCGGATCTTTCTTGTAACAGGGACTCCAACATCCCTCCACCCAAAGCAAAGCAGGAGGAAGCATCTCCGCCCTGGTAGGAGTTACACACAAGGCACGCTGAGCTCTTCAGGTGCAAGCTGCGACTCTGTTGACTCTTTCTGGGTTGCCTCAGCTCTCACTGTGATCAACAAAATATGTCAAGCCCCCTGACAACAATCTAATCTTATTCCCGGATGCATCAACTCAAGCACTCTCTCTTTCGCAGAAGAACATTTCTTCTCAGAAAAAGCAATTTTATTTTGGCTGCCGTATCAAGCTGTTGCCTCTGATATTAGTACCGAGCTTCTCAGGAACTTCCTCAGCTAGAACATTTCTGTTCTGGCAGATCATATCAGAGGGGGAAAATACAATGCTCCTATGTCTGTGCCTTGGCTATTATGAATCAAAACACAGATATGGAGAGAAAGAGAGAGAAAACACACGACAGAAGTACAAATAAACATCACAGAGCAACAGGCTCTTTTTTTTTTGTGGAAGGGACCGATAAAGAAAAGCCTCCTGACTCCACAGAAGCCACGGCAGTGTCTCATAGTCCACCCTTTCCATTTTGTTGAGGGTTTTCTCTCCCCCCCTCCCCGCCCCAAGCTAGTGATGGATTTTCCAGTCAGCAAACGGAGAATAAGATGATGGGACAGAATGAATGTGGCATTAATAGGAAGGAGGCAGGAGAGAGAGACCGAGTAAAACGCAGCAATGACTTGAAAACCTAAGGGGAGGGAAGCCAGCGACGGAAACTCCCGTCTGCTAAACACAATCAATGGCCTGTTGGTATCAATCACCGCCGAGCTCTCTGCGCTGACTGATGATTCCTGCCTGTCTGCAGCAAAGATAAATGGGAATGAGCAAGGACGGGCTCGGCCGCTCCGCAGGAGGCAAGGGAGGGCTCCTCCGGGCTGGGGGAAAAGCGAAAAAACGGCTGCTCCGAGACGGCTCCTGAGATTGAGACATCATTTATTAGATACTTTCTTAATTAATTTTTTGGAAAATAATAATGATGATTGCTGGAAAGAGACTATTTGTCAAAGCCAGTCCTCTTTTGCGGGAACATACCCATTTCAGGGAAAGCTCCAGACCTGAGTGTTTCCTGAGGGCCGGGAAGGACTTCGATCCAGGCTCCCTAAAAGCCCCGTCCTGGCACTTTCCCCAGGAGCAGTCGTGGTCCAGGTTGAAAATCTCTTATTTGCACGAGAACTCCCGCAGCAAGAGCACACAGCGTATCCCAGAACGAGACATCGAAACCTGACTTATCAGCCGTGCATCATTTTGCACCGAAAAATACATTTTCCCCAGTGTGTTTGAACCCGAGCTATAGGGCAATGGAATGCATCTGCTCTTTGTTTACTCCAAGAAACCCCAAAACCAAACCAACCAGATCTCCAATTGAAAACATTAAAGAAAGCTTCAGAGGGCTTTGTTTTCCTAACAGTGAGAAACAAGGACAAAAAAATTCCCTTCCCTCTCTCCTTTATCCACAGTCTTTGATTTACCTGAGTTTATGGTGACAGTCAAGTATCCCCCCAGAGGTTCCTACACATCAAACAAAGCAGAACCTGAAGTAAAAGACAGTTTTCTTGCTTTAAGTCTGTTGTGGAACCCTGGTTCAAATCCTCTTTCTTCCAGGCCAGATAAATTCCTAATTCTAGAGCTCTAGGGAATCAAATACTTTCATTTCCCCATGTTGCCTGATATCAGAGCATAGATCTTCAGATCAGACTCACAGGCCTGTCCCGGCTGAGGTTCTCAAATCCTGCCCCCAGGATTTAGGTGCTTGCTTAGCACAAGCAGGAGCTAATTTATCTGCTTCAGGTTTAAAGCCGTCACCTTCCAGAAATCATGGAATTTCTAACCTCCTCTGTCTAAAGAGAAATACTAACCCACCTTCTCCTGGAGACAAACAGCTGCGATGGGCTGGAGGCACCTGTGAAACAGGGCTCGGTGTGAGCTGAGCCGCGTTTTGAGGGATGTACAATTTAGACTTTGTCCCCTCGTCAGCGCAAAAATCTTCTTCTGGCTCTAATTTGGTCACTCAAGGCCAAACTTCGCTCCCAGGACTGACACCTCTGAGAGATTCCACAGCTAATAACAGCCGAAGGATGTCTATGAGATGGCTGAACATGAGAACGACGGAGCCTGGATAAGAATTTAGATTTCCCTACGACGTAATGTCTGGAGTTCAAATCAATGGCTAGAAAGAACAGAGAAATACAGAGGGCTACAGTGCATAAACCAACTAGTTCTTCCTAATGACTCCAGGGTGAACAAGCTCTGATTGCGAGCGCATCGCTCCTGAAGCGAAGCCACCCGCACGGCCGCCTCTGCGGCGCTGGGGAGAGGCAGCCCCATAGGGAAGGATTCACGGATGGATGGAAGAGGGGAAACAGCCTCACAGCTCCCTCTGGTAAAGGGATTCACTATTTCCTAAATAAAATTTGCCTCACCCCAAAGCAGAGTTGGAGAAGGGGTAACATCATCTACAACACCAGAGGAAAGTGTCAAGCTGGGACAGACCCACAAGAAATCCCATTACTCCAGCTTGGCCCCACCACAGCCCACTGAGCAGAGACACCCCTGCTGACAGCCCCACCTCCAAGCCCCCCATCCCATGTGTCCAGGGAGCACAAATCCTTTCAAATTTCTCTGTCCTGCTGCTCCAATGCCATCCAGCCACCACCCCAGCGGCCACCGGTTGGCGAATTCCACGGTCCATTCCCCTGCCGAAAGCAGATTCCCAGGTCTTCGGAAACCGTGGTGCTGCTGCGGCCACCACATGGGGATGACTGACTCTTAGCAATTTTCTCTCCAAGGAAAATTGCTTGTTCCTCCCCAGAATGAACCTGCAATTTTTTTTTTTTCAAAGCTGAGGCCACACAGTTCAGGTGTTTCTATTCAAAAGTGAGGACGGAATTGTTTACTCCACCGGGGAGAAGCCGAGCATGGCAGAAGATGCTCTGATGACAGGTCATCCCTTTTGCAACAGGGGTTATAACTTGTTTTTAATCAGCGTTTGCCCTCTTTTCTTGTTTCATTTTTAGCTGCTCAAGGCAAAAGCTGCAGTCAATTTACTGTACATACAGATTGCCTGCTGGGGTACGCGGAGCCACGCAGGGTAACGGGCGGGAAAGGGCTCAGGCAGTGAGGAAAGGCGATGGTGAGAGGATTACCAGTAACACCAGCTCACACTCAGTTAGTAAGTGGATGCAGGAGCTGGGTCTCACGCATCTGGCGTTCGAAGGGCCCGCAGCAAGCCCTGCACAAGGGGTTCCATGCAGCAAGACAAGACTTGGGACTTACTCTCCACATGAGAACCGGGAAACTGCAGGGAGCTGGGGGCAGGGGCTCACCTAACACACTCCAGCTCAAAAAAGTCTCTGCTAGCTGGCTGGAAGCATTCCAATGTGCTTCCAGCGATAAAAGGTTTCAGAAGCTGCTTTGCAATCTCCCACGGCTCTTGGGTTGACCTTGTTTGGCGGCCTCTGGACATATCGCCAGATTTCTCCACTTGTTCCACATCCTTCCAGGGAATTCCTCTCCCTGCGCTGGACACCTTGGTATTTCCTTGGAATGAGGCAGTGCTGTGACCACAATTATCTCCAGCTAATTACATTATGGGAAGGTCTCGGTACCAATGATCCCCATTAACACCCAGTGACAAGTCGCTGTTTAATCAGATCCTGCCCCTAATTCCTGACTGATGCCGGAGCGAGAGGGATCGCATTTAGCAGCAGACTGAGCTTCTCAGAGACCGCTGAAGCAGCTGGAAATTTTATTGTCCTGTGGTGCCTTCTCCACACAGGCAGCCACGGGGAAGCCCCTTCCACTTGCCTGCACTCAGCTCTTTTCCAAGAGGGACGCAGGAGCCGCCCGCCCGCTCCGATAGGGCACATTACAGCTCTGCTGCTGGCTTTGCCGCAGGCAGCCACTGCTCCCAGCAAAGCCTGATGTGCCAGAGAAAGGCTTCCACAGGTCTAGAGGAACAAAAAGGGCTCTGAAGTCCCTGTGAGCTGCTTACGTTCAAAAGCTTTCATAAAAAAAAAAAAGAGAAAAAAGGAATGGACATGAACTCAATGCCTCCTTTGTTGAAGTCGCCCACCTCTGCAATGGATTTCAGCTCCTCTGATTGCAGCTCACTCAACTCTTCCCAGCAGGAGGGCTGGGTGCTGGATTTCAGCTCCCAGACCTCCCTCCCCCATGCCATAGATTCATTAAGGTTGGAAATGACCTTCAAGATCATCAAGTCCAACTGTCTACTCAACATTATCGTGACCCCTAAACCATATCCTGAAAAGCCCCATTCACATGTTTTATGAAGACCTCCAGGGATGGTGATTCTACCTCCTCCCTGGGCAGCCTGTTCCAAGGCATCACCACATTCTCAGTAAAAAAACCAACAATTCTTCCCAATATCCAACCTAAACCTCCCCTGGTGCAACTCAAGCCCATTTCCTCTTGTCCTATCACTGGTTACCTGGGAGAAGAGACCAACACCCACCTCACTCCAACCTCCTTTCAGGTAGCTGCAGAAAGCAATAAGGTCTCCTCTTCTCCAGGCTAACCCACCCCAATTCCCTCAGCCACTCCTCGTAAGCCATTTTCTCCAGACCCTTCACCAGCCCCGCTCCAGCACCTCAATGTCTTTCTTACCCTACAGCGCCCAAAACTGAACCCAGTGCTCAACCTGGGGCCTCACCAGTGCCACGATCACTTCTCTAAGCATCTGTCCCCTCTGCCTGGCTCAGAAGCAGCTTCAGGAAGGAGCCCCAAGGCCCCGCAGATGGCTTTGCCACAGCACTGGATACGTGACCTTCCTGCAACGCCGTGCAGATGAGCTCTCCTAGCCCGAGACACGCCGGGTGATAAATGGAGACACACAGAGGGATGAAGGCAGCAGGACGCCCGTGGAACAGACTGCAGCAAGTCCACCTGGGTGAACTTCTAACCATTACAGTCAATAGGGAACCAGTGGACTAGTGAGCAGGAGAGCAACGTGCTTCTGAAGCACGGTGAGAAGCCGGCGAGCAGGCTCCTGTCCCCGCTGCTGCCTTGAGAACTGGCCCTGTGGGAGTCTGCGGAGCAGCTATTTATACCAGACCAGGTGGGAGGAGATAAAGGTATTTCAGAGCTGTGTGTGCACAGAACAGGAGCAGCTTCCCTCATCTTTTCCATTTCTCCACAGATTTACCCAGGATCCTGCCAGCCCCTCCTGTGACACAGCCCCAGCGTAACTCAGATGACTTGTACGGCGCGAGCCCCGCTCCCCAGACTTTGGCTAAACACCCACTACACACATCCAATTTCTTATTTTCCTTTCATTTTGTAACATTTGCATTTTCCCCGACTGCTTCTCCCCAGCTGAAAAGCGCTGCCCCTCTGCCCACACAACGCAGAGCCCACGGAACTAACCGGCAGCTGCTGCGAGGCACCGAGGTGGCTGCGCCGCTTCGATTTGATTGTTTCAATCATCTCAGTCAATGGGAATTTCCTTCCTTTCCCTCTCCCCCCCCTCCAAACATCCCATTTTATTTTAAGTTGGCAGTGCGGGAGCCTCAGCCAGCGGCAACAAAGGCAGAGGAAGGGAGCCAGTTTGCACCAGCGATGAATTTGGCCTCACGCACCAATCCGACGCTTCAATATCCCACCCCGGCAAGGCACAAAGAGGTTGGGAGGAGGATGAGGCGGCACCTCAGCTGAATTCACAGCTCTCCAGCTTCACCCACAGTCTTCTCCTGCTTTTTTTTTCCCCCATCTTTGCTGAACTGCTGGCAAATTTTGCCCGGCTCACATCCAAGTAGCCCACTCGAGTCCCCGATTTCTCTGCTGCTGTCGGTTCACCCGCCAGTCCCCCCAGTCATTAGGGCTGGAAGGAGCTGGTGGGAGATGCTAATACTGGAGACCTGGCTTGTGAGATGCTGCAGTGCCATCTTCAGACAGGAGGGCAGCAGCCAGACAGTCTGAAGTACTAAGACAAGAGGGAAAAAGAAACAACCAAAAGGCCACTTAAATCCCAATCTTTGCAGAAGGAACCTGCACCGTGAGGCTGCGACAACACCCGGGAATCAAATCGCACGGCTCCCCGCACGCCCCAGCCAGCTACGGAGCACGACTCGGGCGGTAAAGGAACAACTGATGAACTCCTGCACAGCCCCAGGAAGACTGAAACTCTCTGCCCTGTGCTACAGCTCGGAGACGATGGGATTCAGCTGCACTAAACTGCTAAGAGCTTCCCTGAACAGCAGAACCCGATTCTCCGACTCGATACGCTGGGGTGGAATACTGCAATGCACGTTTTAACACCTTCCTCCCCTCAAACTGAATTATAATTTAATATTTTATCCTAACGGCTTATTCTGTAGTAGCAAATAAAACAGGCCAGGGACTTCTCTCCTCTCTGCCCTGAGGTCCTGCAGGGCTGCACAGCCTCTGCCCAGTGTCTTCCATCAACCCTTGGGAACACCCTCTGCTGCCTCCTGAACTGGTCTTTAGGCATTTTCTAGGAGAAATAAGGGATGCCCGAGAGCAACGACGGTGTTTAGAGAACTGGGGGTACCGGGGACAAGCGCGTGGATCCAGACCCCATTCAATTCTGCAGCAAACCAGTAACAACCAGCAAGAGCGGTGGACTGACCTCGCAACGCATGGAGCTTCTCAGAGCATTAATGGGGTGGGGTTTGATGCTAAGACGGTTTCAGCCAGTGAACCTCTGCAAATCAGGGCCCTTAAGAAGTCTTTTTTCTAGTAGCACTGGCTATTTAGGCCAGTTTTGACAAATTTGAGTAATTTTGGCCTGCTTGCAGATGTCACTGCTGACATCAGCCTCTTTGGAGAGTAGGGGAGAGCAGCCCAGCCTGCGCCGCAAAGCTTGAGAGAGAAATTCACTTTTTCTTCAGGATTTCACTGGGATGCTAAAATTTATCCTGTGGAGGAACCTCCATCAGAGCCTCTGATCAGAAGCACACGCTACAAACCACACTTGAGGACAGCAGATTTACTGAGCTAAGGGAGAGATTTCTGGATCCTCCTGGAAAGGTGTTCGTCTTGCCTGGTTTGGGGGCATTTTAGAGTTTAACTTTTGAGACCGAGCTAGTTAATGAGCTTCTCTGTAGTTAATGGAGACAAATAAGGACGACTAGAGGGCAATTCTTCTGACCTGTTGTTAACACTTGTCTGAACACACAAGGAACAGCCCCCTGGAGAGGCCTGTCCAGCACAGGATGGCCAGCTCAAGCTCTGAAGTCCAGCTTAGCAACAAATCTCATCCTAACTGCTGGACCTGTAGGAGCCTGCTCCCCAGGGACGCTGCCTTGCCCGATCCACCATGTGCAGAGCTGGCTGACAGGGCTGGACTGCCCTCCCAGACCCCTAACACCATCGGAAACCATCCGCCCCTTTGTCAGGCTGGCTTCCCTCTAATTCAGCGAGCTGAAACGGCTTTGGATGGAAAGCTTGTGCCAGAAGGAAGTGTGCCAGCGGGGTGGGACAGCAGCTCCTGTCATTAGATCAGCTTAGACTCACCCAGAGACACAATCCCAGAATTTACAAAGAGCTCAGGCTGAGAAAAACCGCCTGGTATTGGCCAGACAACCAATTGCAGATCTAACACTTGACCTCATCTTGCCCCACTACCCTGACTGCAAAGCCAAAATGTTTGGAAACACAGAGGGCCACCCACAAAAAGCTTCCTGGCAGTGCTGAAGGCAGTTTGCTGAATTCCCAGTTTGGCAGGAGAAGGTACCACACAGCAAAGGAACTGGATCTTTGAGTTACATCTACCTCAAAGCCCTGCAATTCCCTATCCCCTGAGCCAGCTCAAAGACCTAGATCTATTCCTTCCAAAGCTCTTTGGCAAATAACTTCTTTAAGAAGTTATTAAATTCCACCCAATTGAATCTGATGCCTTGAAAACAGTTTGGGGAGAGGAAAAAAAAACCAACAGAAAGAGTAAAAAGACAGGTTGTAGCTCTGTGCTCATCTCCACTGCTTCCAGATGACCATGTGAACCCCATTCCCAGGCGAGGGGACATGTCTCACCAGTGTCCCCCACCTCGACAGGCAGCCCAAAGCAGTGTTTGTACATGTGATGCTTGCTCCCTGTTCTGTTTTAATGGATATAAAACTGTCCCAGCTCTTGAGAGTAATGAAGAAACAAGCCCAGAGATCAGACTGGAAAAAAACAACTCCCCTCCCCAAAGCAGCTTCATTCTGCCGCCATGGCAACTTTTAACAGCCATAATCGCTCCCTATTTTCACAGCTGCAGAGGAAAACCTTTGTGATCTTCTACCACTTTATTATTAACACCCATTAAAACAAAAATAAAATGCAGACAAGCGCAATTTTATGTCTGTGTGTATCTGCAGCTTGCAATTTACCTGTAATCCCTGTGATCCTTTGCTGCTACTCCAGCAGCTGTCAGAAGGTTGGAAGAAATACCTCAACATTTGCTTGCTCATGGCTCTAACTCTCCCCAGGCTCTCTCATGACAGGTCAAACTGGAGCAAACATCTCCCCAGACTGCACACAAGCCATCAGGGAACAGCCAACGGTGGAATTCCTCTCTCCTGGCACAATTTCTCTCCAAGGTGCACACCCAGGTCTGCATTCCCAGCTGGGGAGAACCACAGCGCAGAAGTGGTCCCCCGGATTTCACCCTGTCCATCAAGGTGTAGTCACCAACAGGTTGGGACCAAATCCCTCCCACTTCCAATTGCAGTTGTGATCTAAAGGGCCAGACTGGTGCGGTTGGCCCACCCTGGGGGAGGCTGGTCATGTCTTCTTCCAGCTGAGCCCACCTGGTGGAAACATCAGGGCAGCCACAGGGCTGGCTGAGGGGTGTGAGCTCAGAGTTCACGGCTTTACACAATGCGTGATGAGCTGCTCTAACGCTCTACGGGAACTCCACGGAGTTGTACGGGGTATGAAAAAGGTCCAAGGTGACCTGAAGGTCAAATTCATCCCCATAGCACCTCCCCTGCCATGAAACAATGAATCTCAGGCTGGAGCAGAACAACTCTCTCCTCCTTTTCCTTGACAGCAGCTCATTTCTGAATCCTGGCAAAGCATTTTCTCTTCCCTGAGTACCTAGAGCAATAAAGCCAGTGACCTCCTTGCTGCAAAACTCACCTGCATGAACAACAATAAAAATATACAGTATTTTACAATCTGCTCCCTATTCATTAAGACTTGCTGAACGTAATAAAGCTGCTACTGGACGAGCCACTCTTGTAGCTCTCAACTCATGCTGAAAAATATAATTATATTGCAGCGAGGTTTGTAAACAGTCCCAGCCTTGTTTATTATAAGCCTCTCCCTTTAAAAATCCAATCAGATTAATTTTATATGCAACTTAAACTGCTGCTGCTGCTAATTTTAGGTAATGTGCTTGATGGATTCCTTCTCCGTGCCTGCATGAAACATGGAAAGGCAGATTTCAGGAAAGCGCCGGAGTCGGCACAGTTTGAGGGCTTGGAGGGCTGGGGTGGAACAGGGATGACCAGAGCTCCCCATTCCCAGCTCTGTACCACAATCTGTCACCTGAGGGTGTTCCTCATTTCTCAAGAGGGCTCATTTTTTGGTGCTGTGCTCCTGAAAGGTGCATCTTCAGCCAGTGGACACTAACCTGAGCTCACATCCCTATGTACACCCGGGGAGGTCACCGCCCTGCCCGGGCTGGAGAAGCAGGGAGTGAAGCAGCAGAGGAGCAGGCGAAAAGGGTCAAACAGCTGAGGTTCACACTGCTGGTGTGAAGGCAGAGCTGCAAAAATCAATGTGTCTAAGGTCAGATCAGACATAATCCCACATTTCTTGCACCTCGAGTCTCTACCTGAGGCACCAGATTCTGCCTCGTTGCCCCAGCACCTCAACCTCTGCTGTTCTCTCTCTCTCTCCTTTCCAGCAAGGCTGGCTCTGCACACACCTAAGAACCCCCCCTCAACTGGGAATTTTCCCATTTTCTCCTTGCCATAAGCACCCTGCTGGTTTTGCTGCAGTGAGGGGGGGAGACTCTTTGGTCCGATTCAAGCCCCACATTCGTGCACCTGCAGCTGATGCCCAGCTCTGCCCCTTCCTCTCCGCTCAGGCCCAAGATTCAGGATCAAAAGTGATTACAATGAGCAAAGGGAAGGTGGGAGCTGAATACATAAGTGGATTGGACTTTTCCTAAAGCACAAGACTTATTTTTATTTTTAAAAAAAAGTGAAGAGAGGGGAAAAGGAAGATTAAGTGAGTTTAGCAGGAAGTTGGTCAATCCTTTAATACCAGGAGGTCAGAGCCATCCCACACGGATAATCAGTTTGCTTTCAATTGCTCCTTGGTGGGTTGCTGCTTTGAAAAAAAGTCTCGTTTCAAGACACAAAGAGTCAGGTCAGGGAAGTCACAGCTCCTAATTATGTGAAATGAAGCAGGACACAGAGGATTTGAAGCAATCTTGGCTGCAAACATCTGCGGGAAAGTTTTCCAAAATTGCCTATGAAGTGGGGATGGGACAGTCTAATCCAAGAGGGCTCAAGGATGGTTGTGAGATGAAACAGAAATCTGCTTTCCCTCCACCCACTGGCAGCAAAACCTGCTCCAGCCTTTATGTGTTTGTCTCAGGGGAGCAGAAATCACCTTTTTTTATAGCATCGAGTAGCTCTCAACCATGTGACAGATTCCCAAAAGGCAGCGCTTCCCAGATTTTTTGAAGTAATTTCTTTTATCTGCCTTCCTCATTACCAGACAATGATGAAGAATCTGGCAGGGAGGGATGGAAAAAACTTCCACAGAGATCTTGACAGCAGGTGGATTTCTCCCTACAACTTCCTAAATTACCCTCCTGAAGCAGCTGCTGGTCCCCCTCAGGTCAGGTCTTTGGTCACAACTGAGAGCTCAGGCTCTGCCCTTCCCATTAACTCCTCTAACAAAGTGATGCCAGACTCTCAGTACTTGGAAATGGCCGTTTCTCACAGATGCTCCTTCCTATTTTCCAACCCTAATGCTTTTTGTGTCCCCACTTGTTGCCAGAGAATACAAGGAAAATGACTCCCCTGGCAGCTTCATGTCACTTCAAATGTGCGGCCAAGGATGGGCACTCTGCTCGGAGGGCAATCCACACATCACTCCAGCTTCTGAGGAGCAACACATCACTCACAGGCTGGCAGAGATCCTGTTAAAATCAACGTCTAAAGCAAGCTACAGATCATCGAAAACGCAGCGTGAACTTTTTAATGACCCTGCCCTAGCAGCCAATGCTGACTTGAAGGAGGGTGGTTGGGCAGAAAGGACCTCACCACCAGGAGGATCCAAAGCCACAATATTCCCAAAACCAAACCAGGTGTCTGTACCTATTTTACAACTAAATTAATCAAGTGGAAAGGAAAGAGGAAAAAGGCAACTTGATGGAACAGTTGGGAAACATCTCCTGTGGGTGAAGGTAGAACTGGAAGTACTAAACACTGCTCAGATGCCATGGACAGGGAAGCAAAGGCTGCCCCAACAAAAACACGGAATCCCCCAAACTGCTGAAGCACCATGAGGAAAGAGTCCCTGCAAGACTCCCTACAGAAGCAGCACCATATTTGGGGGTGGGGGGGAGCAGCAAGTCAAGGGGTGAAACAGAAACAGAGGGCTTTACAGAGAGGCAGAGGTTTTTTCACTAGACAAACTTGCATCTCCTTCTATTCCCATTTGGCTTTTGTGATGGATTTGCTTTAGCATTTGGCTTTAGAAGCATCCTTGCTCCTGGAGGAAATAAGACAATTCTGTAATAAGATAACTTCATTTTTAAATAGACCAACAACTCCAGAAACAGTAGTGGAAAAAGTAATCAACTGGACCTGACAGATTTGCCTGGGAGAGTGGCAAGAAGAGAGAAGGCTTTGGATCTAACCTGGTTGTTGGGTCAGAAGATACCGAAAAGTCTTCCTGGAGAGCTTTAGCAACAGGCCAGGAGGAGCCTCCTACGCCTGGCTCTGCAATTGATACCTTTTCTTTTTTCTCCTCCCTCTCCCAAAAAAAGGAGCCAAGGGGAAGCTCCCTTGAGGTCCTCAGGCCCAGATATTTCTGCCCTCCACAGCTTCTTCAGGTCTTCCTTCCTAATAGGATGTTATTCCCCATCAGCAACAAGCAAATATAATTTCAGAGGGAAGAACACATGGGAGCAGCAGCAGTTGCTGTGGGAAAGGTGTTCCGAGCTTGTTCTTTATCTTATTACCAAAGAAAGTGCAGACCAGCAGCTTGCTAATGGATTATATAAGTGGCTTTTCCTTATTCAAACACACAGAGTGACATCCTACATGCTGGCAAATAGTTATCTTTTAAAAGCAATGAACAGGTTTTGGCTGTTTCACAGCCAGAACTTCAGCTGCAGATGCAGCGAGAATATTGTTAGGAAACGAGAAATTACAGCTTTTGTTGGGTTTGTTTAGGAGTGGGAGTGGGGGCTGTAATGCCTCCCATCAGCAGAAGTTCCCCTCAGTCATCTGCAAAGAGTTACCACCCAGTTTGGGATGATCCTGGCTTTCTGGTTAAATGTTGTTAATTAAGCAGAATCTGGCTGTATCGTTCATTAGATGGCAAGTTTTGTGCTGAACAGAAGCCTGTGAAAAAATTAAAGGGTTGGTTGGGGTTTTTTTTGGTTTTTTTTAAAAGATGACTCTGCCAGCCCTTTTGGTGCATGGAAATTATCTGAAGTTTCATCTTTGTGAGAGGTAAAAAGCAGAGTTTAGGGCCCTCTGTGTGTTCAGAAAACATGGTTATGCTGCTCAAAATCACGAACTAAGCCTAGAATCAAATGCTTCCAAAAATTGTGATCTTCAGCCTTTAGAGATTTTACAAACACATTCATATGTATATGTACAAAGTTTTCTAAACAACTGCAGAGGACCACAAATGCTTCATCTTGCTTTAATGAGACACTTAAACTGAAAAAAAAAATTAAAGAAAGCCCACATACACTGAAGTGAGTTATACCCTGAAGCAAATTAAAATAAAACTTGACAGCACCACAAAAAAAACCAGCCAACCTTTACCCAACCTCTCCTATCCAACCTGGATCCAATCTTTTTTTCCCCATCAGATGTAGCATCTGCGTCAAGGGAAGTGCCCACAAATGCTGTGCAGACAAGCTTTTAAGCACCTTAAAAATTTAAACGAGTTAAAAGGTGCAAATTTAAAGTGGTTACTCAAACTGCATTAAGGCCCCTCGTAGGCACTTTCTTATTCAGAATTAGAACAGCACTAATTTGATTTAGTTTTAATTGATGTTGAACCTGAAGAGACACTGAATTAGACCTCTCTGAAGAATGCCTGTGCTGGGCTTTAATGCAAACCAATCTCAGCCCAGAGCAGGTAATTCAGGCCACACAAAACAGACTCGCCTAGAGCCACGGCCACAGGTGCCAAAACCCGAAGGCAGCTCCATCTGGACAGCATCACGCAAACACCCACCGCTCTGAACCTCAAATCCACAGGTACCTGAAGCTGAAAGCGGTACCCTTGGTCATCCTCACCATGTGAGTGGGCTCCAGAATGTGGCCAACATCTCCAAAATCCCCCATCCTCGGGCACATGTGTTCCTTATTCTCCTCCCAGCATCCCGGTCCTGCTTCCTCCTGAGGAAGTCTCGCTTAAAATGAGGAGTTTTACTGCAAACTGCCCAGAAGTCCCTAAATCAGGAGTAAGTGGATTAGCTGTGCCCATGGCACCTTGTCACGACAACACATCTCACAGACTCTGCCTCATGCCCCAGGTTCACCCCGCACCTGATGACAGTATTTGTCTTCCCCTCCTGGGTCCAGGGGAAAAGGTGTCTCTGGGCAACAGGGGGCAGGGGAAGGGGGACTGAGCAGCATCAGTAATTTTTACTCCTAATAAGGAGCGGCGCAAGAAGTCCAAAGGTTTTTCTTTAGAGGTTTACAGGAGATACTGAGGTTGGAAGCGGCTGCAATCACTTTCAAAACTGGGCTAAAACAGAGGATGAATATATAGTATGTATTAAGAAGAGTGCATTCAGACCAGCACGGCCAGCAGGACGAGGGAAGTTCAACTCCCCCTCTGCTCTGCCCCAGTGAGGCCACCTCTGGAGCACTGGGTCCAGTGCTGGGCTCCCTAGTTCAAGACAGACAAGGAGCAACTGGAGAGAGCCCAGAGGAGGCTCCAGAGCTGCTGAGGGGCCTGGAGCATCTGTGTGGCCAGGACAGGCTGAGAGCCCTGGGGCTGTTCAGCTGCAGAAGAGCAGCCCCAGAGGGGAGCTGAGCAAGGCTGAGCAAGAGCTCAAGGGCCCCCAGGGGGGCAAGAAGCTGGGGCCAGACTCTGTTCAGGGGTGCCCAGCGCCAGGACGAGGGGCACCGGGCACCAATTGGAACCCAGGAGGTTCCCTGGGAGCAGGAGGAGCAACTTCTTTGGTGGGAGGGGGTTGGAGTCTGGCCCAGGCTGCCCAGAGAGCTTGGGGAGTCTCCTTCTCTGGAGAGATTCCAAAGGCGCCTGGACCCTGCGCTGTTGGGCCCCCTGCTCTGGGTGACCCTGCTGGAGCAGGGGGGTGGCACCAGAGGAGCTCCAGAAGGCCCTCCCAGCCTTCCCCATGCTGGAATTCTGTGATATATTAAAATACATAGAATATGTATTACCAAATGAAACATTGGGTGAGCGACACCAGCACAAGGTAAGTGTGGAATCATAATCTGGCTTAACATTGATATTAAAAGATCTAAGATGATAAAAGTCCAGAAGAGAAACATGCCCAGGTATCATTTCTTTTAACACCACTACAGAGAAGCTCCCAGTTAGCACCAGCCTCGTGCGAGCCCCGTCTCTGCCCACATGGCTGATGGGAGGTGGTTCTGACCCCTCACTTGTAACTCAGGAGAACAAGAGAAGAGCACAAAAGCCACCGCTGTAGAAAAGCATCCTCAGCCATACCGTGACCAAGCTGCTGTTACCAAAAGTTTTAAAATCAACCAAAAGAGAGAACTTGGGGAGTATTCCCCCATGCACCAGAGAAAGCTGGAGAAGAAATCCAAACTCTTTGCCAAGAGCTTGCTGGGAGCTGCGTTTGGGCAGGGTAACAAATTGCTGTTCAGACACAAACCCAGCAGTTACCAGCTACTATGATGAACGACCAAGTTAACTAAAAGCTTCACTCTTTTCTTTGTTTCTTTTTCCTTTTTTTTCCTCTCCTTTAAATTCCACTTGCTACGGCAGCAAAGCGTTGTAAAGTTGCATTTAAATTAAAACAGTCCTCCAGCCCGGAGAACAGAACCACAACAGAGCCATCCATTTCCAAGAGAAAACGGGGCAGGAAACCCAACTAAGATTTATACAGTTATTCCTCTGTAATTATCCAGAAGAGAGAGAAAGCCCACGGGTCAGCGCTATCTCATTCATTATCACACCGCTCGCTTTTTTTAGCCTTTAATTTTGCTTTACATTTTTCGCAATCCCTCGTCTACGTCCAGATGACCAGAGCTGCACTGGGAAAATTCAAGCACGCTGCTGGGAATCAGGTGAAAATGAGCTCTCCCCAGCTCAGCCCCTCCATCACCCCCCGAGCAGCGAGGGCAGGTACCCCAGAGCAATTGTCACTTGCTGCCAGGTGACAGGGCTGATGTAAAGAAATCAAGAATGAAAACAAAAGCAATTTAAAGGGAAGAGAGGGTGGAAAAATAAATAAGGTGCTCTTCAAGCTTTAATACTTTAATTTGCCTTTTCCTGTAATTGCTTTACCTGTTCTTTTTTTTCATTCTCTAAAAAGCTTCCCGAGCTATCAGTGCTACTTTTATTTATAGTCAGAGAAACACCCTGGAGGCCCTGTGCTGGTTGTCCACAATTCAGTGTAGTATTTAAGCAAGCCCCACATCCTTCTGATTTCAGCAGAAGGACACCAAAGCTGCTCAGCCCACCCTGGCGTCCCATCCCTATTCACCTGCCGAGGATTCCTCTACCTGCCTGGCAGGGAGATCCCAGGAGACAGCACAACTGGGTGAGAAAAGCAGGAGACCTACCAAATCTGGGGTCTCCAGTACTCCTCCCTTCTGGCCCCAAGCTGGGTCAGGCTCCATCAGATATTTAGTTGGCTGCAAAACAATCCCCACCATGGTGGGACTTCCAGGGCCCCATTTAGTGGAGCCCCATGGCTACACCCGGTTAGCTCCTCCACTTAACTCCACTGGTTTTACAGTATTTATTCCATTACAGAGGAAAGGACTTAGCCTCAGTACTCCAACAGGCTCAGATGATAAACTGAGGTGTTCACTCCAGGCTGATTATGATGAAGGACTGAAGGAAAATTAGAAAGGGGAAGTCTGTGAAGGAAAGACACTGCTCTGAGGCAGAGAAGAGCAATATAGTGGATTAATTAGCACCAAAGTTCTCCTGAGAGAAGGAAAGCAGCAGCTTCAGAGATTCACACCTGGAAGAGATCACCACCTTCCACCTCCCATGAGGAACCAGAGGTGCTTTGGTCCTGAACTGCTCTTCCCTTTTACATGTGGGTCCTGAGCAGGGGCTTAGTCAGAAGCTGCTCTTCATCCAAAAAAACAACACTGGGAGTTTTTCTGGCATTATAAAAGCACTGACTTAGAGGTATTAATATGTACAAGGTAACTGGTTTCAGTGCCCAGAGTAGAAATAAGAATGTGCTGAGACTGCAAGAAGAAAAATCAGCTCAGACACTGGAAAAAACTTTCAGAAGGCTGAGGACAAGGGGACTCCAAAAGCTGTTTTCTGAACAGGCCTCAGATTTTCATGGCCCGGGCTCCCCAAACTGGGCTGCAGAGGCCAAGGGGGCAGGAGAGAGGATCAGACACCTTCCTGAAGTCCCCAAATAGACTTCTGAGAACAAAAGACACTGATTAGTGAAGAATTTTTTTACAATGGTGTTTAAAGCTCATTAGAGGAGCTAACAGAAGTCTCTTATTTTAGGGACTCAGACTTTCTAGGACACCATCACATGCGCAAATGAGCCAGGCATAAAACAGGTACATACAGGAACACAGTTTTATGGTCATGATTTGCTGCTTAATTAAAAGATCCTCCTCTTGAATTACTGCAACTTAATCTGGGAGCACAAGGCTTTAACTGGCACCAGCTGAGGACACAGCCCTGAGCAGATTTAACAAGTGACAGTGATTTAGGCCCTCAACAGCTTTTTCTGTCCTGCTTCCAAGTAAAGGAAGATTTTTTTTTTCCCCAAGAAGTCAAAGCTGGTGTCCTTGTGCCCACCACTGGATTTCACAGGCATGCTGCAGCTGACAGGTTCCATACCTGTGAATAGAATTCTCTTTATATTGTTCCTAAATTCCTCAAACGTTGCAAAAAACCGATATTCTCCCCGAAGTGCTACAGGAAAACAACTCACAGGAGAAGCACAAAGCTTCACAGACCAAGAGGCCACTGCAAAATTAGCTCAAGCAGCTCAGATTTCAGCAAGTTCACACAAGAAGCCACGATAAATCATGATTTTTAATATTCTTCTATCTGGAGATCAAGCTTTAACACTTGGTCCTAGAGTATCAGAATGGTAGGGGTTGGAAGGGACCTCTAGAGATCAAGTCCAGTGCCCCTGCCACAGTGGGAGCACCCAGGAACAGATCCAGGTGGGATTTGAAAGCCTCTAAAGAAGGAGACTCCACAACCTCCCTGGGCAGCCTGGACCAGGCTCCATCACCCTCACAGAAGAGAAGTTTCTCCTCATGTTGAGGTGGAACCTCCTGGGTTCCAGTTGGTGCCCACTGCCCCTCATCCTGTCCCAGGGCACCACTGACAAGAGCCTGGCCCCTTCCACTTGCCCCCACCCCTCAGATATTTCTAGACATGAATCAGATCCCCTCTCAGCCTTCTCTTCAGGGCTCTCAGCCTTTCCTCACAGGAGAGATGCTCCAGTCCCTGAATCATCCTCATAGCCTCTGCTCATCTCTAGCATTTTCCTGTCCCTCTTGAACTGGGGAGCCCAGAACTGGACACAACTGTGTAAAGTTAAAATAAAAAGCTGTATGCTTTTCTGAACTTTGAGGATAATTCCTTTAACAACAGCCAGTGAAGACTCCAGGTTCCTAAGGACACTCCCATGCTCTACACAGGTTTGTTTTGTTACAGCTCAGATGTGACAGCTCTGCATCACATCACACATTTTTCAGCAGGGAATATTTAAGCAGAGGGCTCTGGCTATTCAAGCTATGAGGAGGAGATTAGGGACCGGGTTGGAGAACAGTGTTCCAGCTTAAAGCAGATCCATGCAGCCCCCCACTCCACCAAATAAGGACTTTGACTCCAGTTCTCTCTCAGGACAAGACTATTTTACAGTAACTGTGCAGATAATGATCTGTCAGGGCTGCTTTACATTCCCAGAGTGGTGTGCAGGAGCTTTACGATAAATTAAAACATCTACGTTTTTATTGGATTTTTGTACCATAGCTCACTTACAAAAGGGCAAGTCTTAGAAAGCTCCCCAAATTAACTCTCCTTGTTTTCCAGGAGAGAGATTCAGATCTTATAAGTGACAGCTTTACTATGGAACCAAGAGGTGGGGACACAGACAGACATCACAGGGGTGAACGGCAAGGCAAAGAATGTCAGTCACATCATCTACATTCATTAAAAGTGCCAGCTAGAGCTGGATTTATTATTTTGTCAACTCGATTTTTTTGGCACCTAAAAGCACCTCCAAACATTTTAAACACTTCTGCAATAACAGCGCGAAGTCTCACTCTAAAGTGTTCAAGCCCATGACATTTTTATAAAACGGTGACAAAATGTAATAGTCTTTCTAATGGCAGAGTTAAAAAAGCAGCAGCAGGAGCAGGGAGGAGGGGGGAGTGAGATCCTCTTTAGAAAAATCCAGCAACTTCCAGGGCTCTGTAAGGTCAGGGAGGGTGAGTGTTTGGGGAGCTCTGTGAAAAGGCTGGTTCGTTACAGATGTTTTCTCAGGGTTGGGTGACTATTGGTGTGCGAACACCAACAACAATTTCGATTTTTCCCTGGGGTGGGGATATAGATGGAATTCAGGCAGAGCTCCAGGTGGGGGAGTGAGCTCATACACACCCTTATCTTCGCTGGAAAACGTGTACAGTTCCTTTTTCTCAGCTGTTGCTACAGAGCTGATTGGAACCCCACGGCCAGAGAAAATAAGGTGGACAGTGAAAGGTTGTGTGGGAGACAGCAGGGCACAACCTGACTGCTAACACTGACCAGCCAGACTGCACAGGGCAAAAACTCAGTCCCAGTTAACATCCTGTGTCTCCAACAAACCCTCTTTGCTCCAGAGGGAAGAGCTGGGACATTCGATCCCTTGAGAAGGGCAGATTGAGAAGCAGCGACCACTCAGTGAGCCTGGCGGTTCTCAGACCTTTCACAGAGAACAGCAGCATTAGTAACAAATTCCAGTCAAAGCCACCAGCCCCTGCAGCCTCCTCCTCTCCACCCTTCACTTTGGACTTGACCTCCACACATCTTTTCTGCAAAGCTATCTTTGGTATCAAGATCCACTTTTAGGACTTTTAAACAGCAAAGATTCATGGGTTGTGGGTCCTTCAAGTCAGCAAGGGGCAAGGTGGGCTTCAATTTACTGGAGATTCATGAATTTTCTCCCCATAATTATTTCAATGGGGTCAGAAGGTAGAGGGGCTTCTCCTAGCTGAGTCATATGCTAAAAGAACCACCCCATCACTCAGAGAAGACTGTAATGAAGGGTGAGTCGGTGTTAGCAAATGCCAAGCTAGAAATTAAACCACTATTTATTAAAAATAATATTCATACCTATTCAGGGATTGCTGTAATACCCAGAACTGATCCCGTGCTGAATTAGAGGCACTGACTCGCTGTTGTCCTCCTACATGGAGGAGAGCAACACGTATTTGATACTGCTCAGGACGAGAGGAGGGAACCGGTAATTACTGGAAGCCTGGACTGGGAGCTGCAGCTCCCACTGCCTGGAACAGTCACTGCATCGATCCCACTCAGGGCTTCTCACCACTCCAAGATTAAAATGGCTAAAAGGACAGCATTTTGGCCAAGTTTCCGTCTTTGCCATTCTGTCAAGAGAGGTGGCAAAGAAAAGAACCGAATGCAAATCATTCTTTTCAAGGCAGACGTGGCTGTCCGGGAAAGGACCCAAAGACAGCCAGGGCACCATGGGACCATTTTTATTTCCAGATAATCTTCACCGGATTCCTGCTCGGTAAGGAGACTATTGTTTAAGAGCTTATTTACCATTCAAACTATTTAGCGCCATCCTTGACTTCATCCCTAGCAAGGAGGACTAAAGAATGAGATTAATCTCTTTGCAGAGAAGATCAAAAGAGTCCAGGCATCATTATCCATCTTGCCACAGAAAAGAAACTACTTCAGCACACAGATAATAGAAACAAGCCGCAAAACAGTTTGCACCCTTCTCTCTCTCTCCCTCATAAGAGATGTAAGCTCTACAACTTCGTCAGAAAGTCAAGTCATAAGCAGGAAAAGCGGAATTGTTACCGTTGAACTCAGCTCTTTATTGGTTCCTGCACCGCCTCGTCTCACCGAGAGCACGGAGCAAGTGTCCTGATTAAATAATAATAAACCTTGCTGCATTTAATCACTGGCTTTTATAGTTAATAATAAGGTTCAAAACTCCAGGCTGTCGCTTGTAAAGAGAGCGCGGAAAACGTGAAGCAACGTAATTTGCCTCGTGCGAGGAACACAGCCCCTCTCTCACAAGGGCCAAACAGGCCCAAAGTGCTCAAGGACAGTCCAGGACGACTCAGGCTGTGGAGAGAAAGCCAGTTTCTTCTATTTCCATGTGAAATAAGACTGGGCAGACCAGGAATACAGGTACAGCTGAATCCTCTGAAGGTGCCTGCACAGGAGTTTAGGCCTCCTCTACTCTTCCAGATGCCTCAGAAACGTGGGACACCTGTAGAACTGGGGCAGCGGCCAAAGGAGATGAGCTGCCTTGGCCAAAAAACCACACAGGGGATTGGGTGGAGAAAGGTGACTCAAATCCAGGCTCTATCTTGACACCTGCAACCTCAGCCATCCTCTTTACAAGCACATTTTCCCCTGCTGGGCAAACAGGACACTAAAATAAAACAGAAAACCAAGAACCTGAAGAGTCACCTTTGCTAGATCGTTATAATTTCATATACTATGGGACCACCAATCTGCTGGGGAAAACTGTTGTGGATTGGTGGTAGTTTGTTTTTTTTTAAAATAAAAGCTTACAGGAAAAAAGCGCTTTCTACATTATGCTAAACAGACATTTCAAGGACAAGAACTGTGGCCTTTTCCCACCCATAATTAACAGTGTTTGCAGAGCTTTTACATAAATCATTTAGGGTTTATTAATAAAAATCTCACTCCACTTTTACTGTTTAACACTTGAAATTTCCTATTTTGCTTTCTGCCTTATGCATTTCTATCAAAATTATCCTCTCTTTAATCTCAGCCTGAAGTCCATTTGCAGCACAGAATAAAACTTTACACCCTGACAAAGTAAAAAAAATATAGAGGGCAGAAATAATCTTTACAAATCACCAAATAAAGAGGTATGCAATTTGCTTGCCTTGCAAGTTGGAAGTACAGGGGGTTAAAAGTGCCTTCTGTGCTGCAGAAGGGTAAAAATTAAGCTTGACATTCAGATTTTCAATTCAGGTGGGTATTTCAGAGCCTCCAGCAGATTTTGTCCTGCTGTGACACAGAGGAAATGGATCCTCAGGTGTCCCAAATGCCAATCAACCATTTGTCCCAGTTTGAAAAGACAAATGTTTTTAAAAATCGCTCCACATTAAAGAAGTGATCTGTATTTTGCCTTCCATTGAGAGTAAAGGTCATGGCGTAGAAAATATTTTCAAGCAAATACAAACTCTATTACTGACTCATGCAAAACCACATCTGCCATCGGGCTGCTCTACAGGAACTTCCAGCCCTCAAGTTAAGCTTGAAGTTTTTCTTTTGTCTTGAAAAAGAACTTGGTAAAATCCACTCCAGAAAACATCGCTTTGGGTTAAACTTGGCTGAATTGGGTGCTGTTTATGTTGACTGAGGGCAGACTTCAATAATTTTCAGATGTCCAAGCTATGGCAGATGAATAGAAGCCTTTAAGTCTGAACTAGCCCACATGAAATGCAGTAGAAGGTGAGAAATACACAGCTCCAGGGAATGATCAATCTCCAAGAGGGGAAAGCCAAAGGAACTGCCCTCTGGAGACACCTGCTGCCATGAAGCTGGAATGAGAGCCGGCAGGAGAAGGGAAGCATCTCACCTGCAGCAGGAGTTTTAAGATGATATGAAAAATAAGGGACTTCAGAGTAAGAAGCATGTTCTAAGGAGGGAATTTAGTCACGGACACAGTGCCCAGAGAACGGAAATATGAGGAGAAACTTCTTTGGTGGGAGGGGGTTGGAGCCTGGCCCAGGCTGCCCAGAGAGCTTGGGGAGTCTCCTTCTCTGGAGAGAGTCCAAAGGTGCCTGGACCCTGCACTGTTGGGCCCCCTGCTCTGGGTGACCCTGCTGGAGCAGGGGGGTGGCACCTGACCTCCAGAGGTCCCACCACTCTATGATTCTATGAAACCAAAGGGTTGACTACTCATGGCACTGCAGGATGAGAGATGGAGACCTCCACTGTTCCATCCTTAGAAGAAGGAAAGCAATTAAGACAGCCTCAGAACAAAGCCTGTTTTCCCTGATTGTCAGAGAGAAGTTTATTTTCTATATTCAACATTTTAGAGTAGAAACAGCTTTGAGACAAGCACTAGTGACAGCAGCACTGTTTTGAGGCTAGAGACCTCCCTCCCCAGCTTGAGAACATGAAGCCAGCTCCTGCACCTCAGGATTAACATTGTGTTTTCCCTGTTAGGTTTAATAATAAATAAACTTCTGATTCCTGCTCTCAAGTTATGGCAGGAGCTGCCTCCCCCCACCCCCCCAAGCTATATCTCCACACAGCTCTCTCCCGAGTCTGAGAGCGAGCACTAACTGGTGCAGAAGTTGTGCACAAGCAGATAAGGCTCTCACACTAGCTTGGAGTTCAAGTCAAGAGTTTGGGAAAATTGAGAGAGAAGAACTAGAGCAGGGATCTAGACGGTTTCTGGCTCCTGTTTCCTGCGGAAACTTCAGGTGCTTGGCTCTTCTGTGTGCAGAAACACAAGCCAAAGTCCATCAGCTCTCCTCTCTACTCTGAACTCGGGCAAGTCCAGAACGAGACAAGATTTTTCAGACACTTCAGCTTCTCTATGATAGCTTGAAATAAGCCAGATTTTAACTAACCAAATGAGCATAAAGGAAGAACTCCAGTACCCCAACAGTGATATGTTATTTCTAATTATCTTCACACAAGAGAAGCAACCACCAGTAGGGCAGCTGGGAACCAATCCAGTCACACCTCGGTGAGCAACAGCTTTCTGACAGGTCTTAAGTAACTCTGCAAGAAGAAGAGACTAATGACCATACGGTCGGAAAGCATTGTCAGGAGGAGCACAATAGGCAGCCTGAATCATTTAAATCTAACTACTGCCAAGTGCTGTCAAAAGCTCCAGTGAAAGAGCCTCACTGCCTGCTCTTCAACAAGTTTTCACTCTTCCAGATTAAAAGAAGTTTTAAATTATCAGCTGTCCTCCACCAAAATCATCTTCCCCCCCCCCCTTACTGCTGAGACCTATTCTGCTTAATAAATCTTCACATATAAAAAGAATTAATATAAATAGGGGGAGGGGAAAAGGCAACTCCTTAAATATTGGGTATTTTCTCTCCAATCATGTAGCCTTCAGACATCTTTCATGATGCCTCAGTTTGCATTTTAACTACTTTGTGAATAACTTTCTACCATTCTTTGTTTTCTAGTTTTTAACCCTCTGTCATTACCCAACGATGGTTGAGCTCTTTAGGAGCCTTCAGTTTCCAAAGGGTGTATTTTCACCCTCCGCTTCCCAAAGCTCCCATTGCTCCACTGTTTAACCACATAGCCATTTTTTTCCTCCAAGTATTTGCACTATGGTTTTGATCACTGGTAAAGCATTTACCCCGAACTGCTCACACAATGTCTTTTAAACAGTCTCCAAGCCTCCCACAAGCCTTTTACCCTCTGCCCCTCCTCCTCATTCCCTGGTAACAAGCTTTCTCCACTTCAAAAAGGAAAATGGAGTCAGCAGTGTTGCCTTAATGGATTTTTTGGCTGTTTCATTACTGTAAAGCACTGAATTTGAGTACATTTGGTCTCTACAATTGAATGGCTGTTTCACAGTTACCTCTTGAGCTGGGTCCTGTACACGGCGTACAACGAGCAGAGTTACACGTCCCTTGGGGGTTTTCTGCTCGACTGCTCCAAGGAGCTGTCAATCCCGGTGCCTAAACGCATTTAAACAAACAGCCATGACATTTAATCAGTCTGCATGGGGCGAACTGAAGTCTCCTCTTATCACCGAGAGCAATTTCAAAGTAAAAGCTTGAGAAAACTGCAGGCACGACCTCCACCCCTCCACCAGCTCTGACAAGTCTCCCCCCCCACCAAGGAACTTCTCAGCTTTTAAATCAAGTGTAATCTTTGGAATTGTACTTCCCATTTCCTTGCTGTGCTACTGTAGAAATGACATCTAAGGATAAAACCCCAATTCCTTCTCTTCCTCCCCTCGCTCTCCAAGAAGTAAATGCTTCTGAATGGCAGCAAGCCCACTACATGGCCCTTAAACATCCTCTCTTCCTTTACCACGCCCCTACAAACCTTCTGCTTGCATCTTCCTGATCTAATTAGTAGTGCAGAGAAATAAACCCCAGCCTTCAAGACCAACAGCTCCCCAGGAGAGCAATCCAGCTATAATACTATTTAAATATGAAACAGCTCCTGTCCTCAGCTCGAGTTGAGGAGCATAAACCAGAGAAAGTTGTAATTACTGGGAGTGATTAAGAATTGCAAGGTACTGTCAGAAAGTGCAGAGCTGCTTTACACCATCCTCGTGAGACAGAACATCTCCAGTTGAAGGCGGGGAGCTGGCTCTGGAGAATGTTATTTAACAGACTTGCCAACATAGCTGTGCACGAAAGGTCCCTACAGCAAGGGGGGGACAGCCCGAGAGCACGTAGGGTGCCCTGCACTAGGGCAGCCCCCAGCCCTGCCAAACCCACATTCACACATCGTCCCTGGCCCAGTCCTTCGGGAAGGACCCAGGCATAACTTCTGGGCTTAGTGGCTCCTAAATGGATCTCCTTCCAAATGCTGCCCAGCTGTCCTCCAGCCTGCGGGCAGCTCTTGCACACACAAAACCTCTTTGGCCAACATATCCACAGGTCTCACTTCTCACCTCTTTTGAACTTGGCTTCTATTAACTTCGTTTGACAGCTCCCAGTTCGTGTGCTAGAAGCGCAGCTATTGCTGCCCAACGCCTCCAGATCATACCGGGCTCTGCAGACCTCCACCACAGAGCTCTGTAGAACACCTTTATCCCCATAGCCCTCTTTTTCCAAGCTGAGCCTGAAGCCTAGATGGCTCTTGCACAATAAGATCACCGCAGACTACAGTCATCCCTCTTACCCTTCACTTCCTGAACTCATATTCCTATTTACAGGCGTGGGAAGAACAGCACCAGTTCGATATGTGAGCAAAGCCCCGATTCATGCAGGGACAGAAGGGTGTGCTCCATTTCATTTTCTAACACCTAACATTTGATAGACTTGAACTACTCCTAGACACCCACCAGTCATTAAATACATCATACTCCCAAAACTCTTACTTGTCCAAAGGCAGTCTAGGTCTCAAGCATGAAAATGTGCAGCAACCATGTAACCCAACATCAGCCATCCCAAATCCATCAACTAACACATACACAATCATTAGAAAGCAGCAGCGGAACCAGGCTCTGAATCTCCACTTTCCAACTTCGCTTCTGCCTCCAGAGCAGGACTAGCCCAACACTTCTGTGGACACAGAGCAGGTATACTGGGAACTGCTGGATGGCATAAACACACAGTCACCAGGTGAACTACCTCTTCTTCAAGCTATTTTGCAATTCGTGCCAGTGACACAGACTAACCCGAGTGAGCATTAAATTAAACAACCCCACAAAGCTGCCACACAACCCCAGCCCAGCTGCTGACTCGCTTAGTCCCAGATTTCCATGTGAAAGTCCAGGCTATTCCTTCCAGGTTTCATTAGATTACAACCTCCTGAGCTTGAGGAATTGCTTACAGTGAGTATTTATAGACTAGTACAACAGGTTCTCCTCTTGGGTACAGTGATAGAAGCAACAGAAAATCCCTAGCAAAGACTGGAGCCCGGACAGGATTTATAGCTGGAGTCCGAGCAGGATCGAAGCCCCAGAAGATGCTGTGGATTTGTTAACGTTCCAGTAAATGTAAAAAAAAAATGCAATGACACTTTTGGATGTTTTTTAATAGCTTAAGTCAGAAGAGATTCATAAGAGCTGGGAAAGAAAGACTATGTTTCTATCACACTCTCCTCCTCCTCCCCGGAGAGCAAGCACAATACACCCGGATTCCAGAGGATTTGCATCTTTTAGGTGACTCAGCCAGTAAATGCAATTTAATGCAGACAAGTGTAAAATGCTAAGTCCAGGGGGACAAACTCTAGTTGAGCAAGTGCAGCTGAAATGGAGCAGTCATGCAGCATGATGATGGCCACAGAAGGGATTTATGAAAAACCCCTGCAGTCATGACACCCTCCCCTTATCACGGCAGCTCAAACGGCAACCAGAGAGGCAAAGTGGGAATTGAGCGTGACAACCGTCCCTGCAGCAGCTCTGCAGAGTTACTCTCTCCTTACAGCTCTCCTCTAAAAAAGGGACACTTGTCCACAGAAGCTCATCATCTCCATGGAAGTTTAATACTCTAGTCAGGGGATTCCGTGACAGCTGGAGAACCTCAGGTTGAAAGCTGGAAACACGCTGCCTGCAGCCACCCACCAACCCTAAACCACCGCCATAGGGAAGAGGGTGACCAGCACTAGAGAAGAAGCCGGTGCTGGTCACCAAGTTCCTTGATTTTAGCCCCACTGTTTGATAAATGGATGCTGAGGCCCAACAGAAGAAAATTATTCTTTCCACAGAAACCCGTAATTCCCCTGCCTGTCTCTCCACAGTTCAAGGGGTTAAGACCATATTCACTCCCTGGTCATTTAAGGTGCCAGGAGGACATCCTTGAGGCTGAATTTTAAGATGATGAAATTATTGGAATCACTGTTTTGACTCAGTAGCCTTGAGCCCAACAATCAGTGCTGTGCTTTGGAGGCAAATCTCAAGCACCCACAAGAACTGCCTGCAAGGCAGCCCCTGCAAAGGAACACGCAACCGGGACACGCAGATGGCTCAGTGGACAGAGGGCTCCATGTCCTGCTCCATCTGTACTCCCCACTACATATGGAGCAGTTAACACCTATCTGGAGAGGAAAAAACAAGTCCTATTGCCCATCACTTGGTAGTTGATGACAGATGAACAGTACGGAAAGGAAGGGGAAACCACCCACCTTTGTCTTGCCACATTTGCTGTCCTTCATGATTTTCAAAGAAAGATGGAGTTCCACCACACCCAGCTACAGGCTTTATCACAAATTCATTAACATCCAAAGAGTCACATTAGTTTCCACGCAGCTGAAACCCCAGCAGGTACAACTCTGGGAATTTCTGTCCACAAATCCTGTTACCAGGAATATAGTTCCTCATACATTTAAAAAAAAAAAGCCACATCAACTGCTCCCCAGCACTTCCCCATCTGAAGTGCCACTTGAAACTCGAGCTTTGATACAATCTCCTTAAATGCTCCTGACACTTGATTTCTTAAGAAACCTTCAATTAATAAAAAACCCACCCAACAACAAAAAGCCACTTTAGGGTGCTAGTTTTCCTTATTACCTTTGCTTTAATGAAAAAGGCCTGGGTTGCTCTACCAGCTGCTTCTCCCCACCAGTCAGGCTCTCACAGCTTTCATTTCAAAATGAAAACACATCTCTCCTCCTCAGCCTGCACCATATGAGCTCCCCACCTCACCCAGGGTTGGGATGTCCTGAACTGGTGGTGCCCCTTCCCTGTGCATGGCTCATCTCTCTCCTTTCCGCTGCCACGCGAGGAGAGTCCACCAAACTCAACTTGCAACTCCTTCAAAGCTGGGTCTTAGTGGTGCCTACATCAAATGACATCCTGCTCAGTGTCACAAGAACGTCAACTAACAGAAAAGTCCTGCAAATACTTTGCATTTGTGCAGCAACTGAGACACTCCAGCATTTCACCCTACTGCAGAAAATTTGAAGGCAAGCTCCCTCACGAGCAAAACCCTTTTCCAGGGAATGGGGAGTTGGTGCCTGACTGTAAACATGAACATCAGGATTTTCCAGGGAAATGGAGCACAAATCCAATGGCCAACAGAAGTTGAAGTCTACTACAGACCTACACCTGAAATCATTGCTCCATCTGGTTACTCCACCCTGTAGCTTGGAAGCCAGCAGGTAGAAATATCCTCCTTATCTCTACTTTATCCCAAGAGAAGTAAGAAAATGGATTTGGTAGCTCTGCACTGCACATTTCAGGCACCTCCTCCTCCATAGAGGACACACATTGCTCTCATGGACAATTCCATAGCATAAAAAGACCCCAAAACCCACAAAAGTGTCTGAGCACTCCCTAGAAGGGATCTCCTTTGTTAAATTGCCAGTTATGTGCACATAAGAACATTACCCAGTGACTTGCTGTTTTCTCTAAGGAGCTGCAGGGAATACTCTAAGTATTGTGATAAGCAAAACTGTTCCACCAGCACTAAATTGGCATCTTTTTTTGCAGCCCTGAAATTCAAAGCCAACCTACAGCTTGATGTCCAGGTGCCTTTTATTACACGATTTGGGTTAGAGCTGCTGAAGCTGAACCTCCCCCTTACAGGGTGTGAAGGTTGGTAGCACTTCCCCAGGACCCGCTGTAGGTCTCCAAAAAACAACAATCAAGTCATACAAAGACTCAGATATGAAACAGAGCTGCTGTAGCTTACCAAGTTACCATCCATCAACTGATCTGTAAAAAAAAAAAACACAACAAAAAAACCTGGCTTCTCATGTGCTAATACCCCTGAAACAAACTCGAGGTAAAACACTCCATGAAAAGGGCTTTGTGCAAACACATTTTGTCTGTATTTGCTTCGGGCTCAGCCCCCACCAGCAGCAGGGCTCCTGGCGTGGAAGGCTCTCCAGGAGTTCAGGATTTACAGGATTATTTCCCTGTGCACTTCACACTGCCAGAAGAACAGAAGCCTGCACCTTATTGGTGCCCAGGGAACCCCAGAAGAGCTGTACAGCTGGTGTGAGAAACGCCACAAGGTCCTGAGGGTAGACGGACCCTAGATCTCAAAACTCCACAAGACCTTGGACTTCTGTACCTTGCTTCACCTCTTAAAAAACCCACTTTTCTTCCCCCCCTCCCAATAGGCAAAGCAGAAATCACACTTTGAGGAAGATCACCAAGGGCCAAGCAGCCCCCACCACCCAAACAGCTCTGCGTGGCTGGGGAGCTGCCTTTTGCTACTCCCCCAGAAGCTGAGGCTTCCTGGAAACATCTCATTTCCACAAGACCATTTTTAGCTGGGTGACTAGAAAGTGTTTTAGCTGTGAAACCACCTGCCAGACCCAGTATTTATATCTGCACCCTCACCATCTGCTGCAGCTATTTTCAACTCTTCAGCAATTGCAGCCTGAAGCAGTTCCATAGCAATTGCCCCCTTCCTGGCATCATAAGCAAGGTTCCTCTAACTCTCAGAGCAACCAGTCATCCCAAGAGAACTTAAACCCTGCCCAAGGATCTCTCCCAGCTACATGAATCATCCCAAAGCCTGAAGGCAACACAGAAACTACCCAGGGTTGAGAGGGCAGCTCTGTCCTTACCTTGGCAGCAGGTTTTCGCTCCTTGCTCTGCTGGAGTAGAGTAGCAGGTCACACAGATGAAAACTCCCCCTTTTCTTAAAAGATTGCTACAACACACAGCTTCCAGAGCCCTAAAAAACCACCCTGCTTCCCTTTCACCATCCCTGGGGTACTCTGGGTGGAGCTCCTTATACCCTGTCCTCCAGTAACAGCCCTCACCTGGTTCCCAGTCACAGCCCTCACCTGGTTCCCAGTAACAGCCCTCACCTGGTTCCCAGTCACAGCTGAAGCTGCCCTGCTTTCATTTGCTGCTTATCTCAGAAGCCAAAGAGAAAACTTCTTTCACCAGAGTTTCCAAAAAGAGCTTCAGCTGCTTCTTTCTCATTGTTCACCTGCCCTTACCCAGTATTTATTATTATGTACAGCTCAGCTATTCAAAGCAAGTTTAATTTACCTGCAGATCACATTACCCCAGCCCCACGTTTTCAGATTTATATCTCAAATGGTTTCCTCTTGCATTGCATCGTTATCTGAACGGAGCGTGCTGCTGTGATGGATGGACCTCCAACTGATGGTGGTTCAATCGAATAAGAGAATCACCAAAAACACAGAGCTGGTTGGGGTGTTTTTTTAACTTCTATGTAATTGCCCCAAACCACAGAAGTCTACAAATCTTGGCCAGCAATATCAGATCCACATATGATTTACTCAGATACTCTGAAGTCAGCTGCTGAAGAAAGTATTTTTCTCTTCGACTACAGACAGAGAAAGCTGAGCCTTCCAATATAAGCAGCACGAACAACTCCCATAACAGGGAACAGAGCCATGTTATTAAACTTCTTATATTTGCCTATATTTCCTACATTTTTGCAAGATTCAGGGGAGTGTGTCAGTTCAATTTGAGCATTTTTTTTTAAAGAATGGAAGGTGGAAATGCAAACCAATTCTGTATTTTATCAGCAGTGATGTTATTTAAGTTCTCCCACTCTCATTCTCACTGAATGACTTTTATCCCGCAGCTCACACAAGACCCAGCCACTGAAATCCTCCTTGTATTATAACTGAATTTCGTAACAATGATTGTAGGTGTATTATACTGTTCTGAGCCGTTCAGAAATGAATTGTGTGCACCTCTGTCGGTGCCTGCATCGTGAACTGAAGGGCTTCGTGCCGTGCTGGTGAGCTTCAGGGTTGGCCTTCAAGGGCCCAGAATTTCGTTCACAGCTTTTAAAGAGAGAAATTCAGCCAGAATGAATTTCAGCCACAGATGCTCACGGCCCCTGATGAGGTTGCTCATTAGCTCAGAGCTTCTCCAGCGAGGTTTAATCTGCCAGGTAAGAGTGGTGGTGTCACCCTCACTGAAGCAGGCACCGGAGGGACAGGAAAAGCCACCGCCCTGCTGCGTCATCTGGAGAGCAGCACCTCACCTCCTCTCTGCCTTTGCGGTCTTGTGAATCAAAGCCCAAGCTCCTGCAGGCAGTAGCTCCTCCCTGAAGCATATTTACATTGAGCTCAACGCTCCAAGATCCCTGCTCTTGCTCAGGACCACTAATGTTAAGATAACACAGGTAAAAGAATGCGTTATATTTGGATGAATCCTGCCCTTCTACAGCAGCGGGTAGAAGCTGCTGCCACCAGCCTGTGCCACCAGCTTTACGTTGAAATGGGCTTCCCCCCAGCCTGTGGCC
The DNA here is from genome assembly GCA_013396935.1 of Baryphthengus martii. Lineage (NCBI taxonomy): Eukaryota > Metazoa > Chordata > Aves > Coraciiformes > Momotidae > Baryphthengus > Baryphthengus martii. The sequence continues at coordinate 18,104 of VWZK01021604.1, read as the reverse complement.
TTCCAGATTGCCCTGCAAAGCACCCATTTCTACCTCTGCCTACCTCACCCAGGGTCGGGATGCCCTGAACTGGTTGGTGCACGGCTCAGCCCTCTCCTTTCCACTGCCGCACTGGGAGAGCCCATCAAATTCAACTTGCAACTCCTTCAAAGCCGGGTCTTAGTGGCGCCTACACCAAATCACATCCCGCTCAGCGTCACAAGAATGTCAACTAAGAGAGTTTGGACCCCCAGAGAGCCCTGTCCGGAAGGTTTGCTTTGGCCCTTTGCGGATCAGTGACTCTCTGACTTGCAGAGTACGACTGATGGACAAGGTACCGCTGATAACGCTCGTGCCAGTGTTTATACAACAGCACAGATCATGAGAGTCTTTGCTCCTTATTTCCTTTTCTCTAAAGACGACTATTACAGCGAGATATCGATACAAACACTTAGAAAAGCCCATTTTTATGCACCTTATCAGATAAACAGCACAATTAACACAGCAAAGCGCACATTTTAAAATCTCACGTAGGGTTCTGTTACAAAAGCCGCCCGGCGCAGGTCTGGCCTGTTGTCTCTGATTGGAGAGATGTCTGGCTGCTCTTCTGCAGTTAAAGCTAAGTGGTTTCGATGATTTTCTGTTACCTGAAGGAAGAGGATGAAATCAAATAAGAGATTATAGTGGGTATTGCAAAACACTGCGACACACCCTGCCAATCACAGCTACGGATGCTCCATCATTATAAAATGCCTCTTTTCAGTCTCTAAAGGGCCATTACCTCCCCAGGTAGAGCCTCCATGTACAAATCAGACCAGGAAAAGAAAGAATACTGGTAAAAGGTGAAGGGAGATGAAGACAGAGACTGAAGAACTTCAGTCCAGAGCCGATGTCAAGAAAAGTATGTGGGGAAAAAAAAAAATCAAGCCAAACGCAAGTTTTCTGGGTTTTATTAAGCCATACCACCCGGAGGGTGGATTTCTACACAAGTTCACCCTTAGAACAATTCTGCTAGAGATGTCAAAGCATTCTCGACAAAAAAAAAGGGCAACCAGGTGCTAAAAGAAGCTTCTGTTCAGGTTACAGATGGGGAAGAAAATGAGGGAATTTAGCTGGAGGGACAAAGAACCCGTGGAGATTCCTCTGAGCAGGATTTTGTCTCATCTACACTTCATCCCTTCTGGAAAGTGAGAGTTATCAGCTGTCCTGTGGCACATCCAGAGCTGGCGTCTAGTTATCTGTGCTAGACAGAAAATCCCATGAATTGTCTGTGCTTCAATGTCACCGCCGCATCTTCCCGACAGCATCTCCAACTACATCTTGGATTAATGATTTGTAGCAGGTTTTTATCTACCAATAGATCCATACTGCAGAAATTGAAGTTTTCATGTGTTTTAATTTTCATCCTTTATAGATGGGACAAAACAGTAATGAAAAATTGGGAGGAAAAAAAATGACTGAAAAATAGAGAAGCTGTCCTGAAAAGTTAGCAGAGGTTTTAAGAATCAATGGGAAAAGTTGATTGAGTGATTGAAAAATAGAGAAGCTGTCCTAAAAAGTTAGCAGAGGTTTTAAGAATCAACGGGAAAAGTTGCTGTTGCGCTCAACGCATGGAGTAGAATAAAATTCCGCCCGGTTTTCACAGCGCTTCTATAATTTGGCTCAGCACGATGCAAAAAAGGGTCAAAACAAGGCCCTAAACAACATTTCCCTTGATTTCCCTCTCGACAAATTCTAGGAGCCGGGAACCAATTCTGATGCCCTCCTGCAGGGCTGAGCCTCCCGAAACACGTTCCCTCTGGGATCTACAACCTTCACACTACCTGCCTTTAGAAGGAGCCCGAAGTGATGTGGCTCCGAAACGACCCATTTGAAGAGGCAATCTAGGAGGAAATGGTAGGATCATGAACACGCAGGGAAGCTGTTGTTAATCAACAGCAATAACAAAAAAAACAAACAAAAAACAATCCCCTTTTGCCTGCTTTGTAATAGGTGGGGAGAGCCTTTAAAGCAGCAGCTTTCAGAGCCCTGTGGCTGGTTATACACAAATCATCACGCGGCCAAGAAAATCAATTTCTAGTTCCTGTAGCTATAAAAAAAAAAAAAAGTCGGAGGGAATCTAAATACATCCTAGAAACACCCCCTCTTAAAAAAAAATGGAAAGACAACGACGAGCATTTGATTAAAAAGTCACAGATGAAAGGCAAGAGCATGTTTTGGAAGGTGTGTTAGGGAAAGTTTCTGCTGTGTAATTAGGAAACAACCAAGAGCTGGCTGTAGTGTGCTTAGGAGAGGAATTTACTACAGAGCAAGCACTCCAGTAGGGACAGGATTTGCTTTAATAAGATTCTCTCCTTGTGGTATCCTCTGGGACACCATCCCGCTGTCTGATGAAGCACTTAAATGCTTAAGTTTTGCTTAAGGTTACAGCTTCTTTGGATAATTCTAATTTGAGAAAGGGAGTAAAAAAAAAAGACATAAAGGAAATCACAAGGCGGGTTTGTAGGCACCGGCTCGTGGTTTAATGCAACGTGCTCAGGAGAGGGTTGTGCCTTGTCTCCTGAGATTACACGAAGCAAAAAGGTGGCTGAGGAGCTTTCTACGCCATTCCTTGCTAAAAGTTTCTTTAAAATTACCTTTAAGAATAATATCTGAGGTTCCCCTTCACCCTCTTTGCCCTTGCACACTACTCTGCTTTGCCCCAAGGAAAGCAACACCTCTAATAAATCTACACCCCAGTCCCTCCATCCCGACTAAAGCAAACAGAGATGTACTCGTGCCAACTCTGGACTTGCTCGCTGTGGTAAGGTGCCTTGTAAGGCTGCGACATCCCAAAATTCAGCACAATGCCTGAATCACCTCGAGAACCTGAGGGAACCAGAGACAATTTGCTGATGCTGGGTTTCCCGCTGCCTTGCCCAGTAAGTCGCTCAGGTTAATGGGAGTTGGCTGTACTCATGGTCATGACAACCAGCATGTGGAAGCGGATAATATGGGAGCGCTCACTACGGCTTGGTGCTTATCTGTCTGTGGAAGTGGGACCTGGGCAAAGGTACAGACATCCCAAAGTCCTGAATGACAACTAGAACATAACCACAGGATCACAGAATTGCCTAGACTGGAAAAGACCTCTAAGATCATCGAGTCCAATCATCAGCCTAACAGCAACAAGCCCTCGACTTAACCATGTCCCTCAGCACCCTCTTCCAGAGGAGGCTCCACAGCCTCTCTGGGCAGCCTGGTCCAGGCTCCGTCACCCTCACAGCAGAGACGTTTTTCCTCCCGTTGAAGTGGAACTTCATGTGTTCCAGTTTGTGCCCATTGCCCTTCATCCTATCCCAGGGCACCACTGAAAAGAGCCTGGCTCCTTCTACTTGACCCCCATCCTTCAGAGAATATTTGTAAATATTAATAAGATCCCCTCTTAGTCTTCTCTTCTCTGGACTAAAGAGCCCCAGGGCTCTCAGCCTTTCCTCATAAGAAAGATGTTCCAGTCCCTTAGTAGATAATGGTTCACTGTTTAATCATAGGGAATGCGGAGAGAGAAATCTAATAAAGATTTAAGATAACAACTACTGCTGATCTCAGTCAAGCAGAAATGGATCAGGTGCCAAATGTCTGAACTCGTGCAAAGAAAGTCTTTGCAACAGTGGACAACTCATCTCACTGTCATGTCAGCCACGTTCTCCTCGTAAGAGATGCACAGCTATCAGAATACCTGGAGAAATCAGTGCTGATTATTAACACCACGATACTCAAGGGCTTCCTCCCAGTTCACTCATTTCTTCTTTGACAGGAGCAAGAGATCAAAACCAAGAGACAATGTCACTCCTTAATAGTCTCCCAAGTCACACAAGACTATTAGGATATAAATACGGAGTCTTTATTTGCAAAGAAGCATGAAAGAAATTGGTACAAAGGTAAGGAGAAGTAATATCCAGAGATATCCATCAAATGAGGGACATGGAGCCAGACAAAAGTATCTCAAACAACAGACATCTCCAGCCTGAGGACAGAGCTCTATTGGCTGAGAAAAAGTGATGCCAGGTATTTAGCCCAGCTCTGGGAGCTGAAGGGTTGGTCACTGGATTGAGTCCATGTGACGAGACCAGCAAGCAATAAAAACCTGGTTGGAGTAAAGAACATTGGTCATGATGGTATTTAGGCCACTGGGAGCAGTTGTTTCTGAGGAGAGTTTCCTCTCTCCCCAGATGGCTTTTCCCACCAAGCGATTCTGCAAAGGTGCTCAAAGACTTGTGTAACCCAAGGACCTTGGGATCTGCACAGGAGGAGAGCAATTCCCAGGCTGGAGAAGGTGAAGCCACACGCAGGAGATGACACAGGGACAAATGACAGTCAATATACAATCCTCGAAGAACACGAGGCCACTTCAGTCCTGGAGATAGCTGTAAAAACGCAGTGGACCAGAGCTGCTGCTCTCTGTGGGACAGAAAGGGGGGAGATAAGTGAACCAAAGGCCTGTCCACTCAGCTTATCACTTCTGACCCTACAAGACTAATCAGCCCCAGCAAAAATCAGTAGGAGAATGAGTGCTCTGGCTGCTCGGACACACTGTGTTACGATGACCTTCTGATATATACAGGAGATATTTTCTACCGGGAGACAGACGGGCTTGTGCAAGCCAAATCTAAGCCATGGTTTTCTTGTTCAGCAGGGCCATTGAGCCATCTCCACATTTCACCCACGTAGACAGCTGGAAACTTCACTCAAATGCACCTGCCACCATCAAGGAGCTGGCAGACGTAAAGGTTTGCAGCTCTTTCACTCTCTCCTGGTCACAGTTAGGTCTGAAGACTTCGATGTTGAGGTTGGCCAAGGCGCAGTGTCCAAGAACTGCTGACTAAGCCATGAAATACTGTTAGGAGCTGCTGTATGAAGGGGTGGAAGGGAGGGTACCACGAAAGGTGCCTGTGCAGCTTGTGTTGCTGTTGTCCTTGAGCAGAATACAAGGAATTTACTTCTTCCATCTGTGACTTCCACAAGTAAGATCTCCCTGTTGCTATTTTCTCAACTTCTCCACTCATCGGGTCCCTTTGTTTCGCGTGTCGTGCTGGCCATTTATGATGGAGCAAAATGGATTTGCCTTCCAGCAGCAATTTTTTTTTTTTTTCATTTGATTTGAATTTTAAATGCATTGAACATGAGAACTTTTGAAACTTCCCGAGCCTGAATGCTTAGAGCACTCATTAAATATTTAGTGCGTGAAAAAGGGGGGAAAAAGGCAAACAAAACAACAACCAAAACCCCAGACGAAGTATGAAAGAGGGGAAGCAGAGTTCAAGGAAAACTTTATTCAGGGGCAGTTTCCATCCTCCGCTCAAGGATGAAGGAACATTTGCTCTTCCATATTCAGAGGTTGCCGGGACCTGACAAGCTACAATACCACTCAGGGCTGTTTTAAATTGCTACCCTGGTACAAAAGCATCTGGGGTGATCTGAAAGCATATGGAATAATATGAATACAGAGCAGCTCCCAGTTTCAAAGAGCTTGTGTCCTCCTCTGGAATGGCACCGCCTCGCTCTGCCTCAGGGCAGGGCTGGTTTGCAGCTTGGTTTGCTCCGTATCGGTGCAGGAGCAGCTGCACAACGTCTGCGTGTGGCAGTAAGGACAACCTGACGTGGAAAAGCACAGAATCATAGAATCACAGGATGGTTTAGGGTGGAAAAGACCTTTAAGATCACAGTGCTGGGTTAAGGGTTGGAGGAGACCTTTGAGATCATCAAGTCCACCCGTTCCCCCATCCCTGCCAGGGCACCACTAACCCCTGTCCATCTCCACGCCTTGGAAACCTCTCCAGGGATCATGGGGACTCCAGCCCTGCCCTGGGCAGCCTGGGCCAGGCCTGGACAATCCTGGAGGGGAAGAAATTGTTCCCCAGCTCCGACCTAAACCTCCCCCGGGGCAACTTGAGGATGTTTCCTCTTGTCCTGGTGCTTGTTCCTTGGGAGCAGCTATAATATTAACCTAAGTCAATAATTCTGTCAAGTGAGAGTGATGATACTTGAAATAGTATGTACTATATACTTGAAATAGGGAATTTAAAGCATGGGAACTCCATCTTATCTCAAAGATGCAAAAATGAAAATCTTGGATAATCACTGGATGAAGGTGTTGAGAGCCGCTGGGGTCCGTACAGCCAGGAACTATTTCCCTACTCTGTACTTAGGTTTACATGATGCAAAGTCCTCTTCCATTAGCCTTTGGCTTGGATATCACTTAACCCTACAAGCAGCTTTTCCCTCTCACTTCTGATTCCCATCTAACAGGATGTGCTGAATTATCCTAAGAAGTATTTTGATATATCAGCAGTTCTTGAAAGAATTTCAGGGCCCATCTGCAACCCAGAGAAAACTCAAACAATTGTGCCTTGAGATTTGGTGCACGGATTCAGACATCACATGACCCAGAGGCTTTGTCACAGTAAATCTTTTCGTTTGGACCTGCCATGATTTCCACACTCCTTTCTTTCTAGAGGTTGAGCCTCCTGGTCAGAGATAACATCATGGGCATCCACGCATCCCAGGAAACCCAACTATGAAGATCGATCGTGAAAGAAAAGCAACATGAGGCATAATTATTGCAGTCACACGTGTACAAAGTCAAAAATTCCACCTCGAGTAGAAGGGAGATGATTTCCTTCCAGGTTTGATGTTGATCCTTATTTTCTGTCAAAAAAAGGAATTTCCAAGGAAGCCTTCCAAGTAATCTTATATATCACACTTGCCCATGTAACGCTTTCCCATTCTCCTGAGATTCATTTTATTTCAATCAGCTGCCCCAAAGGCCTGGCTCTCCCAGGGTGGATGAAATGTGGGTATCAGAAGCCTGGAGCTCTCCCTCTGTTCTGTGAGGGCTATAATGTATTCCAGGGAGACTGTGTCCCCAGTTCTAGAACGACACACACCTGTATAATGAATAAACCATCCATTTCCTATTGTGTTAATGAATAAACCATCCATTTCCTATTGTGTTACTGGAACTGTAATCTCTAGAAATCCAAAATTACCTGGAAAAGACTGTAATATTCGACGGCAGCGTAACAGCAAACTATCCCCCAAAGCACAGTCTTCAGCTTATGACACAGTTTCAAGCGCCCTTTTCGGTGGGGAAAAAAAGTTCCTTCAGTCCTCCAGTAATTTGTTAAATTGAGTCTTTTAAAGCTCTGAATTCCCAGACCACAAGATAAGAATATGCGCCGCCTGAAGCGGTTTGGGTCATGTTGCCAAGCTCTTCTCCGCAGTCACAAGAATGAGATATTGAAAAAAATCATCCCTGAAACACATGCACATATATTACTGCCCCTCTCATTTTCTTCTGTCCTTACCAGGCAGGACAACAACTTCATGTCATCTCTCATACTCGACCTGACTTGACTCTTCAAGAAACCCAGGCTGGTCTTGTCCTCAGGGACAGGGTCTCACCGTCTTTCCCAGTACGAGCTGTGGCTGATCTCGCATTCATTGTGCTTCTTACACTTTGAATTGCTCCCCCTCCCCGTCCCCACCACTATAAGGTTTTCAGTACAGCCCCTCTCAGACCTCAGTTCACATCCTTTTCTCTTTTTAATCTCTTTGAACATCGAGGGGGGGATCAATCCACTTTATATACAGCGTTTTGTCCAGAACTTTCATCTCCTCTGCCTCCAGACTCCGATGTCTGTCCCTTTTACTGCATCTGCCTCCAGTCTGCACTGGTAGGACATGAGTTTGATATATTTTTACATTGATACCAGACACGGGTTTGGGTTGGGTTTTTTTTAAATTAAATTTAATTTTATCAATCGCCAAGCGCTGAGCAAGAAAAAGCGCCGCCAGAGCAGACTTACTCATCAGACTAGGACGGCTCAGATGCTGCGGTTTTACAACCAACTACCTGTCAGGGAGCAGTGTCATAAGCATCACATCCATCTGCCTTCTCCTCCCCAACTTGAATGACCATCTCCACCCACGCTGGCTGGGGGTGGCCTTTGCTACAGCCCAGAAAAAACCCTTCAGCTCTCACTGTTAATATTTTCCAACAATTGTGGCCCCAAGGGCCGTCTCCAGGGCTGTGTGACCGCTCCAGACATGAACTGTTTGATCATCAGGGTCTCTGAACCGCTAAGCTGGCTCCTGATTCAAAACCAAGCCAACCTGAATCTTCCACTAACTGTTCCCCAGGTCAGACTAAGAGATGTGAAAAAGCCTTTCAGATTTGGATGATTTTTGTCGTAAAAGACACAACGACTACGGAGGCTCCACATGGGAAACCATGAAGTGTGAACAGCTCTGAAAAATCCTCCGTGTCCAGCAGATCAGAGGTTTCACTTGTTCAGAGAAGGGAAACAAGACAACAAGTAGAGATCCCTTAACCCAAGAGACACGCTTCGGCTGGAATATTTTAACTCCAGACCCACCTTGGAGGCTGAGTCCCCTTTCACAAAAAATACAGACTCACAGATTCACAGAATGTTAGGGGTTGGAAGGGACCTCTGGAGATCGTCAAGTCCAACTCCCCTGCCAGAGCAGGAGCATCCAGGGCAGGCCACACAGGAACAGATCCAGGGGGGTTGGAAAGTCTCCAGAGACAGAGACTCTACCACCCCCTTGGGCAGCCTGTAGCTACCTCTGTGCAGAAGAAACCACAGCCCCTTCTGCAGCTCTGATCCCGAGTGGAACCCGTTCCTCAGGCTGACGACCGGCGCAATGCCCCCCTCATTCCTCTGCTCGACAGTCAGTCCGGGCTCTGACACTGCCTTGGACACGTCTACACCAGCTCTTGCTGCTCCAGCCAGATCATTCTGGATCCCATTTGCTTTGAGATGGAAAGTGTAACCTTGTTTGAGCAGATGAGGCATCGATTGTATGTCTTGTCCTATCTCTCTACCAACTCATCATTTGCTCTTTCAAAACGCTGCTTGGTACGATCACATGGAGCAGGCTTCTTAACAGCTCGAGCTTGGGGACAGTTCTTTTGCTCCTCTGGGAGAAGACGGAGACTTGGAGAGCGTGTATTTATGGAGACATCCTACCTTGAAAGAGAAGATGATTAACAAGGTAGGAAGTGTGAACATCATTTACTCTTAGGTAGCTGTAATGTCAAACTAATACGTCTCTTATCATGAAACCCACAGCTACTGGTGGATATTTATGGTCCGTTTCTGGAAGCCACATGATCTGAAATTTTCTATTTTCACAGAGAAATAAATAAACCATAACTAGGTTTCTGGATGTTTAAATTGCAGGGAAAAGAAACTGGAAGGCTGACTTGGGAGCATCCTCATGACTCCAGACAAAAATGAAAAAACCCAAGTATTTTTTCTAATGAATCTCATGATTTTCAGTCTCTTCTTAATTTTGGGGCGAGGCCTGGCTCATGAATTTGGACTGCTTGAAACTGAAAATACTGCTGTGTGTCATTCTAGCAGCTCAGAAGCCTCACAGCAAGCAGCAAAAAGAATTTATTTTTCCTTTAAAACACCCCCGTATTGCCAGAGCGATAAAAAATAGCTTATATATATAAATAAAAAGCTGGTCAGCTGTACTTAAAATATTCAAAGTAATTCTCTTCTTAGCACTTCTATCTTTAAGTTATAAAGCAAGGTTCGTTGGGCTGCTGACATTCTTGAATTTCAAATCAAGAGGCTCGGCAAGGCTGCTTGTGGCTGCTTCTGCTTTCTTTTCAAAATACCTTTACAAATTATTTAAGGCAAGTCGTCTTCACGGCTTTCAGTTCAAAACAGATGAGAAACAAAGCTGAACAGCCCCCCACGGATCGTGCTATAAAGGCCACGGAGGTTCTTGGTTCAGCCTCAAACTTCACATTAACTGCTGAGATTAAGGGAGGCAACTCCTGGGTTTGCACCAGCCAACATTTGACCCACAAATATTTGATTTTTAAAATAAGCAAAGAGAGGAAAAGAGTAGAGAGATATTAATTAATTAGTGACATTTATGATAAGATAGATCGTAGAATTACAGACTGCCCCAGGTTGGAAGGGACTTCCAAAGGTCTCCTGGTCCAAGTCCCCTGCAGGGAGCAGGGACATCCTCAACTGGAGCAGGCTGCTCAGAGCCTCATCCAGCCTGACCTTCAATGTCTCCAGGGATGGGGCCTCCACCACACCCATGGGCAACTTATTCCAGGGTCTCACCACCCTCATTGTAAAGAACTTCTTCCTAACGTCCAATCTAAATCTCTCCTGCTCTAGTTTAAACCCATTGCCCCTCGTCCTGTTGCTACGAGATGACTATCAAGTTTTCTCCCCACAGTTCTTAAAAGAAAGGAAACTGTTTCAAGCACTTGGAAGTAAGAAAAACATTGCAACAAGAGCTCTGAAGATAAAAACCAGGACATGTAGCCTACAGGAAAAATAAAAAAAATTAAAAATCCCAAACCAAAACTGCAGCAAGCCCATAAAGATAATTCAGTCAAGCCAGGGGCTGATCAAGAGGGTGGAAGGGAGCTTTCTTTGCCCCTGAGAGCTATGACATGGTAAGAACGACACTGGCAGACAGGTTTGTGCTCAACTGGACAAGCCCACAACAGTTTGCTCTGTAACACAAAACTTGGGGTTTATATTATGGGGCAAAGATCATCAAACCAGCCCATCTCGATCGGCGGGCTACTTCAATCTGCGTAGCAATGACTTGCACATTAAAGGTGACTACAGTGTGATTAGATTGTCCTGGGAAAACCTCCTCTACAAATTCCCAACTTTTTAATGTAATTTCTAGTGCCCAGGTCAGGATGCCACCAGCCTCCTCTGCAGCCTTGGACATTTCCAGCAACAGTCTGGAAAATAAATCAGCGTTTGCAGGATCTCAGCGCTGTGTGCACACACATGGGTGACGAGGCCCATGGACGTGAGCAGCAGGTTTCTCCGGTAGGGTCCTAGATCTGAACTTCAGCTGTCAACAGCTACAGAACTGACAATGACCAAAACTCAGATCTGGGGAGAGCAAGAAGTCTCCGTCAGTGTTTCACCAAGTGGCAGTGAGAAAGAAAACCTGGCAGACTATAAATGATGTAGTGTCACTTTTTACAGGCAAAACTGTTTCCTTTCTCTTAGTTCCAAGAAGGGTTTTGTTCTGTTTACAAACATCCTTGCATTTTACCTACAGCACATCCAAACAGGACCTCAACAGGTAGGAGAAAAATTTAGGGAAAAAACCCCTCCTCATGTTGAAATAACTTTTGGACTTACTAGAATTGTTGAAGAATTCAAGTCACTGGGCCTTTGGGGAATCGACTGGAGCCCGGTGCTGGCCCAGCTCCCCTCTCGGCAGTGGCTGCGCTGGCATTTTCCAAGTCTTCAAAGCAAAGTTCAAAATTGACTAGACGGTGGTTGACATGAAAGGAGAACTCTGCAGAGATTAAAGCCTGGCTTTTTTAAACACTGTTGGAATTGGAAAAGAAGACATAATAATTTATTTATTTTTTTTTTTTAAAAAAGCATCAATTTTTTTAAAAAAAACCCTCTCTCTGTTTTCTTTTTCATGAAGTGGGACAATTGACTGTTTGTTTTAAGGACACTTGACTTGTTAGAGAGGTTGTTTGTTTTCCAAGTTGGGTTTATTTTTCGGATGAGGGTGTTATAAAAAAAAAAAAAAAATAGATCTCATCCTTTCAGTAAATGTTGGGCATCCTGAACAAGAAGAAAATCAGGTATTTCTTTTCTTGCTAACACCGTCTTAAAACGTAACAGGTTTTGATGGAGAGTCCTCAGCTGGCTCTACCCTCAGCCTTCCTGTAATTGGTTGAGTTACCTGGGAACCAAAATCAATTCCTATTAGAGAAAAAAAAGAGAGTCTGCCCAACACTGCATCAGGCCGGCCACACAGCCCGGCTGCTCCAGCACCTCTGCTGCACCGCCCGCTCCAGACAACTCTCCCATAAATAATCAACGTTTTTGTGGCTCTCCTGTCAGAAGAAACTGGGCTGGTGCACTGGTCGCCTCCTGCTGCAATCAGCTCATCTCCTGGACGGTGGGACGGGATCACATCGGAGACCCATCTCACCTGACACCCCGGCTCTGGGGGTGACGCTCGGAGCAGAGCGAAGGGATGGGGCACGAACATCCGGAGCCTTTCTCCCGGCCGTGTGACAGCTTCTAGAAGCCACGGCCGATGCTTTGAGGCGCACGGTTGACAATCTACGAGCGGTGTCAATATTGGTCCTAAAGTCACCCAACGCTGTCCCCAACCTGACTGGGAGGTCTGACTCCAGCCAATACCCAATTACAGAGGCTGGCTCTGCTCAGAGGGAAGGCAAGGGCCAGTTCATTCATTTCATGGGGCAACAGGGCAGAGGAAAACCCCTGGAGGCTTCAGTTTTTGTCATGCTCTTCACAGCCACAAACTTCTCTAACAAGTCCTTTTTATCTTTTATCTCATTTGTCTACTCCTCTTGTGGTCCCTCCCTGTCTATATGGGGTGAGGATGGAGGTGATGGAGATGACTGAGATGAGATGATTGAGAACTCCCTCTTTACACCGAGGCTGAAAAAGTTCCAGCAAAACTCCTTTTAAAATAGAATTTTCTCTTTATGATACGGGATTTTCCACCAAATCTGTCTGCTTTCCACATCAAAAAATACAAACAGAAAATCAAGTTTCTTTCCAAATGCCAACCATCAGAAAGGGAAATATTTGTACCTTTCCAGCTCACCAAGATACTCTCATGTCTGGTTGTTTGCTGAAGTTGAAAATACCAGGGAGTCCTCTGCTCTGCCTCACAGCCTGCCCTCTCCATATTCCTGCAGTGCCCAGGACCCAAATTAAAATCCATCACGCTGGGTGCTCTACAAATCTACAGAGAGAGGCACTTCTTGCCTCCAAATTTTTCCATGTGAAAGGAGGTGCTCTGAGGGGCAGAGGGGCCGTGGCCAGCAGGGAATGCAGCTCAGGCCTCCCCGGGCCATTGATGGTTCTTTGGGAAGTGCTGAGATTCCTCAAAGGCGGCGTCCTATAAATTCCCGCATCGTAACGATTCGTTTGAGCGGCTGTTGGAAACAAGATTTCTGCATCCTGTTATACAACTTGTAGATTCAACCTACCATCATTTCTGCCAGGTTCTTCTCCGCCTCCTTCTTACCGACACCCCTCTCCAGCCACGATACGCGAGATAAACCTGCAGGACCCACGGGGTACCAGATGGAGCTAACACCAGGAGCCCTAATGAGCTCTAGGAACTAGATTTGATTAGCCAAGCCCATTTGCTGGCTGAGGATCCCACATATCCAAGCCAACCACATTTCTGCCCATCTTTGTCCATCCCTTTCCATTTGTTCTATTAAATAAATGGCAAGACTGGCTCCCAGCCACTGCCTCCCGCCTTGGCCAGCCTGTGATCCCAGCAGCTCCTGGAGAACCAAGCGGCCCACGGACTTTTGTAGACACCTGCTCAGTGACGGATAGATTTGGGCTGGGAGAGCGCGGCGCCACCAGCCCCGGAGGTCAGTGCACGTGGGGTAGGGTTCAGCTTGTATTTTAATGTCTATTTATTGAGTCCAGCCTAATGACCCGTGGATCGACCCTCGCTAACCGGGTGAGCCGCTCTTCCACAAAGCTCTTCACTTCAGCTCAGCAGTTGGGCGCAGATTAAAAAGGGCTCGCGCCACGTTATGAAGAGACTTAATTAATTAAGACAAATGAATTGCCTGGCTGAGGCTGAGTTATCTGCTGGTCGGAGACGTGAATGGAGCTGAGCAGAAGAGTTCTGGAATACATTTATAACCAAAGAAAAATATGAAGAGAAAATAAGGGAGAAGGATCCGTGGAGGTGTGTGAAAGGGACCAAGGCCTCTGCATAGCCCTGAAGCCGGGGCAGAGTCAATTCCTGACCTCTTACAGCGACAGCAACATCAAATATCACAATATTTCAGCGGGAGGAAGGGGTAAAAGAATCCTGGCCTGTGCAGACGCACAGGGCTGAGCGACGCTCATGAAGGGACACCCTGAGAACAAGCCACACGAGCTGCCCGCTCCTCTGTGGCGTTCACGGCACCCCCCAAATGTTGGCAAAGGGACAGAAATTCAGGAAACAAAATCAACTTCTGCAGCAGTGACACGTTTTCAGAGCTACAACCAAGCTAAAAAGCTTCATTTTTTCCTATTGCTGGTCCTAATTATAAAACCAAAAGCCAATCCCCTGACGTAGATGACAGAAGAGAACAGTGTGAAAACCTTCAAATAGCAATAAAAATAAGAAGCTCCATTTGAAGACAACAGCAGCGCAAATTGCAAAATGTTTCAGAACTTTGTTTTTGACAGGAAAACCTTCAGTCAGATGCTGCTGATGATTTTTTTTTCCTCCCAGCTACAAACTCAAATCAGCTCAGCTCACAGAAGACACCACAATGTGATGTCAGATGTCCAAAGCTTCTCCCGGACGACTCTTCCAAGAACACTCCTTCCCCCCACGGTCCCATGAGCCAGAGAAGCCCTGAGCACCAGCCAACCTCCACGAGAGGGTCTTTGGGCCAGCTGTTTTTCCAGCCCTGGAATAGAGAAGGATGCGGCTGCTGGATGCTGCCCTTCGCTTCCCATGGTCTAGAGGGTCAGAAATGTCCTTTCTAAGGTCCAGACACTGGTAGGGCTGGCTCTAATCATGGGATGTTAGTAAAGGCTGCAGGCCAAGGCGGAAAAGCCAATCCTGGCTCTCCTTTCCACTTTCACTTGTGCCACAGCCCCCAGAAGCCACGGAGCTGCTAATGCCAAAGGAAGGAACTGGTTTGCAGAGGAGCGGGGACCCCCAGCAGGACCACTGGCTCCCAGTCTCCCAGGTGGGAGCGAGTCCCGCTCAGCAGGGTCTCCTCAACCGCTCTTCATCCCAGATACCACCTCCAGGTACCGTCCTTGCCCCAGCACTCCTCAGAAAGCCGGGGACTGCTCTGGACACCGCTGCCACTGCAACCGCAACAGCGATGATGGAAGTTTTGCCCACAGGAATCAGACATACCAGCTTCAACTCCCAGCAACCTCAGAGAGCCAGCCACGCTTCTCCCAAGGAACCCAACGCTTTAGGCTGGATATTAGGAAACATTTCTTCACCGAAAGGATTATCAAACGTTGGAATAGTCTGCCCAGGGCACCGGTGGAATCACCATCCCTGGAGGTATTTAAACGGCGTGTGGACCTGGTGCTTAGGGACACGGTTTAGCGGCGAGCCTGTGGTGCTGGGTCAAGGGTTGGACTGGATGGTCTTGAAGGTCTCTTCCAACCAAAGATATTCTGTGATTCTAAAGTGATTCTACAGATGCTTACCCAAAAAAACCATGCCTGCAAAATAACTCCAGTGCATCATCTGCTCAAAACTGGCTCAGCTGAAGGGAACTCACTTCCAGAAGATAACTGAGCGTGGCCGCCTGCCCAGTTCCAACAAAAGATGGATTTTGTAAAGCCAACTACAACTATGCTATCCATTAGGAGAACTACAAAGCAGAACATTTTGAAGTTAATTGGTTTTGCAATTAAAAGATACGCAGAACATGTGATGCAATTAATTTTACATCAACTTGGTCAGGAATTAAACGTAAAAGCGCTCGCGTCCTTCTCGAAATGAAGCATCTGTTCGTTTCCAACACAACCAATTTCCCCGCGTTCCAAAACGGGAGGTGCTGAAACGCTCGCACACAACCGGAGCCAGGACGTCTCCGCGCTGGGGTAGCTTTTCAAAAGCCGTGCTACTTGGGAAATGATTCGATTTGAAGCATGAAGGCCACGTTTGGAAAAGCCAGCCGAAAAGCCAGCCGAACTGCAGGAGGAGACGGAGCTGCTTCCTGCCCCTTCGCGCTGGGAAGTCTAAATCGGTGAGGTTTAGTTAATCCGGCGGCATGTGGTTCTCCGCTGATAAACAACGTGCAGTCGTTTCGGACCGAACAGCCACTTGGCTTTTTCAGAAGTTCAGCTGCTGAAAAAGCTCCAAGTCTGAATTTGCAATGGTTCTTTCCAAGATACCAGTCAGTGGGATTTTTGACTAAGGTGTCCTTGCTTAGAATACATCCAGAAGTCTTCTGCGTGTCAGGTAACTGGACAGATCTGGAAAACTCTTATCTTCAAGCTTCTACTAACTAAATACCATTCTGGTCCTGGGCCCAGGGCACAGGGCTGACCCTCCTCCTACCGCAACCTGTTGCAAGACTTACTTCAGCCACGGTGTTTCTCTCTGTTGTAACCTGTATGTAGTAAATGCAGGTTCTGGGGTAGGCAGGGCCTTTTGGTGTTCGCACAGCACTGCACAGTGTTTGGATCTCAGTTTGATTGTGGTTTTTCATAAAGAGAAAAAGGCATTAAAGTCAAGCTTGGGACGGTTTTAAGAGGGCAGTTCTCAAACTTCGTTAACACTGCCTGGTCCAAAGAGCACGGGCTTGGACTGGTGGTGAGACAAAGCTCCCTGAAACCAGCCTCGTCCGGCTCCAAATGCCACCCACCACGGCAACCTCATCCAGAAAGGGCCTGGGGCTGTTTTTTAAATCAACCCTGCGCTGCCTTCCCCAGCGAGGTTACAGCTGCTCTTCTGTGAGCACCTGCAAGAGGAAAATTAGACCCTGGGGACTCACTTTACAATCCCTGTAAAATGCAAACCCTCCAGCCTGGGGTTGAAAAGTCTCCCTGAGATGATGCTGAGAGTACCCGTGAGCAAGAGGTATGAGCAGAGGTAACCGCGCTGTTCCAGCAGCCCCACGAGTGCCGTAAACTCGGCGCTTCAGCTTTGCAGAGGTTGTATAAACAGTTCCTTTCACGTTGATTAGAGCCCAGCAGCTCCCAGACACGCTGGCAATGGCAACGCATGCCCAGGCTGGTGGTAACAGCTCATTAATCAGTCAATCAAACAGAGAAGCTTGATTCTGTAAAGCTCCGAAACCCATTTTGAAATTCCTGCGGCTATTTAGGACACCTTTCATTCCCTCCTGCAATAGCAGAATTAGGCCCAATATTACGGCCATTGTGTAGGCAAATTGGGGTTTTTGTAAATTCATATCAGTGCCAGACTCAGTTTTCCACAAAGAAGAGAATTTCAGGGAATTCTGTCAGGTCTGTCGGGGTGTAATCGGAAGGGAACCATGAAAAGCTTTCACGCCGTATCTCTGTACGAAGCGCTAGAGAATGCAAATTTTGGGAAACGGGTCTCTCATTTAAAGCAGGTTATGTAGGAACAAAGCCAGACAAATTATTTTTGTGAAACAGAAAGTTCTGGAAGTTTCAGGGGAATGGTGATTATTCACACACATGGAGCAAATACCAGGAGAAATTTAGGCAGGGAAGTCTTTGGTGGCAGCTGAATGTCTGATCAGTTAAAATCAGCGCTGCTTCAACCACCACACCAGAAAAGGTCTTGTCTTTTAGAAACAGGCCTAAAATGTTCCAGAAGGGTTAAAATCGAAATGATGTCATTCATTGTGCACTGAAATAAACCTTCTGGGTTTCAAAAAGGAAAAAAGGGAAAAAAAAAGGTGTCGTTTGGGATGGTTTTTTACTAATTCCCTTTGAAAAGTCTTATTCCTAAAGAGGTGTAAAGGAGCCTGCTTTGAAATGTTGTTCCTACAAGAGGGTGAGCCCAGGACGTGGAGAGCACAGGGCCTGGGAGGGGTGACAGTGTCTGGGCATGAGATGTTTGGGTTCTAATCAGAGCATCTCACCAGAGGCCAGGAGACAGCGGAACCCTCCCGCTTGCCAGGATCATAACGCTCTCATCTGACTGCCCGAAAGCACCAGAAAGCCCTGGGAGAGAGGATTCATTTCACAAAAACTACCTACCTATCATCTTCCAAATAGGCCGGTCTCACATCAGCCTCATTAAGGAGGAATCTGCATAAATTAACTGCAGCTCCCTGTGACATTAAGCTCTCATTTTCGCAGGCTGGCGTGCGGGGCACTGAAGCCAGGAGCAGACAGAGCCTTCATTTTTTTCACTCCCTCTAAGATGTTTTTATCTACCGAGGAGGTTTCAGCAGCAGCTTGACGGGGAGACTTTCCTCTCTTTTGTTTTTGTGCCACTTGTCTATCACCTGCCCGTCAGGGCACTGCCCACCCCACCAATAGCTCTTCCCTCTGGAGCAGATCTGATGAAGTGAATCATAGAATCCTAGAATGTTGGAGGTTGGAAGGAACCTCTGGAGATCA
>VWZK01021603.1:20614-35837 GCA_013396935.1 Baryphthengus martii | reverse complement strand
AGGGGTAATGACTTTAAACTGAAAGAGGGGAGATTTTGATTACAGATTAGAAAGAAGTTCTTCACTGTGAGGTTGATGAGACCCTGGCCCAGGTTGCCCCGAGAGGTGGTCGCTGCCCCATCCCTGGCACCATTGCAGGGGAGGTCGGATGGGGCTCTGAGCAACCTGCTCTAGTTGCAGATGTCCCTGCTCCCTGCAGGAGGGGCTGAGATAGATGATCTTTAAGATCCCTTCCAACCCAAATCATTTTATGATTCTATAATTCCATGATTTCCAGTAGTTATAGTGTCAGCTACAGTCAGGGTCTTTTTTTTTTGGTTGGTTGGTTGGGTTTTGATGTATTTTCCCCTAAAAGACCATGTATGAAATTACACCTCTGCCATTTCACAGTGAGGTAAGTTCCAAATTTCCCCTGCCCATCAGGCTACAAGGCAGAGTACGCAAGAGCAACATGCTACACACACAGGTTTGATACTTAAATCATATTTGGTTTATTGTCTTGTTCAAAGCTACACTGGTGGTATTACACTTCTTAACCATTTATATTTATTTTGGGATCGGTTTTAAACAGAAGTCAAGTGTATTTTATGGCAATCCTCTGCTGAATTTGATCTACACATTCCAACTATGCTGATTTATTCTGAGCTGAAATACACACAAAGTTTTAAGAACAGAGATTTAAGATTTGTTTCAGGACAGTAGCTCAGTTTATGAAGTTGTTCATCCATTTCTTTAGGCACGCACAGTTTGAGTTTTTGCTGAGTATCAGCTATTCTTCTGAAATACTGAGAATTTTAGCTATGTATATCAGAGCTGTATATCCAAAACCTGAAGAAAAGTGAACATGGAGCGTCAAGGAAATGTCCAGGGTACAACGTGATGTTGGAAGCGCTCATGCTTTCCCCATGGAAGCAGGAAGACAGGGGGATGAAGCTGTTAGAAGTCCATGCACAATGGCAAACCTGTTTTTATTCACATGGCAAGATAGCTCATGAAACTGGAAAACAGTAATGGATGGATACAGACCAAGAAAGTGAAAGTGGTGACTTCCTTACAGAGCGACAGGAAAACATTGCAAGTCCTGGAAATCGTGGGGGATTTTAATGACCATGATTGTTTCCAGAAGGGCAATATAGCAGGGTATGAGCAACACTGGAGATTTCTAGAGTGTGTTGATGACAACAACTTGATACGAGAGATCAATGAGCCAACTGAGACATGTGCCTCGCTGGGCCTTTAGCACACAAACAGTGAGGAATTGATGGATAAAGTGAAGAATGAGGGCAGCCTTTGCCATAAGGATGATCACAGAATCATAGAATGGTTTAGGTTGGAAGGGACCTCCAAAGCTCATCTAGTCCACCCCCCCTGCAGTGAGCAGGGACATTCTCAACTAGATCAGGTTGCTCAGAGCTCTGTCAAGCCTCACCTTGAATACCTCCAGGGATGGGGCCTGTTCTAGTGTTTCACTACCCTCGTGGTAAAGAACTTATTCCAAAGAGCCAACCTCAATCTGCCCTTCTCTAGTTTAAAACCATTGTCCTTCGTCCTGTCACTAGATGTGATTGTAGTGTTTAACATCCTGAGAGAGAACGGAGTAGGATCAAGATGAAAATCACAACCCTGGACTTCAAGAGAGCAGACCCCTGGGCTTACTCAGGAATCAATTTGACGACACCAGCACTCGCCTAGGAGGCCTGGTGCATCTTCAAGGGTCTGCTCGTCAAAGCACGAGTAAGGTCTCTTATAAGCCACAGGAAGTTGAACAAGCACAGCAGAAGGCCAGTACAGATGACCTGAGAGTTCCTGAGCGAAACCAAATGCTGAAAGGAAGGTAGAAGAGCAGCTGGGTGACCCAGATGTATAGGACAACTGCCAAGCACGGCAGGATGAAGATAGGGAGGTGGACATAATGCAGCTGGAGCTGAAGTTAATGAGGAATGCAAAAGGAAACCAGATGGACTCCTAACCATCAACAACAACAAAAGGAAGGATAAAGAAAATGAAGCAAGAAACCTGGTGACAGAAGACTTGGAAAAGGCCAAGATACTCAACAACCTCTTTTTCTAGATTTCTTCTGGTGAGGTCTGCATCATCCTCCCCAAGAGACGGCCGCATCTCAGCAGCTTGTGTCTAGTGGCTTCCTAAAGCAGTATGTCATCACTCAGCATCATAACAAAGGGCTGTCTCCAAGGTGGCAGGGGTTTTATTGTTTGGTCTCTTAAAAGTGGAAGCATATGAAAAAAAAAAATAATATATATACATATAAATATAAAACTGCAGAATTGGAGAGTTTTCTGTTCTGGCAATAACAGTGCACTGGGATCTTGTATCCACGGGGAACTATACAGCAGTTTGGATGCAGGATGAGTGTGTTTCTAACTGGAAGGATACAAATCATGATGGATGGGAGACAGGAGAGATCGTTTTGAGAGGTGCGAGTGATTAAGAAAGACTGTGCACTGTTGTTGTTCTGGTTTGGGGTTTGTCTCTACAGTTGTGTGAATAAAATATATCATTTATATTAAGTGCGTTCACATACCTGGTAGGAAGTTCATACTCTGCTGGAAAGATTGAGAAAGAGAAGTTAGGGATTTCCTAACCTGTCAAGAAACGTTCATGCAAGAAAAAAATAAATTCACAAAAAAAAAAAATCTACCTTTGTAGGCAATGTTTTCAGAAAACTAAAAGAAGTTAACTTTCAGGAAATCTGAGGAAGCAAGAGTGAGAAAGATATTTGTCATTTTTGCAGAGCTTTTCTAAATTATCCTCATGCAAGAGCTGTCTGTCTGCAGTCAGACAGGATTTTGGGACACCTTTTACCTGCAATTCCATTTTAATAAAAGTTGTAAAAGGGCTTTTTAGGAGAAAAACAACAATTGTATGAAAATAGGGACATTATTTCATAGAATCCTAGAATTCATGGGGTTGGAAGGGACCTTTAAAAGTCTTACAGTCCAACCCCTCTGCAATAAGCAGGGACATTTGCAACTAGGGCAGGTTTCAACTACTTCCAAAATTAAAACTTTGGGTTGACCTGCTAGATTCACAAAGAGCATTACCCTAGTGTCCTTCGTCTCCGTATATACTATAGCCTGACACAAAAGGAACTCATGTAGGAAATTGAAGGTCTCAACCCATATCCACGGGGTGTAAGACCTAGGCCAGGGATCTGGAAGTTGACTTATTACCTTGCAATAAATAAATAAATAAATAAATAAATAGAAAGATAGATGGATAAATAATTTTATTTTTTTTTTTCAAATGTGGTTTCTGGACAATAGGAGAGACCTGGGTTTGTCATTCTCAGTTTTTCTTCTGCATAAACAGGTTGTTTCCTGTTCCAACAGATCGTCACTACTAGATGTAAATTAGAATACATAGTTCCTAAAATATGTTCTACCCCAGTGTTGGAAGCACACCCTGAGAGGGTCCAGGCTTGGGTTAGACCTCTGTTATACATAGAAGAAAACTCATGTCTCATTTTGACCAGGTAAGTGTGCGAATCACTAGGCTGCAGAGAAACATAAAGCCACATTTGTCACCGTCTTCTCCTCAACCTTGTGAATGGCATCGAAGGTCCATTTTATTAACATTGCCCATCATTTCAACTTCTCCTTTTTAATTAATATTTTTTATTAAAAAACTCCAAATTTGTGCTTTTACTTTGTCTTCATTTCAACCCAAAGAATCTGTTCTGTTACTTCAAAATTTTCATTTATTCTTAAATTTATTTTTTAACTGAGTAAAAAATGTTATTCATACATGTCTGCTTTGTATGCAATCCAGAGAAAGAACTCTCTAATTGCATTATTAATTGTCTACTGCATAAGAGACAGCAAATGCATCAGATATAAAGCTTTAAGTGTTTTTTAAAAGTAGACTTCCACAGGAAAAAAAAAACAAAAAACAACACAACATAGATGGCCTACAAAAATACAGATGTTAATTTGTCTGCCTTTTTTGATTAGTTACTGGTTCTGGGACTACAAATGCACATATTTTATCTTATATATGTATAAATATACAACCATTTAGTGTGTATCGTTATCATCCTACCTGTTGTGCATACACATTGCAAGGAACGTTGAAAATCATTGTTCCTTCAAACGAGGGGTGCTGCACATCACATCTCTATTCCCATTTTTGACATCTCTCTGCTGCCTAATTCAATATGCATGGGGGACGCCATCGCAGCGAACGGCTTGGTCTCTGGTGATGAGACGCCCATGGCACTTGTCCCTCCATCTCATGTCAGAGTTGAGGCAACGTTCGCTGTGGCCAAAGAGCCTTTTTCCCTTTTCTTCTCAGCTGCAGCAACAGATGGTAGCAGGGATGACTATTAGTGACCCTTGGGGTGGATATCAAAGAAGGAGGTGGAAAACAGAGGCACGTGTAATCTTTAGCCGTGAGTGAAACAAGGTAGGCATGGAGAACGAAAAAAAAAAAAGGCTTCAGCAAGGCTTGCTCCACTGATTCGTATCTGGAGGAAGAAAGACATTACTATAGTTATTCTGTATTTTATTAGCTGCCTGTGTGGCCACAACTTCACAGCTAAAGCTGAAGTTGACAACAAAGTCAATATGCTTGCTATGCAAACTCGGAATGTGTCATCTAGCCACTAGTACCACAGAGGAATCCTAGCTACAGATAAAACGAGCTCTCAGCTTCGCAGGGCTTGGGGTATGGATGATAGTAGCACTGCTACCTGCACTCCTTCAGATGGAATCACTTTGTGAATAAGAAACAAGCTCCAAAATGCCATGGTGGAATTCTAGAAATTCAGGAAAAAATGGAAAAAGGCCTATTACTTCCCTTCTTCACACACCTATGAATATCTGCATTCAGCTTTCCATATATTGACCTTCCACTTCTGCAACATTCATCTCCATTTTTACAATGTTTTGAAATAAATTCAATATTCCTGACAATATACCCCATTCAACCGTCTCTGGAGCACTCTGTGAAGCAAGAAGCAGTGCTGGATTAGATGCAAAACTGAGTATTTAACAATTCCTACATCTCAGTACAAATAAAAATAAGAGCCAGTACAAAAGGGAGCCAGAGCGGTTAGCATGGGTGGACCGAGCTCCTTCATTGTCTTATTTGTCCTAAGCCACCCTTAAAACCTCCAGTTGGTTGTGAGAGGTGTCAGCACGAAGGACTTAATCCCAAGAAAGGAAAAGAACTGTGTTACCAGATGGAGAAAAACTAGGTGTTTGTTTCTGTTTTTTTTTTTCCTAACGCAGAAATTAACCTTAACTTTTTTTTTTTAAGTTCCAAAAATGTGTATTTTTTGTTGCATTTTACTGTTCTTCACTTTTTAGCCCCGTGTCACTATGTTCTAAGTAAAACCAGAAACACAAAGAATAAAAACCTTGGAAAGAAGATGATGCTTTGTTACTTCAAGGGTAGTCAGAAATGGGGGAGGGGAGATAATCTAAGAAAAATTAGTTTGTTTTACAGGATACACAATTACTTCTTATTTTCCCCCATACCTTTATGTGCAGGAAATGAGACCCTTGTTTCCAAGTAGAGGTTTTACCAAACGTACACCTTCTTAGATTTGATGCAGGTCTTTGATTCTTCGCGTTAGTGAAGCCGCTGGCTCTAAAAAGTATTTCGTACTATTCACGTGCATCGTGGCCAAACGTTAGATCTTCCGAAGCATATTCATCCTTTTAATGCTTAGCCTGTAGTATTGTGTGTGGTCAGACAGATAATGAGCTATTCAAAGAGAGAGCAAAGATAAAGTAAGCGAATCTTTCAAACAAACGCGTACTTTAGCCTGCACAATATGCATATTTTGGAGAATATCCATTTTTTAATAACGGAGTTATTGTCTGAAGGTACTGAGAGTGATTTCTTCTTATTCACATCCTTCTGAAGGGATGAAAACAAACATTCTTCGTACGATCTGTCCTTTGGAAAAATACTAAGAGTGAGGAAAACTTTGATTCCCTGAGTGGGAGGTTCCAGAAATAGGAGTGTTTTCGAATTTATATGATTCAGACTCCCAGTATAAATTAAAGGAATTTTAAACTCAAAGAGTCTAGAGAACACTTCTGAATTAGGCTATAAGTCCTTCCAGGAAAAAAAAAACCCAAAACAGACCACATCAGTGCTGATTGACAATGAACTATAGAATACTTTCACACTTTCACAGTAAATTGAGGAGAGATTGTATATTTAAGGAGCAGCGCGTATTCCACGTTAAACAGGGGATAAAATAAATCTTTGAAATGTTTCAGTAATGTAGGCTTTGCTAAACATCTACCCGTTCGAGGCTTTGTTAAAGGGAGCTTGTTTACAGAGCCCGAAGCTGATGAGAAGCAGAAGAAAATTAAGAAATGTTATCTAGGTGAGTCAGTATGAACAGTCAGCTGGTCTCCTTCAGACATTTACAGAGGGCTCAGATAAATGGACAGAATGTTTAAAATCGGGCTGCACTTAATGAAAGTGCCTTGTTATAAGTATTAAACACCCAAAGACAACACAAAGCTCTTCAGACAAGTCTGAATAGCAGCTCTGCATTGAAAAGCTAGGATTGCAAACCAGCGGGGAACCAGAGCAGCATTTCATAAGACCTACTCAGTGCCCCAGCCAGGGCAGGTTTTTTTTGTGCATGGGCATTGATGTTAAATTGAAAGGAAAGGAATGTATAGGTAAATATCTATTTAACTTTGTCATTACCATTGTTTTGAATTTAGTTTCTATGTTCTGTGGCTTATTTTCCACATTTGAGCCAGTAAATTTAAGTATCCCTCCAGATATCCATGTACATATTTTTACATATATATATATATGTACATGAAAAAGAATATATATAAGGACACAAAAGTAAGCAGGCTTGTATGAGTGTTGATGTGTAACTGTAGAAGGAGGACAAGGTTGAAATGCCGTAATTCATCCACGAACGATCGGAAGGCAAAGAAGCGTATTGCTATGATGGTTTACACAGAAGCATCAAGTAAGATGCATGGATTTTTCTTTGCGAGTTCAAAAAAACCAAACCTATCCATCTTTACTTAACCTTTGACACAGAATGTAAAATATAAGTTTTAAATAAATAAATAAATAAATAAAAAGGGCTTGTAAAATGATAAATAGGTCATGAAATATTTGGCCAGTTCCTGAGAAATACTGCATATTATCTAAAGAGAGTTCAAGCCACTCATTTCTAAAAGTGGTGAGGAAGGACAGTACTGGCATATAAGTGTCTGGGACTCAATGGAATGAAACAGTGCCATTTTTTCTTGTGAAATCAAAATAGTTCAAGTTTTAAAACATCCCTTTCTGGAATATGTGATCTTGCGTGTGATATTCTGAACAGTCCAAGCACTTAAGCTGTTCCCTGTCTCTCTTTTGCGCTGTCCTTAAAAAAAAAATAAAAAAAAACCAAACCAAGTTTTCTGCAGGCTCTTCAGTAGGCAAGTCCTTAAAAGCTAATTGTTCTGTGTGCTTTTGCAGGTTCTCTATTCCAGCAGAGAACTCCACAGGTTTTTGGAGTAGACGACCGCCAAGATACATAAACTTTATTGTTGTTATTGCCTGTTTGATCAGACTGTGTCCCTAATGGCTGCCTACTGGCTATTCAGACAGAAAACAGAAAATTAAGCAAACAAACCCCACCCCACCAAAAACAAACAAACAAAAAAAAGGCAAATTATATGAAGATGTGAAATAAGACTCCCAAGAGGGAAGCTCATTCGTTTCTTTTTCTCACCCAAAACATAACTGATCATGAACTGATCATACCCCAGTACTCAAATGCTTATCACAGAGACCCACAGGTGACTGCCAGCATCTCCTCTCCCCATTGCTCACTGTTTGCCAAATGCATAATCATTGTACCAGGGAAATCAAGTTTTTTCATATTTTCAGACCTGTTGACATCTTTATGTCTTAGTTCAAGAACAAAATAATGACTAAGAGAGCACTGCAAAAAAAATATTTCTTCAACGGACCTGAGGGGAAGCAAAATTGCAAGGATGGAT
Source organism: Baryphthengus martii (assembly GCA_013396935.1). Lineage (NCBI taxonomy): Eukaryota > Metazoa > Chordata > Aves > Coraciiformes > Momotidae > Baryphthengus > Baryphthengus martii. The sequence goes on along the minus strand of VWZK01021603.1, from coordinate 27,840 downwards.
CATTCAGAGCATATTGGTGACAAGATAGAGGTCTTTGATTTCAAGGTCATGGATTCTGCTTGAAAATTTTTAAAAAATAAAGAAAGAAAGAAGAGGGAACTTGGATCTCCAAGGAAGTTGACCTTCGTCAATGCTAACTTTGTGCCAGAACTGGGAAAATTTTCTGAAGTAAATAGCAAAAATGTTGACTTCTTGTTGATGTTCTTACTCCAATTATCCACATTTGGTGGATCCACTGCCTAGGATTCCTGCCACTGTGATCCTCTCATTCAATTTCACAAACCACTTTCTCCGTTGTCCACTTGAGCACAAACACACCTCCCTGGAAAAGGCTGGCTTGGTGTTCCCCCTTAAAATTTACCCAGAAAGGAACAACTGCAATCATTGATTAAAACTAGTTCTGAACTTAGTCTCCAAACTTACGTAAACATAATGATTTTTTAGATTGATATCGTAATCCAAAAATAAAAACTCTAGAAACAAAGGTATATTCGAAATGTAACAATTATAAAATGAGACACCAAATTATCTTCTTCTGCATGAGCAGAAAGGTTGGTACCTTTTTAACCATACATCATAATGAGAACAACCTGATTTGGCCAGACAGGACACTTGTCCTCAGTGGGTTCTTTTATCTGCCATCCAGGTACCCCTGAAGATCAGCAGTTGTGTCTCTTTATTTCTCAAGAAGTGAGACAGGAGACCCCAGACTTTTCCATGTCCATTATGTAGACAACATAAGGGAAGTTGGAAATCTGGTCTATTTCTATTTTTTTTTGTCTTTTTTGAGGAGGAGAAGAGTCTATCACTTGTCCTTCAGAGCCTTCCCTCTCTACGGAAGAGGAAAAAAATAAAATCTTCCACTTTCTTTGTTATTTGTTGTCTGGGTTTTTTTATTCTACCCTTGAGTTCATTTCATGGATAATCTTCTTTTTCCTCTAGAGTTACCTGCCTATCTGTTGCCACATCCTGGACTGATGTTCCTGAGTGCACAATCCATTACAAAGTGTATTTTCAGAAGATTCCAAGTTACTAAGAAGTACCAAAACAGGAGAGGGTTTTTTTTGTATGCTTTGTTAACAAATACTATTCCAACCACTCTTATCTGGTAGCTCCCAATTTAATAGAATAGGGTAGAAAATTTCCTACCTGGTAGAAGGCTGCATCTAACAGCTCTGTTGTACAGGTTTCACTGATTAAAAAAAGAAAACCAAAAAACCCAACAAAATAAACAACACTAAAACCCCCACAGAACCTCCTGACATGCTTCTTGTTACATCTAAGCAACAGAGATAATTGTGGATCTTCCTGTCAAACGGGAATGTAAGCCTAAGAATCCATCAGTTTAATAGAACTATGTTATTACTGTTTTCAGCCAAGATATTAGATGTTATAAAAGATATTCAGCACGTGTTTGGGTTATTTTGCTGGAAGTAAAGATTGAAAGAAGAATTCAGGTGTGGAGCTCTCACAGCAAAAGCAGCCTTCTCTTTTGGTGATGGCTTTAAACAATATTTGTACGTTTTTTGCAATCGGGAATTAATTTTATGGAAGCGTATTCAAAGCTTGTGGTTATCTACTTCTACTCATTAGATAACTAAAATAGTAATCATTTGCCAGAGTAATTTTATCACTTACTCATCCTCACTTAAGCCATTAGAACACAAAGGCTCCCAACTTGTCATTTCTCAACCACCAACCAAACCGAAACCATATTAGGAAGCTTCATTTTTTCAGATGTGGTCTGTAGCACTACATATTCCCCAATTCCATCTGTCCTTATCCGTGTTCTTTTTCTGGAGCCTGCTCTTGAGTGAGTACTCCAAGAACATGTATTTTTTTTAGGGCCATATTCCCATGCTGGGCTGATCCTACGAGGTCTTGAATCGCTTGTGAGACACATGGACTTTTTTCTCATCTAGTAGTGGTCGATTAGATAAGAGGAAATTCTGCACATCTAGAGAGTCTTTGCATTCTCTTGTCCAAAAGGAAATCTATATCAATTCTGTGTCCAGAAATAGCTTGCTCCCTTTGACATCCAAAGGTCCAAGGGTCTTTTATTGCTTTGACCTTTGTTTTTCCTTTGGTCACTCTACGTAGACACAAACGTATGAGTGACCTACCAAACGCCGCGAGGCACTCAGGGAATGCCACGGTACGTGCTTTAGGAAAAAAGGGACGATATATCATGCAATTATTAATAGGACTCGTTCCACAAAGGTATTTGGGAGCCTAGCTCCCACTGATTACCTTTGTGCATCAGTACTCCTGCCCCTGTCTCTTGGGAAGCCGAATATTTTTAGTGAGGAGAGACCAGTCTAGTCTTAGAGACGTAAGACTACGTACGCGCGCCCCATACATCCCGGAAACAGATGTTTCGAAGATTGACTGGGTATTTCTTCCACTCTCCAGAGATTAAGTATAACTTGTAAAATACTCTGCTCAGCAGAAGTAAGTTAAAGCTTCTTGTAGCCTGGGAAGCTCTAATCCTGTTCTAAAGGTTATTAGACAGTAAGTCTCGAAAAAACGGAGGGAGCTGGGTGGCGAGGGTGATGAATGTGCCTACAGTGATCAGGAAGCTCCACCAAAATGAGAAATACATCTTGATGACCAACCCTGTTCCCAGGACAAAGGCAAAGGCAAAGTAAAGAAGCCTGCTTACATCCAGTGATTTTTCTCAGACTTTCTCCCCTTCCAGGATCTCAGGATATCTATGTTTTCTAATTCTTAGAACAATTTATTCTCAGATTTCTCCCGTATGCTTTGCATCAGATGGCAGAGTGCCAGGATATATTCTCAATCCAGTGGTGGAACAGTCAATTGCTGGAGTTACTAATACCCTTCCAACGCACCAGAAAGTGCAGGTGAAAGTCAGAAATTACGAGGCAAAGCCCACTAGAGTGTCCTCATTGGCTTTACAAACTAGGATTTCACTCTACTGTTTCCCATACATCTCACACCACTCCTGGAAGAAAATAAAAACACAACCACCACCAAACCACACAACTGAACAAATCCCATAGGCTAAGATACTTCTGCAGAAATCTCCTCTGATTGCAAGCTTATCATCAGGATACCCATGCAAAAGGGGCAAAATTTCAAGACCATACACTATGTGGCTATAGGGGTTGAATGATGTGATGCCATAAATGTGGTTGCGATGACCTTGATTGGAAAACAGGCAAAACCAGCTGGACGTCTTCAGAGTTTGGTTCCCTAATGAATTCCTTGTAAAAGACATAAACAATCATAAACCCACTCCACCGTAGAGGCCTGTGGTCTTCACCTCCCTTCTTAGGGTTATAGCAAAAATTCGGTAGTTCAGCAAGTTTATCAGGACTAACTATGCAGTACTCGAAGCCTGGCTGGTGTATAGGCTACGAGTCAGCGTTGCTTTAGAGATCAGCAGCCACATTTCCAGCCTCTTTGAAACCATCCAGAGATCTAGAAAGCTTCTTGAGGTTAAAGACAGTAATGATGCGTGAGTTTGCATGTACTCTGCCAGATGATGCACATCATTAACAGTTCTGTAGAGTCTGTTATGTGCAGATTAACACGTCTGTGTATTGTGTCGCTCACTACCATCGATGTGCAGGTTCTCACAAGAATTTTCCAAAGCCCTGTGCCCCCAGAGAGTTTTTAGGAACGTTGGTTACTCTCCTCAGAGGCTGAACAAAGTCTCTGTTGATAAGGGGAGGAAAACTCCAGCCTCTTTGCTCTATGGGAAACACCAGCAACAACATCACTCCCAGGATACACTCTCTTGGACCTGAAAATTTTGGGAGAATAAGTGATTTTAAATACCTAACCAAAAAATTACGTCATCCCCTTTTTATCCCTGAACACAGGCAGCAAATTCAGTCTACAATTTCCATCCCTCCACATGTAAGTTAAATCCATTCTATAGTCAAAGGAGGGGTAGAAAGTCACTTCCAAAAGCCCATTTAAAATTAAATTAGTTAGCTTAGCTATTGGGAAGGTCTGTCTGATGACTGGAGAGGGAGCCAGGGGACTCTGGGCAGCTAAGTCAGCCAACCAAGCTGTACGCTTAAGTTGGAAGGGATGGTAATGCTGCAAAATACTAAATTGTTTGTCATCCTGTAAATGTCAAGACTAGAGCAGGAGAGGCAGAGCTTCTTTTGCCTTCACGGGACTCCTAGCAGGGTGATTAATTTTATTTCTTTCCATGTGGTTATTCACAGAGGTTTGATCCCAGTTCACAGTTACGTTTTCTTCGTCTATTAATTTCTCGTGTATTTCTTTCTCCTGCAATCCAAAACGGTTTCTACCTTTAGCAGGCATTCCATTATTTCAAAATCAACTACAAAAGGAAGATAACTCCTGAAAATGGAAGACTGCAGCAACAACTCTTGCCTTAGATAGAACCATAATGTGATTAAAGGCCCAGGAAAAAAAAAAATAATAAAAACAAAGTGTGGTTTTTTGATGAGAATTGAAAGTTCTTAAAATCCAAAGATAAATTCCCTGTGTTTGGATTGGAAATCTTGGTCCATTTTCTTCTGTACTCTCCAGAAACTTTTTATGTGACATCTGGAGGGTACATCATTCCAGTTGTGACTCCTGGGCTGTCAGAACCCGTTGATGAACCACTCGTGTAATATCTCGAGGCTGATGGCAGGAAGGAAAGCCCCTTCCCCATCCCTTGCACGCAATGAAAACCTCAGAAAGCCTTTGCAAATCATTCTACTCATCCAGCAAGATTAGGCACTTCCTTTATAAATAAAGACGGTTTTTGTCGTTGCTGGTTGTTTGTTTTTTTTTTTTTAAATATGGGATTCTTCATAGTAAGGCAGCATTTATAGATTTATACACAACATTTATACATAGGCAGATCAGCAAATGGTGATGTCAGCTCAGACACTGAGCAAAGCCACAGAGTTCAGCAGCAGGTCTGTGCTCTCTGGAGCAACGGGCCCAGTTTTTTGGACGGTTTTCATTCCTTTCCCTGAAAACACAGCCTTTTATTTTTCAAGGGTGCACATATCTGATAGAAACAGATAAATAACTTTCCCTGAAACCTGATCTACAAACATCCTCTGTTTGTAGGTGTTTATTTTGCTGGTTTTATGCAAAGTCTGGAGCTTCTAAATATCATCTCTGTCAGCTACAGAAATCTCTTCCCTTTAGCTGGGAAAAAAAATAACAAAAAAAAAAAAAACCACAAACCAAAAAAAAAAAACCCCAAAGCTTGCAAATTAACTTTCTCCTGTTTTTCTTGTTGCATTTCACTTACACTCCCTCCCTCCCTCCTTCATGTCTCTCTGAAGATTCATAACGTACAGTAACACCTGCTGGGGTGGTAACAGCAGTTTGAGCTCTCCCGTAACGACGCTCTGCTCGCTCCGCGTAGAACGATGCAGATCAACGTCTCGGTCCCTCTCACCGCCCACTTTTCGGTCACTTATCCACCCTCTCAGGGATGACCAGACACCAGAGCAGCCCTCATGCCTAGTGGGGCAAGACCCAGACACTTGGTCCTGTTTTCAGTTGTTATGGACCCTGACAGACCCACGGAGCTGAGAATAAAATCAATGTCTCTCCAGTACAGATGGTCAACAGGCTTAAGTGAGCTAATGCTTTGAGCGCAGGCCAGATCTATTTTAATTACTAAAAACCCTGTCATTTCAGGGTCTCTCTGTCAGGAGCTGTCGCTCTGCTCAGGTAGTTCTTTTTAGTACATAAACCACGCAGTTAAATATCTGCCAACTTAAAATGCATTATTTAAATAACCTTAAAATCTTCTCTGCTTTAGCTTTTTCAACCTTTCTCAGGGAAACCTGTGCATCATTTGTATGGATTTATGGAGATGTAAAAGCCCAAAGTAATGTTTCAGCACTAACAAATGTGGGTAGATGTGACTTAAAAACAAGCTGATCGTGCATTGGAACAGCAAAGACTGGAGGATTAAGGCAGTCAGCGAAGATGAAAGTGTAGGCAAATCTGCAGGAAAAAGAAAAAAAATAAAAAAGCTTGCAAGGATATCCTAAACAAGTTGAACATGCAGGAAATGTTTAAAGATTGGTCTTCACGGGTGTGGTTGTTTTTTTTCAAATAACCAACAGGTAGAAAACAGTGCCGTGAATGTATGAATTGCCTCAGCTTTTGGTATGCCTGGCCTGATTTCCTTAAAGGAAAACAGTTTTCTGACCCCTGTTGTCTTAAGGCATCATTTAATGCCAGCGTGCTTAGAAAAGTTTTTAATGAGTTCAGTTGGGAAGATTTCTCAAAGCAATACACTCGTAAGGGAAAAATCCACGTGGAGCTTACAGCTTCCTCGGCTGTTCGCAGCCGGTCTGAGCAGAGCCCCTCACAAAGCGCTCCTGCGATATTTCCTCGTTAGGCGCGCACGCTTTTTTCCTATTTGAACAATGCCAGAAAGTGATAACTCAGACTCTGAGAACTGTGCTGACAGTCAGCTGTCACTCATTGTCCTTTATTCTGACAACCTCAGGCATTCAGCCATGGATTCATGAGTTTTCCCCTTTCTCTTTATTTTTAAAGGAGGTGGGGGATGGGTGAGTATATCAGAGGATTCAGCCCTGAATAGACTTTTGTTTTGCTCTTTCTTTTGCCTCCTGACTGTGTCAAATGCAGTGTGTCTCTCATGCAGTTTCACTCTTTAGAGAGCCTTGACTGGGCTGGCTAGTTAGTATTCAGAAACAAGCCAAAGAGGATAAAATTCTTCTCTCTGGCTTGCTGAGACTGCAAATAAGCAATTAGACTAAAAGCTCAGTATTGGGGGGGGGAAGGAAAAAAAAAAAAAAAAAGAAATACGTTTGCAGCCTTTATTGTTGAGTGGAACCTGCCAATATACTTCATAACTTTGAAAACTGCATAAGAGAGAAAAATTCTAGACCCTGTTAGAGATATATGCTGGTTAATACACTTGTACTATATTTTCCTAAAGACAGCTCAGCAATGTATCCTACCCTGTGAACTGTAGGATTTGCCATTTAATGTTGTTTGCTTACTGTAATGAGAAAGAAAGCGGGAAAGGTTAGCAGTGGGAATGGAAAAAAAAAAAAAAAATCATCTTTTTCTCGTAATTGAGATGTTTCAAAGACAGGCGTATACGGTAGAATACCGATTCCCATCCCCGTCTCAGCCCGTGCTCCACACAGCTGTCTTCACCGCCGAACTCTTTCCTCTGAGATCCGTATCCAACCCTCTTGTCAACGCTGACATGTCTCTGCCCCTTTCCCCCC
>VWZK01021603.1:0-20585 GCA_013396935.1 Baryphthengus martii | reverse complement strand
CCCCATCTAGTGTCACCTTCTGAGCGTTTCATCCTCCGCTCTTCCAGTCAATGTCTTCATGCCATACCCACCGCTTCACACAAAGTGCCCTCCCCAATCTGATGGCACCAGCAAAACCACCCTCCTTCAAAATAATTTCTCGAGCCTCACGCTTTCTCTGAAACCCAGTGATTTAAGGGGAGATTGTTCTGAGGGCTTAAGGGGTGTAAGGAATGATTCTATGCATTTCATAAAAGAAGGTGTAAAATTATCCTCTAAGCGATACACCAGAAAACAGGGCGTGCCCAAACATATCCCCTCATCTCCATGTATTGTTAATGCGTATACGTGCACACATACATAGGTGTATATATATATATATTTCTGTGCTTTTTTGTATAGGTGTACATATATATAAAGAACCAGAAACAGATCCTATTGCCAGCTTCAGTTCAGTGCCCTGTCTCTCACATCCTTGGTTAAGGAAAAAAAAAAGTAAAAACAAACAATAATTCTTCATTAAGAAAGTTTCCAAAAAGACGACGCCACCTCAATCCACGTCCTGGCCGTGAAAACATGGATGGATTTCTCCTGCCTCTTCCCTCCTTCAAGCTGCGCTCTTGCCTCTAGCTTCAGCTCTTGTTGTTTCAGTTTTCTTTTTCAATTATTAAAAAGTTTTTGCTGACTTCCGCGGGTCAATATGTCTTCAGCACAGCGGGCCCGAGGGATGTGACTTTTACTTCTATCTCGACGTGGTCTGTTAGGTCTCATTGCCCTTCGTGACTTCTGGAGTTCAAACCAGGCCCCTCGTTCCTTGTTTTTTTCAGGTTCCTTTCCGGCAGTAGGTTGTAAGTTTAGCTCTTGGCTGTGTGTTTTTACCCTTCCTATGGCCTGTAGCAGGCTGTTGAGAAGGAGAAATAATCTTCTTCATGCCCTGTCGCTCTTCTCGGTCTTGGTGTCCTCCTTCCATGGCGATGGCTCCATGTCACAGTGTTGGGTGGCTGGTCCCACATGACGCTGAGACACCCCTGGGGACAGGCTGTACCTACAGGTCTGTGCTTCTCAGGAGCACTTGCAAAATGGGGATGGTTCTGTGGATAGCTTTTCTGGCTCAGCACACCAGGACTCATTCTTGACGCCACCAGTAGTACTATATTGTACCAGGATAGGACATCAGCACAGCTGGTGTCCGTACTGCAAGCAGAAGCGTTCATTCAGCAAAACTTGAAGGTGAATCAGCCACATATTTAGAAGATCCTTGGCAGCTGTACCATCCAGAGGTGAGCTCTGTATCAAGAAAGCTAGTTCTGGGTAGAGAACATGCTGGTGCACACGAAGGTGCAGGCACCTATCCCTTCTGCCGGGCTTCTCCATCCATCTTCTCATCTTGTCACATCCCATGACTGACACTGGGCAAAGCAGTCTAACGTTTTTTTCTGAAGAGTCCTTGGTTTTCACCACTTTGAGAGAGGCTATGCGGTCATCCTGACCTGCACCACCTCTGAATTATTAAATGACATGGCAGGCAGGATAGTTGTTCCCCTACGCTGACACCTAAACCATAGTCACAAGTTGGATCTCCAGGGATCTATAATGCATGATGTAACTCCTGATGTAAAGCCTGATTGACACTCTAGAGCCTGATTTAAACAGGCAGATGGACCTGAAGTCAGCAGGAGTATGAGGAGGCCTTTTGAGATGAGCATTTGTGCTAAACCCTGGCCTGCTTCCCAATGTCCATTTTTCCCAAGAGAAGATGAGTCTTGTAGGTAGAAGGAATATGAGGTAGTAGACTAATCAGTAAAGCTGCAAAAATTAAACAAGTTTTGGGGCATTCCAGCCCTTATTTAGATCTGCAGAAGCTGCAGGTCTCAAAGTCGAGCACCACCTGAGAGTTATTACTCAGAGATCATACACACATACATTAATTAGACAATCTATCTAAAGGGCGAGTGTCAAGAGGACGGGGCCAGACCCTTTTCAGTGGCGCCTAGCAACAGGACAAGGGGCAACAGGCACAAACTGAAACCCAGGAGGTTCCACCTGAACAGAAGGAAAAAATCCTTTGCTATGAGGGTTCCAGAGCCTGGCCCAGGCTGTCTAAATAGTTCGTGGAGTCTCCTTCTCTGGAGAGATTCCAAACCCACCTGGACAATGCGATCTTGGGCCCCCTGCTCTGGGTGACCCTGCTGGAGCAGGGGGGTGGCACCAGAAGAGCTCCAGACCTTCCAACCCCTACCATGCTGGGATTCTGTGATCTTTGAATGAAGAGAAAGTTAATGTCTGTGACGTAGAGATGATATCAGGGAGGCTGAAAAGAAAGGCCTGTCATGGACAGGCGAAACAGAAATCCTTAAATGTGCCGAGGGAAGTTCTAATATCCAGTAAGCATTGAATCCACTTTTTCTTAGTCTCCAATAGAGTTGCAAATTTTGGTTCCTTGCATTATGTTTATAAAGTTGTACTCAAGGAAGTATATTTTCCTAGACTAGGCAATTTCCTGTAGATTTCCCGCAAAATGGCTCCTGCTCTGCTCAGCAAAAGGTGTTGCCATCACCTACGAGTCTGTCCTGTGAGTGTCGTTAGACTCTCACAACTACAGGTGATAAAGCTGTTTACCTGAAGTTGTGTAAACTCACATTTCTAGGAAAAAAAAACCTTGATTTTCACTGTCCTCAACCACATTCTAGACTAGTGGAACAAAACAACTGTTGTTAAAGGCCTTGGAATCATAAATAAATAGGATTCGAAGTGTAAAGAAGCAGTACGTGCCCGAATCTCTCTCACTATTGATGCTCTGTGGGAACTGGGATCGAGCTAAGCGAGCAGAAGATGCTACTCTTCATAGTCGCACCGAAAACGACTTCTCTACAGATAGCAAGCTGATAAACACCACCCAAATGCTGAAATGAAAAACTCCTTTGCTGTGATAGTTACTCATGACTCCACCTTATATATTACATTTTTATGTATGCAGTATTGCTTTTTACTATAAAGAATCACTGCAACTTTGGTGGCAGCTGAGGCGCTCTGAACTGTCTCCTAGGAGCAAGAAGACATTGCAGTATAACAACTCTGAAAAAAAATAAATAAATAAATAAAAATTGCATTGCAAATCAGAATTTAAGATTGTCAGAAATGGTTGATCCAGGCAAGTCATCTTTCAAGACTATTTTAAGCCAGACAGGACTTTTTTTTAAAGAAAAAACTCTCTTGAAGCACAGACATATGTTACTCTATTCAGGTGAATACATTTAGTGTTTCTTTCCCTGATGCTAATAAAAATCCACATTTCTTAAGAATCCATCTATAAAATGAGAGAATATGTTTACTGGAATATGTAGTGTTTAAATGCTGTCATTACTATGTTTAATTGCTTGCTGTCATGTGAAATTAAATAAACACATCTGTATTTATATCTTTCTTCTTGTCTCTCCTGTATGCATCCGTGTTTTTCCAAGCGTTTAGGATTATTCATCTGTTTACAAGGTATGGGACGTCATCTACAAAATGTATAGAAACATATTCATATTGTTTTAGTGTCTATAAGAATATCTGATTGAGGAAATGGTTCCAGAATCTTGCCTGGTTTTGCAGTGTGATTGGCACAGAAAAGGTTCTTCACATATGTGAAACCCAATTGACTTCAACGGTGTTTTGCAGAGGCCCAGCAGATTTATTTACTCAGTCAGATCTAGGCCTTAATGATCAATTAAAATAAACAATGCAGGCACATAAGCTTATGAAAATTAAAACAGAAAGCAGCAGTTGCTGCTCCGATAATTATATATAGTGTTTTTAAGTCCGGTATCTTAAAACACACTTAAAAAATAGAAACAGCGGGATATTTGGCAGGCACAGAAATATATGAACGCAAGAGAAGGGGAGGTCCAGCAGTTGTAGAGTCTGTAATTTGTGACCTCTCATATTTAATCTCCATTCCTTTAAAAAAAAAAAAAAAAAAGAAATCATAATAAATCCAGTCTCATAAATCAAAAAGGGAAAAGATAGGATTTACTTGTCAGGATGAAATCCAAACCGTACATAGGCACCGAAGGCCTGTGCTTGTCATACCAGCTGTTTAAACAGGGCACGTGGATGTCATTTCTATAGCTCCAAACCTTCAGAAATTATGTCTATAAGGAAAATAGGTGCATCCTGATCTGTATTTTACCGTACAAGCCGACTTTATGAGTTTGTTTTGACCAGAGGATATGCAAAATCTTCATACCGTACCAAAAGCCGTATATATGGATTGGGTTTCTCTTTTTATCTGATTAGGTATCGTCCTTGTAACTTCTGCAGTGTATAAACTATATATGTTATGCATATAAAATTACAAGATAAGATTAAAATATGTTTTCTAACATATTGCGGTTATTTCTTTAACGACAATCGACATTTTCTTGATCTTGAATGGCAGTAGGAAATTCATGTAAACAAACTGTGAAAACAAATGTCTTTTTTTTTGTTTGGTGTTCATGAGGACATTGTACAGTAGGCGGTGAAGTATTTCAGTCATTCCAGAGTCATGTAAACTATCCTAAAAATGCACTGGGAAGAAGAAGAAGAAGAGGCTGTAATTCATTATTTTTTGCAATGAACCGACATGAAAGACTACATTTTAAAGGATCCAGTGACTTCATTTTCTTTGCTCAGTGCATATGAATGGTTCCATACCGGGGATGTTTTTGCCTAGTTAATGTAGAATGAATTCTTTGATAAAACAATGGGTTGATTTCTGTTCAAAAGGAAAACTGGGTTTTGGGAAAGCTTTTTTCCTAGTCTGTCTTTTTCTGATAGTAAGCTGTAGTGTGGTTCAGCCATTCTGTTGTAACACACTTTGGGGTTCATGAGTCTTAATTGGAGTTTACCATGGCTGCAGTTCTTCAAGAGAGGAGCATTGAAGTTGTTAGGAAAAATATCTTACTCCCAGGATATTTTATTACTCACGAAGACATGACATGCCACCTCTCCTCACGTGGATTTATTTGTAGAACCCAGATTCTTCAAGGCCAGCCTGCAAACACAGAATCACAGAATGTCTTTGGTTGGAAGAGACCTTCAAGATCATCCAGTCCAATCTTCAACCAAACCCTGCAAGCTCACCACCAAACTGTGTCCCTAAGCATCAGGTCCACACACCGTTTCAATACCTCCAGGGATGGTGGCTCCTCCAGTGCTCTGGGCTGACTATTCCAATGTTTGATAACCCTTCCAGTGAAGAAATGTTTCCTTATGTCCAGCCTAAACCACCCCTGGCGCAGCTTGCAGGCATTCCCTCTGGTCCTGTCGCACGTCACCAGGGAGAAGAGGCTGCCCCACTCCTGAAAGGAGATTGGAGGGAGGAGCACAGAATGCAAAGCACAAGTAGTGTTCCCATGGAACATGATGGGTTTAGACACGTGCTTAAAACTATACCTTTGCTTAAGTGCCTTGTTACCTGAGGATATAAAATGCTACGTCACGTCAAGGGCAGCAGCATCACCCGGTCCATCGATACACAGAAGTCACTCCATAATTTCAAACCTCATTTCCAAACCGGGTTCTAGAGCAGCAAAGGAACCCAGAACTAACTGGAGGGGTGGGTGGGAGCTGTGGCGGCAACACTGCCCCTGCTGTCGGCTTCCGCCGCCTCAGCGTAAGGCCGTGGCAAATATAATGCTTCGCAGTGGCCAGATAATCTATCAATGTGTAAATTTGTATTTCTCTTTTCAAAGCAGTGCTGCTTATCATAGCAGGGTACAAGATTCTTTCTTTTTTGCATGGTGTATCCGTGACGGGGTTTTTTTGCCATTCAGAAGTGATGCTGACACACGCAGGAAATGACAGATAGCATTAGTGTAATAAAAGAGTTAAATCAAAACCAAAGCACAGATGTATTTCTAGTTGTTTTGAAAGCACTGACCTAAGCACCTCTGCAGGATTTTATTAGTAAAGTCTAAAAATATTTGGAGGTGAGCAGTGCTCTCTTGTAATAGCCTAAAAGAGCTGACTTGTCATCAAGTGTGTTTGAGATGCCTTTATCTGGAGCTAGTTTCATGCCTGTTTGTGAAAGAGGAATTTTCTTGGGCCTTTGTCCATGACTGCTGAGAGGTTATTGAATGTCAGGTGTCAGGGCTCAGACCAGCCTACCATAGGTGCAAAGCAGTGCAGGGGGAAGGGGAGGAAAAGAAAAGAGGGAAGAAAGAAAAGAAAGAGAAACAGCTCAGAGAGTCAAATAAAAAAAAAGGAAAAGCCATACATGAAAAAGCTTTTAAACAGCCCTTCTAGCCTTAAACCTGAAGGTCAGCACGTCACTGGACTAGCGCAGGCTGCGTGGCCGCTGCCTGCAAGTCTTTCTGTATTAAATTAAAATGAAAAATGAAAAGAGCCATTTGTAGAATTATATTCAGATTCAAGCGTGAGTTTTGATCCCGGGTTTGATTCTGGCATGAATTTTCTTCTGCTGATTAAGTGGCTTTCATGTCCCTCCTTTCTTTTTTACGGATCAAAAGACGTGCAAGGTACCTGATTGAGAGAACTGCCTCCACCCCACAGACCTGGCAACGAAATCTTCATGTCTGCGATCTTTAATTCCTGCAGTTTGCCCGTGTACTCCCATCACAAGGGGCTGAGCTGAGGAAGCGGTGCCTACACTAACCAAAAGGACCATAAAAAAAGAGGGTTTGCACTTTTTTTTTTCTTTCTTTCTTTCTCCTCAGAAGAGAACGGGAATTTTTTGAGGTTTATTTTTTTTGCTGAGGAGAAGCTGGTGGGCTGCTGGTTTTTATTGAACACCTCCTTCTACGTGTTCTACCACCTCTCACCTCAGGGTGAAGTGGATGTTTTTCGCATCAAGCGATAAGAAACTCAACCAAATATCCCCGTCTCATGCTACATTATGATCATTTTCAGGCTTCGTGTAACTAGGCAGAGAACTGTTGGGTTAGGCACTGCAGTTTCTGTTGATGAGGGCTGTTATGGGATAATTGAAAACATATGTTGTCCATGCACCACCACCACCACTGAAACAGCAGCAGCAAAACGGGAGATGTCCTTTTGCTGTTGATTAGGACTGATCCTCCCAGAGCGGAGTAGGTCTCGGAGGGGTCTTGATTTCTGTCCCTCTTAATTGCTCTTGAAATTCTGCACTGTGATCTACTCGGGACATTGTTCTATGTTGTGGTTTTTTTTCTGAATATGTTTGGCTGTAAGTCATTAATAATTGTCCTACAGTACATTGCCCTCTTCCACCGGCTACAGCCTGAATTCATTGATATCATCTCCTTAAAAGTTTGAAACCCCCCAGTGACAGGAATATTAATGTGCCAACACTGTCATATCTATTTCAGCTCATACATATGCAATGTCTTTGTTTTCAAAGATTTATGTCAGACTTTGCTGAAGTGAGGTATTCTACCATTTTAGATAATAGCATGCCAAAGTGATGTTATCAGGCACATTCAGCACTCACTCAAGCAAACGGGAAGGAGCATCCACTCCTTCACAGCCTAAACACAGAGAAACTGTTATTTATCCTTATTTGATGAAGAAATCTTTCAGGGGGAAATGGTGTATTTTTAGAAGAAGATTATGGTCATCCTGTGGATTATCTTTTAATTAAGAATGGATGATTTGTGCCCACTCTGCTGTAGCAAACGTCTTGCTGCTAATGAAGTTTAAACAGACTTACTTTATTTAATTACAGCTAATCACTAGGGTAAAATGTGGAATTGTCTTTGATCCGCATGTAGAGTGGTAATCCTTGTGGCAGATAGCATCTCTTATTCCCTCAAACTCTTTTCAGTTTCTCCAGGAGGTCCCAGCTTAACTAAGGGTTAATTGAGATAGCTGGACTGGTGTGATTGATGTATTTTTGCTCAGGGATGCCATCCTGCTTTCTTTTTTTTTTATTTTTTTTTTTTTCCAAGGACTTTCTTTCTCTCTCGCTCTCCCTCTCCCTGTGCAGTCACCTTCAGGCCGTGTAATGTAGTAGATGCCTGCTTGTTTGACATGAGGGACCTGAGGGGGCCAAGGTCCTGCTGGATCAGTGAGTGAAAGAACAGAAACTGCTGGAGGGAGAGCAGGGGTTAGAGGAGGGCAGCAGAGACCAGTGTAAAGCAGAAGAGGGCACTAGTAAACTGACCTATTTCAACCACAACCCTTCCACTCCGAGCAGAACAAAACAATTGATTGAATATTGAAGGCAATCACACCGTTTGGCGAGGGAGTAGCACCGGAGGTATTTTATTTCGTTTTATCGGTTTAGTTTTACTGTTTCATTCTGGTTTAATGTTTTCTCTTAATGTTTCCCTTCGTTTGTTTTATTTATTTTATTCATTAGCGGTCCTCACACCTAGGAACGTCACTAAAGCCTTTGACGTCCAGCTTTGTAAAATATGGCAAGTACAGCCTGCGGGAGAGAAAAGGCGGCCAAAACAAAACAAACCAAAAAAAAAAACCCAAAAAAAACACAGAACAAAACCAACCAACCAAATAACAAAAACCCCCAACAACAAAAAAAACAGGGAATTCCTATTTGCTACAGAGAACTTGCAGTCTCACAATTTTACCTTGTGCTCACAACCCTTCTGTAGCGATTTTCCTTCCTTCCCCAGACCCAGAAGTTCCTGAGGTTGGTGCAAGCTGTGGAGAAATGATGCTCAGGAGATAAAAAATCCACACACGAGGGCTGGAGTCTGTACCCCTCACCGCGTTTCGTACCATTCACTGCATTTTGTACTTGACGACAAGTATTGATTTAAAATTACCGGACTTAACTTTTATCTTGTAAACTCATTTTGTCACTCTGCCTTCCCATTTTGTTTTCCTTCCTGGTCTACATCGTAAAAATACGCCTCCACCGGCTGAGCGTACCCTGGTTTCTTGTTTCTCCTCTGTTAAAGCAGAACGACATTGTTCATTTAATTCTTTGAAGACAGGATGCCTGGGCTTTTCTTTTCTTTTCGTTTGTTTGTTTGTTTGTTCCAAAGAGTAATTTGAAATGGAAACGTTTATCCATCAGCCCGCTCAGAAATATTAACAGCTTTAATTAGCTCGATGAAAAAGTTGTTTGCTTTTATTTACAGGAACTGTTAGCTTGCACTCCCGGCAATAGAGGCAGAAGACATAGAATATCTCTTTTGTGTAAAATTTAAATAATTAAAACAGAATAGTTTGCAGTTAGTTTCCACGATAATGCGTTAAACATCTGCAGTTTTGTCTCTCCATCGGGATGCATAGCTGTGCTGAAGTCACATCCTGATAACATCTGCACGTTAGTGATAGCTTGTGCTCTAGTCTTTATGGTCTGCTGATGAGAGATTCTTCAGCAGCCCCTCAGTCATCAGAACCACTGTTGAAAATTTTGCTGGTGACATCCTGAAGGTGGCTTGATTTACATTTGCCAAATGTCATAACGCATGAAGAGACTCTCTCAGTTAAACTGAGTTTAACATCCTGGCCCTTTTTTCACTTTGCTGCTTTGGAGTTGCTTTTTCTTTTTTCTTTTCTTCTTCTTTTTATTTTCTTTTTCTTTTTCCTGTCACAAACTGGTTTTCACTTTTACCAAAGATTGGGGATCCAAACTAAATTTTCAGTGGTGAGATTTGTTTTGTTCTAAGTTACTTCAGCGGATGAAGAACAACAACAACAAAAAAAAAAATATAAAAAAAAGTTTTCGAGGAGGAACAGCACCTTCATTCCTGCTTGCATGGCAACAACAGCTGCATTCACATGAAAAGGCCAGCTTGTTAAACATCATGTAACTCTGAATGTACTGAATATTTTAAAGGTCAGGTATTGACAGGCACTGAGCTGCTTATGTTTCCCTAATGACCCCAATTACATCCAAGCTGAGTAAGTAGTCAATAAACAATGGCATTAACATACGTAGAAAAAGTGTTTATTTTACATTTCCAAGACAATTGGCAATCTCCTGCCTGTCATCCAAATGCAGGAGCTAGATCATGGGCTCTGTGATGAATGAGGAGAACAAGGGAGAGGTTGTGGGTCTGAGAGACCTCGGGCCTGTCTGAGAAATTTCAGGTAGGCTGTGTCACACACAGGCACAAAGTGGATTTCTCTGTGTGGTTTTGCATAAGTAAAGAATGTTGAGGAGAAAAGATAAATCCTTTTACTTATAATGCCCCTGGTGAAATGTAACACGCAGTCTGTCGTATATGTAGCCCGAATGTATTCAAAGGATCTTTAAGGATCCTATTAAGCCTTAAATTAAAGTAGAAATTCTGACGATTTGTATTGTTTACGCACTCCCGGCACCACTGTGGAAATCAGTTACCCTTCTTGCGAGCGCTTTTGCTCACTCCACCAAGGACATTTCTAACCGTGTTTGAGAAAAGTGTAGGAAGTCCACCATCCATTGTTTGGAGCACGCAGAGACCTGTCCAATAACAAATGAGGAGCGGGGAGCCCCCGCGCAACGCGGCGTAAAGGGTTTCAAAGGGAGATCTATCGGAAGAAACTGTAAAATATTAACGAATAAGACAAAAGGTTGCAGATTCGTGTGATTTCCTCCCCAAGCTTGCGGCGTAAGGTACGTCAGCCTGCCAGCTGCCTCGCACCCCAGCCATTGCCACCGGCTGCAGAAGGAGCAGCTTGACTCCTCTCCCAGCCAGCATCTAGGAATGATGGGACAGCAGCCAGGTGGAGAGGGGTACTCTCACCACAAGGATGCAAGCGAGGAGAAGCTGGTAGATGCTCCCTTCTCCCCCTTCCCTCCGTGCCCACGACGTTTTCGCGGAGGTTTGTTGCATCCAGAGGGCGAGAAGAAGCTAATTCATTGACTATCGTTCCTTTGCAGCAGAGTAAATTTTACAGGCTCCAGCTGACATCAGTCAGTCTCGGTGTTGCACAGATCAGAAGAAGATACAGGGGCTTTTTTGCACCAGAAGGTTTTCTGTGAAAATAAACTATGGCAGAATGGAGGTATTACCCCCGTTTTTACAGCGAGAGAAATGAGCTCAGACAGACTAAATCTCCCGTTCAACAAAGACTTAAGTCTGTACTTAACTTTCATGGGACTACTCCAGGGTTTTAAATTAAACACCAATTTAAGTGCATTGCTGGATCACAACCAAAATCACAAAATAAGTCTATAGCAGATCCAGGGCTTGAAATGTGAGTCTCTGAGTCCCAGCCCAATGCTTTAACTCACAGGAACATCCTTCTTCAATTTAGGTCTTAATCTGATGACTTTTCAATAAGAAAGAAACTTTCAAAAGGTTTAGAAATTCACAGAGATCAATGACATATCTGAAACTTTTCTGAAACTGTAAGAAGTGCATTGTTTCTAGAATAGAGAGGAAAAGTGAGCTGGCATTTTACGTTCTTTCTATCTTTTTCTGCAAAAAAAAAGAGAGAGGAGGACTGTAGATTCGTTCTCATCCACTTTCAATGTCAGGTAAACCTTGTCATAAGCCCGGTCTTTTTTCTCATTTTGTCCATTTTGGGTTTTTTTTCCCCAACAAGTGGATAAACAGGATAACATGACTTAGTGATGCTTTGTCAACATCAATTTATTTGAAGACAATCACAAAGTGTTTCCAGATAAGGAAGCAGTGCTCCAGCCTGGTTCACTGAACAGATTAAAGACCAACACCCTCTCTTGTTCCACCAACACAGCGTAGTGTTCACTGATGGGTGTTTTCTGATCAAGAATCTCTTCAGTCTACTAGAAACATGGACAAGGCCGTGAACTGCTGGATAAGTTTAAGTTGTCTGTCCCGTATTCAAAAAAAGGGGTTGAAATTATCATGGTATTTGTTGGGTTTTTTTCCCCCTCCTGGTGTCTGCAAAGCTTCTAAGCACAGGTTTTGTAGGATTGGCTGTGAAAACTATCACTCTGCTCTGTTGAATGACCTTATTTCACTTCTATGACACTTGCATGATCAGAGCATCCTCAGAGAGTCAGATACCTCAGTATCACAGCAGTCATAGGCAGGTTGACGTCTTTCAGGGACAAGAGGAGGTAACCATGGGACAGGCACAAGCAGATAGAAAGGTTGAGGGAGAAAGTCAAACAAGAAAACAGGAAAGGAGTCGGTTACCTCTGATTATCGGCCAGTTTTGAATGAATAGCAAATTGATTCAAGGACAGAAAGAAAAGAGAGGGCACAATAGAGAGCTGAATGTTGAAGCAAGGTCAAAGTAGAAAATCCAGACTCTTGGGGTGCTTCTGCATAATATGCCATTTCAAGTGGTACTTCTGAAAGCGAGCATGAAGCTAGCACTGAAACAGCTAATATCCAGTGAATCAGTCACCTTTTATTTAGTTTTATTGTAAACTGAGTAATTGTCCCAGTTTGGGGATTGATGCCACGAAGAATAATGAAGCTGGTCATTTTGAAAGTTCACAATTTTCATTACCATAATTGCCTTTCAATTTTGCTGCCAGTGATACATATCCCCACATTATTGTATGAGTGTGCTCTTCCATTGTTGTTTCTAGTGTTCTGGGAACAGATGGCCTTTTACAGCAGATACATTATGAACACCAGGAGAAGAAACGACTCTCCTAAAGAACATTTAGTCTAATATTAAAATAATTACAGGAGCAATACAGGGAAGGAGTTTCAGATGGATATTATTCTGTATAGACTTTAGGGTATTATCCAAGAGGTAAAACTTGGAAAGTGATCCAAAAAAACAAAAGAGTGATGTACAACAGATACAGCTTGATATCTTGCATTAAGCACGAGTGGCAGTACGAAACAGAAAGCAAAATGTGGATGAATTCTCAACTTGAAAGAAGGATGTTGTTAGAAGCACGGCAGGAAACAAAGTAGGGAAAGAGTATTGGTGTGAGAGTCAAGGATAAGCAGTCTTACATTTGTGTAGAAGAACAGAGAAACAAGAGTTTAAGTAGTAAAAAGTGTAATTTGAATAATAGGAGGAGATCGTTTCACTTATTTTCAGTCCATCCTCTCCTGCCCTGCCCATGGTCTTTTGTTTTGATTTCTCATCTGATGCAGGACACTTCTATTCCCTTTTCTGTTCTAACAGACCGAAGATACTCCTTTAGCATCAGGCCTTCCACTGCAAAACAGTGCTCAAAGTATTGCCCCTGAAAATCACCTACCTGGTTATCTACGTTATTACTCCCTTCCCACTGCAAGTGTTTCCTGGTTTGCAGTTAGGATTGGGTATAACTGAGTGCACTTGGTGCAGAATCTGGCAAGTATAAGCAAGCTCCCAGCAGACCCAGTAGCAGAATTTCAGGTAAAGCCTGAGCCTCGACAAACCCACTTCCACCAAAACCCTAGTTCAAAAGTTGCAATCAAAAGTTACTCTTTTTGGGTTGATTTGTTTTTTCTTCGTTTGTTTTTTTTTTTTTTTCTATAACATTCCTGCAACTTTACTTATTGCAACAATCGTTTTACTATCTAGTGTTGCTTGAGTGTCTCCAGCACTTTTTTCTTTTTTTTTTTTTTTGTTTTTTTGTTTGCTTGTTTGTTTTTTTTGTTTTTTGGTTTTTTTCTCATTCAGTGAAACTTTACCCAGTCAGAATCATTTTGGGAAGAGGTGTCGTACAGAGCTCAGAGTAATAGCTCCGGCTCACGTTTCTGAGCATGGTGGTGGAGGGCCACGTGTGCAGCTGCAATTTGCAAAAGTGTATAAGCGGTGGCAAATTTAGCCATCACACTGCCCATATGGCTGCCACAGGAGCACCAGGGTATGAAGGTCATGAGCAAAGTCACGCTCTGCCGTGCTTTTGTTTATAAAACTCCCTGGGCTTTACAATACATAACCACGCAACCGCTGAGGTGCTGCAGCCCGGGGTGTCAGGGAAATACCAGTTTCATTAAGACTCTTGAACCCTATCATGTTACACTTCAGAAGTAGTGACCAGTTTATTTAAAACAAAGAAGCTTTGACCTTTCTCCCCTTTCGAAACCGAAAACATATGAAGTTAAAGAAGTGACTCATTTCCGGCTTTAAACAAGCTCTAAGAAACATTTTTTTTCCCAAGTACAGTTTGTGCACTTTCTCTTCTTCCTCTCTTTGCCATCTCTCCCCCAAGCTCCCTGCCTTTTGCATAAATATCTCATTCCCTTCTTGTCAAGGTCAACGTATTTATTACTTATATTCACTGTGCAGTTCTTTTTTACTTCTAGTTTTCTTTCTTTTTTCCTTCCTTTCTTTCTTTTTATCTGTGTTGTTTATAACCATGACCCTTGATCCTCTAAGTCTTAAAACAGCTTGGCTTTCAGCAGCTAAATCTGACAAGGTCAGCATTTTTCTGTTTATTCTGAGAATACTATTTACCCTCTGGGGTTTTTAAAAGCAATTCTATAAAACATCACTTGGAAAAAAAGTTTGTAGCATTCAAAGAGTTCCATAAACCTTCTGCCCAGCAAAGAGCAACTTCTAATTCTGATTGCAGAACTTGGGACGATTACGCTGCATTTTTCCTCTCCCTGCACAAGATGCCTCCACAAACGCATTTTCCAGGAACATTTTTAAGTGTTTGTCTCTAAACACACTAGCAACCTACTAGCAGTTAGCATAATCTTTCTTGGCAGTGTCAGAAGTAATGAAATCAGACATGTTGTATGATCAATTAGTTCCTAGAATAACCTTATTATTACACAGCTATAAGGGAGCTATATTTATTTCTTTATTTTATTGGAAATAACGGTGTATTTTGTTGGCTTTCTGTCAAAACAGCAAACAATCCTGTAATCTTTAGGAAGTCAGAAAATGACAGAACCAATGACACAAACGCAAGGTGTCCTTGGGCTAATAGACTCTTTGTAAGGGATATTAAATTTATACCTGTTTCAAACTAGCCAATTTAAACAACCTGACTGTCTCAGAAGATTTTCGGGAAGAAGACGATTGCTCCAACGCAAGTGTCCCAAAGGCCATGAAAAAAAAAAAATCAGCACTGCTGTTAATGCCTGTTAGGAAATGCAGAAAATTGCAGATTTTCCCTCTGCAACTTCCTTGTTTTTTTCCCTTGGCTTTTTCCTTTCCTCTTTCCTTCAGCTATCCGTTCATTGAAAACCGATGGGAATGGAGCTCTGCGGCCTAAGCAGAAAACGGAGATACAAAGAATGGCAGAAAAAAACATCTGCAGCAAAACAGGAGGATTTCTTTGAGTCAGTGCTGCTGTTTTGAGAGCTTGTTTTACGGGCTTCCCGCAAGCAGAGAAACCTGCCAGCAGCAGCCTGGTCATCAGGAAGCAGAAAAATATCTTCTCAGAGTAGCCTACTAGAAAAAAAAGGAGGTGGATGGATAGTCAGACAAGACAGGAAGACATACAAGCTCTGAAAGCATCTTCCTGAAATCTCCGGGTGCAAACTTCTCAAAATCTGCGGCCTCTGGAGGAAATAATTTCAGAAATACTTTTTACAGTGAACTTGGGAGTTTTTACCCAACTTGGTACTACTCAGTTCCTGCACTGTGCACGTTTCTCAGGAGACCAAGATCTCCTCCACTGTGAGAGCACAGCGCTCATCTATCTTTCATTTGCCCCTCTGTGCTTTCTACAGGGAGGCGAGATCACTAAGAGTAAACATGTTATGAACTGCCCTGATTTTTCCATGCATGTTCTCAGCCTGAAGGTAAATTCTTCTGGAAAGTTTGGTAAGATTCTGTCTGGCTGATTTTTCATTCACCATGCACATAATAAAAAAGTTTTTCGTATTTTAACATGTTTTCTAGGATGTTTTTTTTTTTTCTTTTGACTTAGTTGATGTCAAAACTGGCTTATTTTAGAAGAGATTTCTTTCTGGAAGGAAAGCACCCTTTGTTCAGTTTGAAAAAGAGGTGGAGGAGAGAGAAAGAAAGCTGAAACCAAGCAAAAGTTGCAGAGAAAATATTAAGAGAGTATCGTTTTCCTTGGTGAGGGACTGAATTTCAGCTGGCACAGAACTCCCATATGACTGGGTATTTAAAACACTCTGGAAAGGAAGGAGGAGATCAAGGTTGTGTTTCAGAAATACTCTTCTACCCGTGACTTGCTGTGAGTTCTGGAGAAATCACTACTGTTCTCTGGCTCATACCCCATGCCTGCTGCAAAATAACATCATGGGGCTTGCCTCCCTCGCCGAGGTGCTGCGGGAAACCGTCAAGTGTCTATACGAGATGCTTTCAAGGTCCGTTTTGGTACCATCACCATGATTCACGGTGCAAAAGAAAACAGTTGCACATTCAACTGGCAAATCACGTGAAATAGAAATATCGCCCAAGAGAAGGAATTCCCCTCGGTAACAACGGTAAACCCAAAGCTATTTTTGGGTTAACCAGCGTAATTCGAGGAGTTTTTGAGCGAATGGCTTGGTCTGATGTACCACACACCAGCAAAATCTAGAGGCCGCGTGGACATGACCACACAAAATCGTTCCTCTGGTGGAGGAAAACTTACAGTGATATACAAGGAAGCATTGCATGAAAATAATGTCAAAGCCACAAATTTAACTTCAAGAGAAACCAATTTTTCCGTGTGAAAATTTTACATCTGGACATTTTTGCAGCAGCAATGTTTTAATCATTATTTCTTCATGGTCTCTCTTGAAATGAAGACATTCCGCTGTTTTAACATTTTATACAAAAGCATGGTCTAGACATGTACATGTACCAGTGGAATGAAATCATCAATAATCACTATCTAAAATGAATTACATTCCAAAAGCACAGGCTAATGATTTATCTTTTTTTCGTGGGACCGATCTCTATCAGATTGATTTATGTAGCAGCCAATCATGTTTCAGTAAACTCCAGCATGCACATGCATCTTTAAGTGATGATAAGCTGTGACTGTCAATTTATTTGTACACCAGAAGCAAAAAAAAAAAAAAAAAAAAAAAAACAAAACAAAAAAACCCAAAAAAAAAAAAAAAGAAAAAAAACAAGGAAGTAACCTGTAACAGTAGAATTGCTTCCCCAACAGAAAAACATGAAGAAAATCTGACTTCTGGTTTTGTTCTTTACCTTCCACATCAGATACACGGACAAATTAACTTAATGAAATACAAAAAGGTATATCCCAAGGGGGGAGGACTAAAAAATGTATACTTTCCTATGACAGATGATAAACAAGCTTAGTTTTTGCTTGCATGTTTACATTATTTGCTTTGATAGAATGTATTTCTTTTTTTTTTTTTTGGTACATTTACATTATTTACTTTGATAGTAGATGCTTTTGTTGGTAGTTGGAGTGATTGGCAACTTCAAGCTGTTCTGTTTAATTGCCTTTCCTCTATGCAAAATTCTACGTTTAGAAGACATTGTTTCACAAATAAGTGTTAGTTGTTTGTGTATGTGTATGTACAAGAGACAGAACTGGGGAAGAAGAGAGAATTTCTTCAGCTGGATTCTCCACCCAGAGTTAGTTTGGATTAGGACAATCAGTAGGATCCTGTTCATTTCACAGGAAACAGGGTTTATGATGAAGTCTTTGGAAAAAAAAAAACAATAGAACAGGCTAGAGTACATCCAAAGTTCATCGTTTGTTTTTGCATAAAAAGAAAACAAACCATGCAACGTAGAGAAAAAAAAAAAACCCAAGCTGTCTCCGTTCTCCATTGTATGCTTTGTTTTTCTGCACTTTATCCTTTGGACTAGTTCTTAGAGGATATTTTTTCCAATTTTGTTTTGATTCCTAATTAAATGAATTGGTCTATCCCCCTCTTATTTCATACCAGAGGATATGGAGCCTTTGGAGAGCTTATTTTTTTTTATATATTTTGCTGGCTAAGACAAGTGAATGCTGTTTTATTGATTTGCAAGAGTTTGGAAGCAAGAGAGACAGTGTCAACAGCACATGAGCGACTGCTGCCCGAGTCTGGAAAAAGTTGCTGCAAACAAGCAACGTGAAAATCTGATGTCTGGTGACATTTTTGCTTTACAGATTAGCTAAGACGGCGCTGAACTTACTGTTCATTTTATTTTCCTGAAATTATAACAGCGTGTTCAGAAGGTGTTTACTTCAATAGCGACTTTATTTTTCTTTGATTAGGAAACCTGAACAGTTTCAGGAATTTCATGAACAGTTTTCAGGGTTTCATGAACCAGTAAGTATACGCTTTAAATGCAAACATTTCTAAAATGTTGTATAAATAAGTATTTTTCTTTACACACAAGGACAGAAGTTCGGTACAATGAAGTATATGGTAAGATGGA
This sequence comes from Baryphthengus martii, assembly GCA_013396935.1. Classification (NCBI taxonomy): domain Eukaryota; kingdom Metazoa; phylum Chordata; class Aves; order Coraciiformes; family Momotidae; genus Baryphthengus; species Baryphthengus martii. The sequence goes on along the minus strand of VWZK01021603.1, from coordinate 2,477 downwards.
AGTGATGTTATGTTATTCTGTGTCATGAAATGTTACAAAAAGCACTGAACAGGAAAGGTCCAAGACCTTTACGCAATGAAGGATTCAAAAAAAACGTCCTTTCCCTTTCTCAGGTTAAATTGTGCAGGATATTAATCATTCAGGCTTATAGTCAGCAGCTCCCTTGCTTTTTAACAACTTAATAAAAGCTGTCATGATTTTTTTTCAAGGAAAGTCTTTGCTTTTAATTTTTCTGCAGAAAGAAGGAGTAAAACAGGATAAGGAAATTCACAAAAATATCATTCAGTAAATTGTATGAACAAAATCCAGAAAAAAAATAAAATGGGTATTTTCGCTCAAAGTCTGATCTGGCTTTGGGAAAGGGCACATGGTGCTGTGTGGTGCTGACAACACCTCAGCAGACAGGATTGAACCGGGATTGAATCAGGATTGAATCAGGATTGGATTGTACGCTCTTTCATTGCAGAGGTCTGTGTGGTGCCTTTCTGCTGTACTTTTATCTCACACTGAAGATGCATTAATGAAGCATAGAGAGGATGGATAGATGGAATATGAAATAAATATGCAAACAAAAATCAGAAATGGAAAAAAAAACTAGATCAGGGTCAGTACAATGTTTTTTTTTTGCTGAGCCTCTTGGTGTTTCCCTATTTTTTAAATAAACCTCACTTAATAACACGTTATTGATGCCATACATGGAAAAATAATAAAACAGAGGCTGATCAATGTGACTGCACATTTAAAGAATCTAACATGTGCCTGCTCAGAAATTTACCTCAGAAAAGCAACGCATGGCAATGAGTACTCTTTTTATTTTTTTATTTTTATTTTTTCAAAACATATCAACATGTCTAAGTAACTCTGACAGATTTAGGATATTTCCCTTCTCATCACCACTCAACCACCTTCCAGACTCAATAGACAAATGAGGCGAGGTGAAAGCCAATGACATAACAGAACATAGATAGCATGCATAATTTATTGCATTAGTGTCCTCTGCATGACATTAGAAAGCTGTAGATGTCTGTTGGACAGAGAAATAAACAACAAACGTGGGGTTTTTTTTTCCCCCCCTCCCACAGCAACATAAAAACACAAACTGCTTGCACAAACATTCTCGCTGCAGCCACTTCATGCCATCCAACTGGCTAGCTGGAAATATTGTGATCTATATGACTTCCGTGGCCTTGATCCAAGGCCTGTTGAAGCCAATTAAGAATCTCCATGGCCTTTAGTGAAATTGGACCCAGCCCATTAAGAGATTTTGCCCTAGGGGAGTAAATGGAGGATTTTTAAGGGCCACCCTCGCTTGTCACTTCAGTTTATCACAAAGGAAAAAAATACTCCTCTTCATTAACGCTGTATAAGTTAGCTTCCCTTTCCAGTAACTCTGCTGTGTGTCTGTGTCAAACTCTTTCCCTTAGCTCTGCGCTGATCCTTTATACTAAAGATGACTGCAGATATAATGTAATATTACTTCTCATAACAGTCCTTAGGAAGTCAGTGTTTCCAGAAGTCATTGATGTAATTTTTCCCTGCCGCAATACTCATGTGGGTAGTTCATGAATGACGACAGCTAAATTAAAAGCTATCCTATCTGAATGGGCTAAAAGACTGGCAAAACTCGGGAAACTATAAGCTAAACAGAAGTGACAGTTATAGTCCCCTTTCACATAAAAAATATAATTGTAAACTATTTCCTGTTGTGTCCCGTTTCTCAGCTGGAATGTACTGCAAGGAGCAGGGGTGGATTAGGGAGCTAAAACGCTTCTTCATTTTATTTCATGGATGTACAAACATAACATTGAGCAGAGAATTTTACCAATGATTAATTTAGCCTGATGACTTCTGACTTCTTAATTGAGTAGAGTTACCTAAGCAGCAAAACTCCACATAAATACAGACTCTGAAGACAATGTCTTCAGATTTTTAAGAACACTGCCTGTACGCAGTTCTGTAAATATATCCTTACGAATGTGTTTCCCATGTTTTATCTGATTGCCTGTGAAAGAGCGGTTCCAGATAAGCTTGCTATTGGTGTGAGTTAGCAACAAAAGCATTCATTGCCTCCTCACCCACAGCAAGCCAGCCTTTGGATTTTGGAATGTTCTGCATTGACGCTGCAACCCACGATGCGTCTGTGTCACAACAACCCACTGCACCGCTCCAGACTGGGGCAGAGTGGCAGGAAAGTGCTTGGCGGGAAAGGATCTGGGGGTGTTGGTCAACAGCTGGTTGAACATGAGCCAGTGTGAATCCAGGTGGCCCAAAAGCCACCGGCATCCTGGCTGGGGCAGCACTAAGGGGGCAGCAGGGCCAGGGCAGGGATCGTCCCACTGGACTGCGCACTGGGGAGGGCACCCCTCGAATGCTGGGATCCGTTTTGGTCCTCTCACTCCCAGAAGGACATGAAGGTGCTAGAGCGTGGCCAGAAAAAGGCAACGAGGTTCGTGAAGGGCCTGGAGCACAAGTCCTAC
>VWZK01021602.1:22149-34440 GCA_013396935.1 Baryphthengus martii | reverse complement strand
GGGCTGGGGACCCCGCGGGGTGGCCCCCTGCCACCTCCCCATTGTCTCCCCTCCAGCCCCAAGTTCAAGTTCGTCCCCAATTACCTCATGTCTGGTTTCCGTTGGCAACGAGACAGCTCGGGGCCGCTACTTCCCTTAACCCTTCCCGGCCCTGCCACACACGACCTGAGCGCAGCAGGTCTCAGCTGCCCCGGCCCGGGGCGCGGGACACCTCCGCGCTTCCCCCGGGCCTCGGTTTCCCCGCGCGGAGCATCCTCGAGCCCTGGGGAGGCTCTCACAGCGGGACCTGACACACAAGCACAGGGAGCCTGGGGCTACAAGCAGTCGTGACCCCCGGGATGCTGAGGGTGCAGAGACCCCAGCAACCGGCTCCCCCAGCTCCCCCAGCTCCCCATGTCTCTCCTCTTTAGGGACCCGAAGGCCTCGGGGTACGCACCCCCCTGTGCTCTGCCCACATGGGGACTGGGGACACTGAGGCCGGGCAGGGGACTGTGGTCAGAGCGAGGTGCCCAGTGTTTGCCCCCTGCTACGGCACAGCACCCTTGGGTGCCCCAGCTCACAGTCCCCAATTGCTCACACCCATGGCACAGCACTGCACCCCGCGGTGCCCCATGGCACAGCTCACGGTTCCCGAGTGCTCGTACCCTGGCAAAGCACAGCACCTCTGGGTGCCCCACGGCACGGCTCAGCGTCCCGAGTACTCGCCCTTAGTAGATGCCACACCCTGGGGCATCCCCAGCACGATGCCATCCACACGTCCATCCCGCTGCCCTGACACTGGCATCGTCCGCCAGGCAGGGCTGCAGCCTCCAAGAGCTGCCCCTGTGGGCACTGCTGAGGACGGCCAGCTCGTGTCACAGGTGAGGCAAGGTGCTGGCCACGCTGCCCTGGCCCCGCGGCGCTGCACGTGATGCCGCCTCCGGCACACGAATCGCTGCTTAAAAAATACCCAGGACTCACGAGAAGCCCCTGGGCAGGCGCGTGCTACATCCTGCTGCAGCAGGAGCGGCCGGCAGGTGCGACTGGGTGAGAGCAGGGTGCCCGTGTCCGCCTGGCGAGGGGCACACGGCCCCAGCGACCTCCCTAGGGGATGCTGTGGGCACCCGGGCAGACTGGTTGTGATGTGGTGCCAGGCGGGGCACAGACGGAGCCCGGTGAGAGGGGGGCAAGGTGCCAAGCGGGGGCACCGCAGTCACCTTCCTCTGCCCTGAGGGTCCCTTGGTGGCCTCGAGCCACCAGCAGCACGTGATGCCCCAGCACAGTGTGCCGGGTGGTGACATCCACGGGGATGCCATGGCAGAAATACCCATGGTGGCAATGCCCCAAGCGGTGAGGTCAAGGCAGTGATGCCCTGAGCAGAAATGCCCACAGAGGCAAGGCCAGCGCGGCGACGCTGTTGTAGTGACGCCCGCGGTGGCAATGCCCACGGCAATAACGCCCACAACGGCGATGCCCACGGTACCAGTACCCACGGCGGCGATGCCACCGCAGCAACGTCACGGCAGCAACGCCATGGCAGGGTTGCCCACGTCAGATACGTCACAGCAGCGACGCCCACGATGGCGATGTCTGCGAGGGCCGTGCCCACAGCAGCGATACCCACGACGGCGACGCCTGCAACAGCCCTTCCCACGGCAGTGACGCCCACGGCGATGCCACGGCGGCGGTGCCCTGGGCGAGGGCAGGAGGGTCCCCCCAGCAGCATCCCCGCTCTCACCTGTGCCTGATAGATACTCCCAGGATCCCTTGGTCCTAATCCCACGAAGGAACGGTTCGCAGGGGGCGTGCCTGGTGCAGAGTAGGCTGGGGAACAAACGAGAGCTCGTTAACGGGGCTGCTGGCGGCACGGCCGTCGTCCCCCCCGGGCCGAGCCCAGCCTGCTCTCTGGTGCTGCTGGGACAGGCGTCCCGGGCACCCGGAGCTGGCGGCCGGGTGCCGTCCCTGGCTGCGCGGGTGAGTGGAGCTGGGGATGCTGCGCCCGGGGCGATGCCACCCGTATCTGTGGCCTGCTCGGGGTGGCCTCAGCAGGCTGGGAGGTCGAGACACGCCGGGCTGCTGGCACAGACAGGCGCTCCCCTGCCACGTCGGCGCTGCGGCTTCCCGAGCAGAGCTGCCGTGGAGCGAGCGCGACGGGGAGCCCCACCGGCTCCCCTTGGTGGTGGGATTCAGAGCCAGCCGGCCTCCGTGCCCCATGAGGACAGCCAGTGTCTCCCACGTGTATCCTTTCCCCAGCCCAGGGGGAACTGGCACTGCTCGGTCCCTCCCCGTGGCCATGGCCCTGTCACCGGCTGAGCCACGCCACCCTGAACATTCCCGTCCAGATCCGCCAGGATTTCCACTTTGATTTCTTCACACCACAAAACCTCGACACCCGCCAGTGGCTGGCGGCACCCAGCAGTGGCCCGTCCCCTGGGGGCACTGTCCCCAGGCAGGCCTTGACCCCGTGGGGACATGACAGCCAGGGCTTGTCCCACGGATACAACGGGATGGGGAGAGGGACAACCCCCTTGCGGAGTGCGGAGGCGGCACAGTGTCCCACCACCGTGGCACACGCCCCCGTGCCAGCCCAGGGCAACACCAACATCTTCCCTCTGCAGCCCTGGGCTCAGCGCTCCAAAATCCTCTGGACCAAGGCCCTGAAGCCCCTCGAGGTGAAGCGGCGGGGCTGAGCTGGTCAGCCACCGCTGCTAACGAAGGCGCTCCAGGCACCTCCCGCCCAGGGCCCTGGGAGGCCTGCACACAGTCCTTGCACCCACATCACTTCACAGCACCTGACCAGATTGGGGTCCCCAGCGCCAGGGACCCCTGTGGCAATGAGAGGACAGCAGCCCCGTGAGGCACAACCAGGCACACTGTCCCCAGCTCCAATACTACAACCACGCTGGCTGGTCCCCACGTCACCAGCAGCACCACCGTCGCTGGCCGGTAGAGAAACTGAGGCACAGAGAGGCNGGGGGGGGGGGGGGTTTGGGCAGGTCATCGGCTCGGAGGAGCCCCACCACGGCTCCGTTCTCGCTCCCCCGGCCGCTCAGAGCTACACGGGGCTCGGGCTGGTCCCCGGGACCAGCACGGGACCCCCAGGCTTCAGGGACACAACAGCCACCTGCCCAAACCCTGCCTGCTCTGACCTGCCTGAGACCCAGCAAACTCACTGTGTGCCGGCTGCCGCCCTCTCCCCGGCTGCGAGGAGGCCACCTCCACCAACACCCCCGAGCAGCACCGAGACGGGGGGGAATCTGGGGGGCTGCGAGAGGAGGGGGCCGGCCGGGCCGGGGAGAGGGGTGGGCGCCACGGGGTGCTTACTGGGTGATGTCGGTGAGGTCGTCCCTCCCTCGGTAGTTGTCGTGGTGGATTTGGTGTCAGGAGAGACGGCCAAGCGGGGCATGCCGGGGGGAGGTGGCGGCGCCAGCATCTGCGTGGGCAGGTAGTGGCTGGGCACTTTCACTTGACCACTTCCATTTAACTGGGGACACAACACAGACAGAAAAACAAACAGCACAAGCCATTAGGAAGCACGTGCAGCACCGGCAAAGCCGGCCTGGCACAGGCGCGGAGCGTCCCTCACCACTGACACGAGTTTGTTGGGTCTCAGAGCAGCCCTGAACGGTCGGCGTCGGCGACAGGAAAATCAAGGTGGTGCTGGGACTTTTGGGGGGCCGAGGGGGGCCGTGGCCCATGGCGGCACATGCCAGAGCCGGCTGCTGCTGCCCTCTCCACCGTGGCAGGAGGCCTTCGAAGCGCTCACCCCGCGGTGGCGGTGCCGCGCCGGCCTTCAAAGGCTCCCGTACCGGCTCTGCGCGCCCACCCCGGCGGGGGCTGCTCCGAAGCTGGGCTCTGCCAGGCTGGCGCTGAGCAGCCGCGCAGGGCGAGAGTGGCCCTCACCTCGGCATCAGACCCTGCCTCTGAGGGCAAGCGGGTGCTGGGCAGAGCTCAGAGGGACTCCCCAAGACTCTCTGCATCCGAGGGGCAGAGCAGGGGCACGAGCTGCAGGAACCCAGTCACCCCTGGTCCCTGGCTTCAGATATGAAGGGAATCCAGCAGGGAGGGTGCGTGGAGTGCTGGATGCACCGGGTGCTGGGTGAATCAGATGCTGGGTGTATGGGGTGCTGGGTGTGCAGGATGCTGGGTTCACTGGGTGCTGGGTGCGTGGACTGCTGGGTGAATGGAGCACATGGAGTGTGGGGTTCTGGGTTCATGGGGTGCTGGATGTGTGGGCTGCTGGGTGCGTGGGGTGCATGAGGTGTGGGGTGCTGTGTGTGCAGGGTGCAGGATTCATGGGGTGTTGGGTCCATGGGCTGCTGGGCGCGTGGGGTGCATGGGGTGTGAGGTGCCGGGTGCTGAGGTGAGGGAAGGCACCCAGCTGCACGCCGTGGCCCTGTGACCCCCGTGGGGACGCTGGGGACCACGGGCAGCGGCGGGGCTGACGGGTCACCAGCTGCGCGGGCAGACGGGGCACGCAGAGCCCGCTGCTCTCCCAGACACTGGCGGACGGTAGCTCTTCAGCGACGGTCACGTAACCCCTGCCATACACCCCACTCCCGGCAGACACCCTCAGCCCCATCTGGCGTCTCAGCCCTGGCACCTCCAGCCCTGTGTCCCCTGGGCCCAGCCAGGGGAGGGCACTTCCATCACCGGAGGCACAAGGTGCCAACATCAAGCAGGTGCCGTGGCACTTCCAAACCAAAGCAAGGCATCGGCCGGAGATGCCCAGCTCTAGCTGAAGCAGCAGGAACGCCCTGCCAGGCTGGATGCTGGCACCCACGTGCCACCAGCACACCCTGACTCCCACAGCGCGGCGGCAGCGGTGGCAGTGACGGCGGCGGTAGCAGACGATCCAGAGGACGTCCCTCTGGCAGCCCGGGCTGCAGCAGCCCCCGGCGCCCCACGGCGAGGTCGGCGATGGGATGCAGGGGTGGGGCCGGATCCTTACCGGTCCGGGCTGCTGGTTGGACGGGTCGCAGGCCAGCGAGACGAGATCTTTCAGCGGGTCCTGCGGGTTGAGATGAGGCGGGTACCGAATGGCCGTGTGGGGGAAGTAGGTGGAGGCCGTCTGGGGGAGGATGGAGGTGGTGGGAAAATGCAGAGCAGACGACGGATGTGGGCTTCGAGCGATACCTGCAGGAGAGAGCGGAAAGACCCACCAGCGTCACCGGGGAGCTCATTGCTGCCCCAGACCCCGTCTGCTCACCCGCTCGCCCCACGCCTCGGTTTCCCCGCCAGGACACTCACCGCTGTGCACCGCGATGACGGGACGGTGGTGCTGGGTGAAGCTGCTCAGGCGGGGCGAGGAGTCCTGGGGCGATGGGCTGTTGAAGGGGGACTTGTCCATCTCCGACTTCTTCACAGTGGGGGAGATGCCTGGACAAAGTGGGGAGCGATGTCATGCCCCAGGACCCACCGCAGGACCCCAGAGCCCCGGGGCTGCCGTCATCCCAGCCCGGGGTTGGGGCGCTCGATCCTGGGGCGAGAGGCACCCTGGGGACAGGCTGGGCACGGAGAGGGTGCGTGGGGGTGCGTGGGGGTGTGTGCACGCATCCGCGTGTGCACGGCAGCGTGTGCGTGTGTGTGGGCACCTCTAGGGGTGCACCTGCACATGTGTGCACCAGCATGACTGTGTGCACCTGTGTGTACACGCACACGTGTGTGCAGGTGTGGGTCCATGCGCGGGCACCAGCCGGAGCGTGCGTGTGCTCCTGTGTGCACAACTGCGTGTGCAAGCGTGCGTGTGTGCGCGTGCGTAGTGCCCATGCTCACTCCAGGTGCAGAAGTGGGTAGAACCCATGGGTGCCCGTGACTCCGCAGCCCTCACTGGTTACCCACCTCCCTGGCACTCCAGGGCTGAGGGTCACATCCTGCCAGGTGACCCCTCCAGGGACCTGCAGCCCTGGCCCCAGGACCCTTTCACAGCACCGGCCGCCCAGGTCACCGAGGGCCATCGTGGGGCACAGGGCCGAGCGGGAGGGGCTGGCGGGTTGTTAATCCCCCCACCATGGGTTTAGCTCTGGCCATTTGGCCTGGGCCTGGTAATGGGTTTAGCCCCTTCTCAGCCGGGGGTTAGGAGGATTTCCCAGAACATCCCGTATGGGATTGCCATAACCCTCCCGCCGCCGCGGCTCAGCACTTGTCCCTGCCCCAGATCAGGATCAGGTCACCGGCGGGGGACAGGGACACGGGGGACAGGGACACCCTGCACGCTTCTCTCCTGTCACACACACCCACGAGCCTGTGTGCAATGCTTTGGGGAGGCGGTTACATCTCCCCCCAGCACCCTTCTGCCCTCCCACCTGCCCACAGAGCCTTAGATGGGGCAGGATGGGAGACAGTCCCTGGCACACACGGGGCACCGTCCTGGAGCAGGACTTGCTTTCCTCAAATCTCCTGCCGACAGGATCGGTGCCTCCAGCTCCCCAGCCGGGCACTGACAGGGCTGGGGGTGCCGGGACGGATCCTGCTCTGCCGTTGGGGGGGCCGGGGGGGGCAGGGTAAGAGCCGAGGGGGGACAAAGACAAGCGGCTTCTTTGCCTGAAGCCCCGTGAAGGCATCCCCGGGGTGTGGGAGCCGCCCCGCCAGCCCCGTAGCATCGCTTTAATTAGCCCAGCCCCCCTTTCTTTTAATGAACAGCTAATTGGAGCTGTCTAGACAGGAAAGAGAAAAAAAATGCCAAGCAAGAAGGAAAGCTGTCCATAGTGCCAGCAGCTGCCGTGGGGCTGGGAGAGGCCGGCGTGGGGCTCGGGGGCTGGGCTGGCCCTATAGACAGCACCTATAGAGACAGCCCGTGACTAAATGGGGAGGGTCCCGTAGCAACCGCACGGCCCCTGTATAGAGCCTGTGCCTCAATCAGGGGGCCCTATAGCAACATCACAGCCCTACAGAGCCTGGGACTTAACGGGGGGCTCTGTAGCAACACCACGGCCCCCACAGAGAAGCAGTGACTTGCTGGGGGGCCCTATAGCAATGCCACAGCACCTATAGCCAGCTCGTGCTTGGACCTGAGGGCCCTATAGCAACGCCCAGGCACATACAGAGTCCCAGACGGGGGGTCTGACAGGGTGAGCTCACTGGACGGCCCCATAGCAGCAGAAGGGCACCTATAGGGAGGCACCTACCCCCTTCCATGTCTTCTGTCCAGTTGCGGCTGCTGCTGGTGGGGGAGTTGGAGGAGGTGTAGTACTCGCCCCCCGGGCTGGTGTCGATGTCGTCTTCCATGGACCCCGACTTGTGCCGTTTGCTCCTGGGGGGCAGGGAACGGATCAGCGTCAGCCCGCAGCGGGATTTGGCCTGCCCCCCACCTCTGCCGCAGCCAGCGAGCCAGCAGCCCGCGGCCGCCGTCAGAGCGGCCCCAGCATCACGGCAGCACGGCTGCGGCACCATCCCAGCATGGCCCCAGCGTGGCCCTGGCAGCACCTACCCACTGGAGGAGGTGCTGGGCAGTGTCCTCCTCATGCCGGTGCTGGAGGGGTTCAGGTCGTAGGCCAGGTGGCCCTGCAGCTCCCCCAGGGAGAAGTTTGGCCCCGTGCCCGTCACCACCGGTGCTGCGGGGAGAGAGGAGATCAGGAGGGGCGGGCATCGACCCCTGCCCAGCAGGGAGGGGAACCCCAGCCCACAGCTGGCACAGGGGAGCCCTGGGACACTGCCCGGGTGGCCGTGTGGGCACTCACTTCGGGACACCTGGATGAGCTCGGTGACACTGAACACCCCGGAGGTGACAAAGCTTTCTTGGAAGTCTGTCGAATCTGCACAGAAGAGAGGAGGGATTGCTGAAGGGGACATGAGATCACCCTTCCTGTCCCACACTGTCTTGTGGTGATTCTTGAGGGCACCCCCAACATCCCCACATCCCCACTCCTCAGCCTGCTCCACTCCACCTCCTCCTCCAGCAAGAGACCACTCCAACCAGTCCCCTCTGACAAGGACGCTCTGTGACTGCACCCAGCCTCAGTTTCCCAGTGGCACTGGCAGGACTGCACCCCACCGTGGGACCACCCTGGCAGCCGCTGACCCCGAGGGACACGGGCCCAGTGGGGCTCTGCTGGCTGTGAGACGAGGCTGAGGTGGTGCCCGGCTCGCTGCAGGGGCCGGGCAGCATCCGGCTGGGGCCTGGGGGCACCAGATCAGCTGGCAGGAGCTGCTGGCACAAGAGGGGCACGACCGTCCATCGAGGGGCCCGCCACCGCCGCAGAGACCCTGGGCATGGGCTCAGGTGCCCCTTGACCCCTTGCCCAAACCCTGCCTGCCCCACTCACCCAGCGTGATGGGTTTGCTGTCCTCCTGGTCTGAGCCGATGCCTGTCCGGGGGCTGCTGCTCTGCTCGGCATCTGCAAGAGGTAAAATCCACCAGGGTGAGCCACTCCACAGCGAGACGGGTCGGGAACCTGTGGCTAACGGCCCCGGCAGCCTCTCATGCTGCTATGCTGTGGAGGGAAACTGAGGCAAAGCCTGTGCCAGACTGGCCAGTGGCTCCAACCCCACAGGAGTGCTGTGACCAAGCCGGGATGTCTCCAGCCAACGGCTAAGAGCCACCAAACATCCTTCCCTGTGGCCACCCTGCCGGCAACAGGAACGGGGAGCTCTCCCATGCTGGCACGCAGAACATGAGCGCTGCTCCCTGCACGAGGGAAGCCCACAGCACTCAACGTGCCCTGACGGAGAGTGACGGTGGTCCGGCTGCGCTCCTGCCACCTCTCCTCCCGCCAGCTGCTGCCGTGACCCATCCCTGCCCACCGGGCAGTGTCACCAGGGCCAGGTATCATCCCTGCCCACCTCATGGCACCTCGTCCTGCCTCCCCTGAGCCCCGCGGAGGGCAGCAGGGCCCTGGGGCAGTACCCTTTCCGACCCTCAAAGCCCCCGCCATCCTCGCTCTATCTCAGCTGCAAATAACCCGGCTTCGATGCTGAGCTCAGCGGGACCGGCGCATCCTGGCACGACACAGCACAGCATGGCACAGTGGTGGGTGCCCCCCCCACCAGGGCCTGAGTTGAGCTTGGGAGGGTCCTCCCTGGCACAGGCTTGACTGCCCACCCCTCACCTGCCTGCTCCCAAAGCCCTTCCAGAACTTTTGCCATGTGTTTCCCCCAATCCTTGTCCTTTGTCCTGCTCCTTCATCCTCCTCCTCCTTCTCCTACCCCTTGGTTCTTTGGTGTTTCTCTTTCACAGCTCTGGCTGATGCCAGGAAAGGGCTGCGACAATCCAAACAACACCGTCAAAACAGAGCGGCCACTGTTGCCAGCCTGCCAGCCGCGGCTTGGGGTTTTTCCCTTTCTTTCCTTTTTTTCTCCCCGTTTTTTCCCTCCCCACCCCTACGCTCGCCCCCCACCCCCATCCCTTGTGCACACACTGCTCTTGGGGAAGGTATTTTTGGCCGGCCAGGCTGAGCCACGTAGGCAGCAGGACCGCGCTGCCCCCAAACCCGACACCCCTGCACGTTGCCTGCGCCACCCCCGGGGCCGCTGCCGCCAAATGCAGCCATTTTGTCTCCCTCCCCAGTTGCTGGCGTTCCTCCCCACCCTTTCCCCACGCCGGCCTGGCAGCCCTTTCGTGCCAGCAGCCCTGTGGCATTCCGTCCCAACGCCGCATTCTGCCGCCAGTCAGCCCCGTGCCCGCGTGCTTGCCCGTGCGCTTGCCCGCACACTTAGCTTCCTCCAGGCAGCCATTTTAGGGAGAAGAAATTCCCCCGGCAATGGGTGCGAGGGGTTTTTTTCCCTTCCTTCACTCCATTTTGTTTTTTTTCCTCATTTTTTTCCCCCCATTTCGAAAGGTGCCACGTTCCCAAGGCGTGCGGGAGTGGATGGCGGGAGCGAGTGGGACACAGGCGAGCTGGGGAAGGGGGCGAGTGGCAGCAGGGACCCCCCGTATGCCTGTGGGCACTGTGCGGCCGGACACGGCCCCTCCTCGCCTCTTAAAACAACAAATCTCGCAGTGGCTCTGGAAGTGGTTAGCGGTGGAGCCCGGCCAAGGCACGGGGCGGTGTCTGGCGGTTACAGCCCCGAGGCTGGCCTGGCTCCCTGCGCTTCCCCCGCCATCGCCGTGGGGCTCCCCAGCCCCTCGCTTGCCCCCGCGGGTGGCATTCAGCTGCCCGGTCCTGGGGACGCTCAGCCCCTAGGAAGCTCTCCTGGGCCCTGCTCCCACTCAGAGGCCTCCGAGGTGCCCTGCATGGCCCTTGGCTCAGCCCATGGGGCCTTCTATGACTGCTCGCCTTGAGATACCCTGCACAGACCCTGCTTGCCTTGAGGAGCCCCCCATGGACCTTTGCTCACCCCACAATACCCAACATGGACTTTTCCTCACCTCAGGACACCTCATGTGGCCCCGGCTCACACCCAGATACCCCACTTGGACCTTTCCTCACCCCCAGATGCTCCACACGGACCTTTGCTCCCCCAGAATTTCTGGCACAGTCCTTTGCTCCCCAACAAAGCCACCCCAGCTTGGCCCCTGTGCCCCCAGGGCATCCAGCAGGGCCACTTGCTCATGCTGGCTACCCTCACATCCATGTCCCTGTGCCCTCCTTGTCCCTGTGCCCCCAACACAACCTCCCAGCAGCATCACCCTGACCCAACATCACCGATACTTGCCCAACCACCTCTGCTCCCGGCAGGCCTCCCCCCAACCCCAAAACCCCAGTCCCAGACATGCTCCCCAAGGAGCACCAGAGTCTTTCCTGAGCTCTGAGGTTTGGCAGCAGGACTGTCCCCTCCTGGCACCTTCAGGTCCCCCTTGACAAAGAGAGGTGTGTGGGTGTGAGGGTGAGGGCCGTAGGCTCGGTAGCCCCCCAGCCGCCCGCGATCCTCGTGGCTGGGCCGGGTGAGCTCGCCAGCAGATTTCTGGCTGCCTGCTCCAGCGCGGCGCGGCTGGGCCAAACTCTGCTCTCACCGCCATGTGACGGCTGCCTGTGGCTGGCCGGCGCGCGCTAAAATGGCGAAGGGATCGCTGGGCTCCCTCCACGGCCTCGTTCCCCACAAGGAATGTTCCGGGAGGAGGATGAAATCGAGCACCCAACAAGTAGCTCGGCTGCATTAGGAAGGTGAAGGAAGCTTGAGGAGCCCCCCAGACTTGCTGACAGGGGGAATCCTGCATCTTCCACACCCCCTCAAGGGGCAGGATGGGGGACGGAGGCGGGGGACCTGCTGCCACACTGCAGGGAGCCTATGGGCGAGGGGGTGCAGTGCTGGGGTACTCCCTGGTATAGAGGGGGAGCGCGCTTGGTGTCCAAACAGGCCAATCCAATCACTTTTTAAACGGCAAAGTGTGTTCCCAGCGGGGGTGTGAGGGCTGCCTGGGCTCCTGGCTGCGCTGGCAGCCTGGACCGATGCCACCCATTGAATTATGGATCTCCAGCAGCCCGGGCCTGCTGGCTGGCAGGGTGCAGCCGGCCCCACGACGACTCCCTGCCCACAGCCTCAGTGCATGGGAATGATCCCCTGGGCAGCAGGGCTGGCCCTGGGGGGGGTGTTCCTGCAGGCCGGGTGCCCTCTGAGGCTGGTTTGGCCACGGCAGAGCCCTGGCTCTGTGCCTGAGCACTAATGGTAACAGGGCACGGTGTTACCGGCAACGCGCACAGGCGCAGAGGTTGGAGGATGCTGGGGACTGGTGGAGCCACTGGTGCCAGTGTAGGCAGCCCAGACCCCTCTGCAAGGGCAGCACCTTTCCTCCTCCTTCAACAGCTCTGCTAGTGACAGGGCAGGAGATGGGAGAGGCCTCAGCACCACTGCCTGCAGGCTCCGGCCCTGTGCCTCAGTTTCCCCTGGGGCTGGCTCAGGGCTAAGTCTTCTGGGCAACTGGCTGCCCATACTCTACCCTGGTGGTGGTGCAGCCCCAGCACCTACCCAGGAGCAATGTCTAACTCCACCAGTTTCTCCAGCTGGCCCTCCCCTGTAGTGTGCATCACTAGGGCCCAGAGTGAACAGCCTGGTCAGAATGGGGGACACCTGGAGACCTGAGGGACTCTGAGTGCTGTGGGGCACCGGCCCCACTGCAAAGGCTGAGAGCGAGCAAAGCTGCGGGGGNGGGGGGGGGGGGGGGGGGGGGGGGGGGGGCGTGATTTGGGGCCCTTTCCCTGCCAGACCCCCAGCAACCTCAGCCCCACAGAGGCCCCACTGGTCTGAGCGGCTCTGCCCGTCCCATTGCCAGGCAGGCTGAGGCGGCCCTTACATAAAACCCGGAACAGACCCACTTGTGTAACCTCCTTTATATAATACCCCGCGAAACGCCGTGTGTGCCGGTAAATCCCGGCTCAGCCGGGCCGGCTGGCGCCCCGGGGGCACCGGACCCCTCCGCCGTGCTCTTTATAACGC
>VWZK01021602.1:0-18204 GCA_013396935.1 Baryphthengus martii | reverse complement strand
CCCTCCCCCCAGCCGGGGGGGTCTTGGCTCCTGCCAGCAGCGTGGCTCCCATTCCAGCGTGGGGGTGCTCCTAGTGGAGCCCAGTACAGGATACCAACCCAACGTGACACCATCCCTCCAGCCAAGCCAGCGTAGGGTGCCCCCAGTCTACCCCAGTACGCAGCGTCCTGATCTCAGCCAGTAGGAGGTGGCATGCAGCCCCCCAGCTCAACCCAGCAGCACACCCCAGTAGATCATCCCAGTTCGGCCCAACATGGCCACGTCTCAGCCCTGACACGACACTCACCCCTACCCTGCCCAGCAGCCGCTGCCTTATCCTGCGCAGGCCACGCACATTCTCACCCCTACCAGCACCCAGCCCCCCCCCGCCCCGTTCCCAGTAAGGCAGCCACCATTCCCAGCGCACCGCTGGGAAACAGCAGCACCACGCCCAGTTGGGCCCCATCCTGCCTCTGAGCGGGTAAGCCACGTGCATGGGCACGGGTGTAAGGTGCCAGCAGCACACGCGCACACACCCTGGGAGATGTGGCTGGGCAGGCAGGTCCTGGCAGCACACGTGTGTACAACTACACACATGCACCTCTGCTGATCTCCANCCCCTCCCCGGCGTTGCCAGAGCAGCGGCTGGGAAATTGTGCTGACAGCAGCAAAACGGGTCGGGCGTGGGCGGGCGAGAGAGCCCACGTGCTCCGGCCCGGTACCGGGGGGCCGCGGGGGTCGGAGCTGCNNGCCAGCAGCACACGCGCACACACCCTGGGAGATGTGGCCGGGCAGGCAGGTCCTGGCGGCACACGTGTGTACAACTACACACATGCACCTCTGCTGATCTCCATGGCCCACCACCTGCCCGGGGTCCCAGCCGGGCCCTGTGGCAGGATCTGGCCCTGCTATTCACTGGTGGAGGCTGTGCCCTGCTGTTTCCCAAAAGCACGAGTGATTAGGGGTTCCCCCTCAGAGCCCTGCCCAGGATATGCCGCTCCCTGGGGAGCAGAGGGCAGGGGTCACATGCCTGCTGTGCCTCAGTTTACCCAGTGACACCCAGCGTACCCCACCACTGCCTGGGCAGCAACAGAGTGGTCCCCGGCTGCCCATACCCACCGTGATCCGTGGCACCGGCATCCCCTTTGTTGGGACTGCTGGCACCACAGCGCCCTTCGCGGTGTCATCATCCATCCCTGGGCCCTGACCAGCGCCGAGCAAGAAGCCAGCAGCTCCCTCTGCCATGGTGTCACGGGCTCATGGGGCAGGGGGGCACAGCTTGGGGCATCGCCCAGTCCTGCAGGTGTGGGCTGGGGGTTGCTGCCAGGATGTCCTGGCTCCTGCACACCCGGGCAGCCTGGCCTGGCCATGAGCCCCAGGATTCCCCAGGGCTGCGTAACGGACTCCCCTGGCTTTGCATCACTCCTGCGAAACCAAGCCCTGCCGTCTCCCGCAGCATCCCCCTGGGCTCCTCACCCACCCGGGGCTGAGGGGGGATGTCAGGGTCTGTGGGAGACCCCAGCTGCCGGGAAGGTGTCTGTGCCAGCGTGCCACCGGCTGGAGACTGCAAATGTGCCCAGATAAAACAGTATCTGACCCGAGCCACTAGGAGTTTCCCTTTCCTGACACGGGGGAGGTGGTGTGAGCTGGTGGTGAGGGTGATGGCTTAGGTACCTAATCCTCTGAGCCTGGAAACCGCCGTCTGCCCTGCCTGTTGTGCCTCAGTTTCCCCCTTTGGATCATCAAGGCTTTGCGAGCGGGTCTGACCCTCCCTCTTGGCTGTAGTGAAAGCAGCCCAGTTCTCCCAGAAGGTCCACGGGACCCCAGGCAGATGAAGGGCAGGAGAGCAGCATCCCACCGGTGCACAGGAGGAGCTGCTGGGGTTTGCCCCCACTGGTGTTATCTCCTCCACAGTGGGTGTTATCCCTCCCCAGCCAGCCTCCGCCTCTCCTGTCCCTGCTTTGGTCACCCACCGGGTGAGGGGCTGGGGCCGCAGCCCACGGCAAACTGGTACTGCTGGATTGCTCCCAGATCAGCCCTCAGGAGATGCACCGGGAACAGACCGTCCCTTCCCTGCCCACACCACCCACCCACTCCTCACCATCAGGCAGGCACAGAATGCAGGATTAAGCCCCCTAGACCCCCCCCAGGAACATCTCCAGCGACCACTTGCCTCCTCCCCAACCTGGCACATGCCTCCCAGGGCAGCCAGGATCCATCCCGACTGGGGGTGAGGGCTGCATGGGCAGGGTGGGGGGCACCCCCTCAGGCAGCAGTTTGGAGAGAGGAGCACTGGGCTCCTTTTTGCAAGGTCTGCAACGGGGGATGTGTCCCCAAGTGGCATCTCTGAGCCGGAGTCAGGGATTGAACGGACACTGGTGGAATGCGAAAGCTGTAAGAACACCCCCCCACCCCCAGGAAGGACGCATCCTGACCCTGCCCCACAGGCGGACAAGCACCCACCTCTCTCACGGACGAAGTAAGCCAGGTAGAGGTCGAGCTCCTTGACGGAGACGCTGATGTGGTGGGGCTGGACACAGAGGATGGGGTTGGTGCACTGGCCCGACTTGACCAGGCGCTCGCCGTCAGTGCTCTCCAGCGGGATCCCTTTGAAGAGGATGACCATGACCAGGTCCAGCCGCCACACCTTGTCCGCTTGCCGCAGGCAGTCGATACGGCGCATCTTCCCCTTCTGGTCGGGGTTGGAGAGGACGCAGCACGAGGGCTTCTTGCCCGTGATGGAGAGCACAAAGTCCTCGCGGCACTCGGGCCGGATGTCCTTGCGTAGCTTGGCCAGGAGGCGTGAGGCCCATTTCTGCTTCACCTCCGGCTTCTCACTCAGCAGCTCATCCTTCACCGCCCTCTCCTCGTCCTTCGTCATCCTCTTCTCATGCTTCTTGAAGTACTTGCGCTTGCGGGCCTGCAGGTTGAACCAGGTGTAGGCGAAGGCCCGGACGTGGGGGAGCAGCGCCTCGATGAAGGGGTGGAACTCATCCTGTGGGAGCAGAGGGACAGGGGGTCAACTCCTGGCCGAGCCCTCCCCCCAGACCCACCCTGCGGCTGCTGGGGAGCCCGTGGGGACCTGCTGGGGACACTCAGCGCAACCAGGAGAAACAGCTGTGGCAGAGGCGCGTGCCCGACAGGGACGGGGAACCCCTCCCCACGTAGTGGGATCCTTCCTGTCCTGCAGCCCCCGCTAAATCCCACTGGCTGCAATTCTCCTAGGCAAAAACCCTGCTGGGAGTGGCTGGGGCATCTCAGAGCCGGCGGTTCCAAGGTGGTACAGGCACTTGACCAAGAAATGTTGCCCCAGCAGCACCTGGACCGTCTCCCCTTCCCACCCACGCGTGCCAGGATCTGCTCCCAACAGGCACAGAAATCCCACCTGACACTGCAGCCGCTGGAGCCATAGTGCCGGTGTCAGGCGCTGCCAGACCGCAGCACCCAAGGGATGGGTCCCCCACACCCCAGCATCCCAGGTGCTCCCAGACAGGCTGCAGGTGCCTTGGACCTCTCCGCTCCCTCCAAACCAGCGGGGAACTCCCCCAGTTTCTCCCAGTTGCAGCCAGCACGGCGGCTGGCCCCCAGCCTGGTGCACAAGGCATGCTCTGACTGCATTTTTCCATTTGGTGAGCGCTGCTGGACGAGTCCATCCCCAAAAGAAAACAAGGAAAATGCATCCCCCTCCCTGGCTCCTCCTTCCCACATCCCTTTGCCTTTTTTTTTTATTTTCCTACTTTGGAAAATCAGTGCTTCCTGGCTGGTGGGGCCCCACAACCTCCCCCTGGGACAGAGAGGTGTCAGGAGCCATCCCAGCAGGGAGCAGCACAGCTTGGAAAATGGCAGGGAGAGGACCAAGCACCCCCATGCATTGGCTGCGGCAGCAGCAAGCAGGTCCCCAAGGGCAGGATTTGGCCCTCGGGGTCCCTCATGACAGGTGATGCTGCAGAGGAGGAAGGAGCCCAGCTCAGAGCTGGAGTCCTGCCGCAGGTGGCCAGGCCCAGGCAGGGGGTGGCTGGGGCCAGCTGCTGATGCCGTGCCACGGCCCCGGTTCACAGGGTCATGCCTGGGTTTGGGTCACCCTCCCAGCGTGGAGGGTGCCAAGGACAGGCGCTGCTCCAGGGAGGGACTCGGAGGAGGCAGCTGTGGGAAGGAGCCAGGGGAGGATGGAGTCCCGGCAGTGGGATGGGGCGAGTGGCTCCGGAGCCAGTGGCTGGCCCCACACATCCCAGTGCAGCAATGGGCCACTCCCTGACCGAAGCAGCCATGTCCCAAAGTGACCCTGCTTGGAAGGAACAGTGTCCCCCAAAGCAGCCTCCCAGAAAGGACTGGCCCCACATGGAGCCTGCCAACCCAGACTCGGCCCCAAGTCCAGCACAGACACCATTCACCCCAAACCAGCCCCTGCACCGCCCCTCTGAAACGCCAAACCTGCTCCCCCAGCACAAATCCTGCTAATGGCTGGCACAGGTCCCTCAGCACAGCCCCTGATGTCCCCTGGGCCAGCATCCCCTGCACAGACCCTGCAGTGACCTGCCTCAGACAAACCAGCACAGACCCCACCATCCCCTGAACCCCAACACAGATGTCAATAACCGCCAGCATCAACCACCAGCATAGTCCCACTAACCTTCCAGAAGTCCCCCCAAATACAGACCCCATTATTTGCCAGCACAGCCCCGTTACCCCGGCACAGCCCCACTGTCCCCGGGACCGACGGCCCCTGCCCTGGACTCACCCTCACCAGAGTTGTAACCCCACAGGTGTCCCCCCATACCCCACAAGACACAGGGCACCCACCCTTGCAAGGGACCCCTTCTCACTCATGGGGACCCAACCCTGCCAGGGGGCTCATCTTGACTCTGGGGACCCACCCCAAGCCTGGTGGACTCATTCCGGTCAGCTGCTCCCAGGGCAGTCGCAGCCCCGCACGGCCGCAGGCTCTGGTTCCCTCCCCAGCAGCAGCTGCTAATTCAGTGCAGCTGGGCAAGGGCTGGGCATGTGTCTTAAATCAGGGAAGAAGGTCAGAGAAAAGTAAGACAGGAGCCGAAAAAAGCATCAGCGACTTCCAAAAACAATACTTGGCCGGGGCGGTGGGCGGCTGATCTTCCTTGGTGGCCGGTTATTCAGACAAGCCCTACAAACTGCTGCCATCCTCCGGCCCCACCACCCTCCCCAGGCAGCCGGCGGCAGGGCCGGCCGCAGGGCCGGGGCGGGGGCACCATGTCATTGTCCTTGTCCTTGCTGTCCCGCTGGGCAGTGCCATCCCGGGCACCGCTGCAGAGAAGTCAGGCAAGAACCAGGCTGTCCCTGTTGGGAGAGGCAGCACCCTTGGGTGCCACTTGCCCTTGCCGCGAGGCCAGGGGATGCTCGGTGCCCTGCCACAGGGCGGCAACTGTGACCCGCTGGTTCTGCGGGGCTCAGAGCAGGCGCTGGCTTTGCCCTCCCCTCACCACGGTGCCAAGGATGTTCAGCTCTCACTTGAACCCATGCCTGGGACCCCCTAAAAACCGGGATATTTTTTTTTCCGCAGCACGGAGAAAGCTCTATGGCCCTCAGCGCCTCTGAAACCACCGCGGCCCTCCCTCCCCTCCCCCCACCAGGATTACAGTGAGACGGGAGCTGCACCAAAAGCCAATCAGCCCCTCGCCAACTTTCCCTCCCGCTCAGCTTATCCCATGCCAAGATGCCGAGCGGAGTTAAGCCGCTTTAGCAGGGCCAGGCGAGGGCAGCCGGAGGGCACCAGGACAGTCGGTGGGACGGCGGCAGCTGAGTGCCGAGGGGACAAACGCAGGGCTCGGGGACCACCCTCGTGCCCGGCATCCCTGCCACCCCATCAACGCCATGCAGCCAGCGAGCCCCTCAGCCGGGCACACCGCCTCGGCTCCCGCCGTCCAGCTTCACGCCCGGTTCTGCCGCAGAGAGTGAAGCCGGGGGTGCGCTTTCCCTCCGCCTCCATCCCCGATCCCTGCCAGGGCCCCCCCAGTCGGCAACGCGGAGCCCCGGCAAGGGGCTGGTTAAGTGCTTCTCCTGCTGTTTTTCCCTTGCAGGGCTGGGAAGCAGAGACGTGCTGCACTACCCCAGACGAGGCTGCTCCCGGGGCATTTCCGGATGGGAATCTGGCAGCAGAGCTTGTGCTTGGGCCTCATCCAGCCTGAGCTTGTAAAGCCTCACGACCCAGGGAGGAGCCTGCTTCTATCGGGGTGCTGCCAGCCCCGGCACTGGGCCCCCGTTGGGCCCCCCTTCCAGGGACTGGTGGAGTGCTGACTTTCCGTGATGCATGCTGTGAGGGGAAACTGAGGCACGGATCAGGCACAGCTCTGTCTTGGTGTCAGTCCTGCTGCAGAGCATGAAGGGGAAGGAGCCGGGCACGTCGTGCCAGGATTAACTCCTGCGGCAGCCTGGGTTTTAGCGGTCCCAGGGAGCTGGCGAGAGCACAGCTGAGGCACTGCCTCTGGCCGTGCTCCTGCCCTCCTCACCAGCGTGGCCAGTGCTGGGGCTCTGAACGCTGGCACCCCATCGGGTGCCTTCCACCCTGGGGACAGTGGGGGATGCTCTGTGCCACACAGGGACGCAGCTCCAGGCATGGGCACCGTGGCTGGGCACCAGAGCACGGGCTGGCCGGGCCTCTAAGCATCCTCTGCTTGAGCAACTTGTCCAAACAGGTCAGGCTCGGCGAAACAGCCTGAATTTTCCANCACCGCGGGCAGGGAGCGATGCTGGGCGACCTCACCGCATCCCGGCCCTGCAGGGACCACACAGGGTTTATTTTATGAAAGGATGCTCAGGCTCCCCGCCAGCCAGCCACACACCTCCAAACTGCTGCTGGCTCCCACGGCCGCCACTCCTGCCAGGTCCTGCTCCCCGCGGCCGCGCGAGCCTGGGCAGGGGCTGGCAAGTTTGGTGCTGGGCGCCGCGCCCCCATCGGAAGCCTCGGTGCGGCGGTGGGGGAGGACGCAGATAGAAAGATTCCAGTAATCCTGAAAATCCCGAAATCCCAGTGTCCGCGGAAGGGGCACAGTGGGAACTTGCTCCCTACCCCAGCCTTGGCTTCCCCTCGCTGAAGCCCCCGGGTGCCCTCGCCAGGGACAAGACGGTCTCACGTGGCTCCAGCAAAGGCTCCTGTAGCCGCTTCTTAACTGTTCACGGAAGCAGCTCTCGGTAATAAGTTAACCTGGTAATGAGACCTGTTGCCGAGACAGATGCAAATGATTGGGAAGTGCTCATTAGAGGGGATGGAAAGAGGCACTTAGGCCTTGAAAAGCACCCAGCCCTTCCCGGGGCTGGCCCTGCGCTGTATTAGAGCCCATTTTACAATAATTGCTCCAGAGGAGGAAATCTATTTGGATTCATCATAAAGTATTTATTAACAAGAGCTTATTCATAATTTTTGCTGCTCGCCAGCATGGCGCAGCCAGGCTTCCCAGCCTGCTCGGCAAATCCTAGCGAGGCTTCCCCGGTCCCGGAGAGCGGCACCGCCATGCTGGAGGGGGGGAAACCAAGGCACGCTGGGTATGGACAGAGGGAGAGAGAACAGCGGCAGCCGAAGCTCCTGGGAAAGCAGCCGGGGAAGGTACAAGCCGTGCTGGCCGCACACGTGCGCACCCAGCCCCGTGCCGGAGCAGCCCGTGGGGCAGAACAGGCTGTCGCGGCCACGCGCCCCACGGCACCCGGCAGCGGCAGCCGAGCTGCAGTGGGACCGATCCTGCCCCACGCTCGCAAAATCTCTCCTGCGGCCCGTGCTGGGCACAGAGTCGCGGTGCCCAGCGCAGCCCGGCTGCCACCGCCAGCGTGGGTGGAGGTGGAGGCAGGACANCAAGCAGCAAATCTGCCAGTTGCTTTGAAAAACAGCAGGAAGAAAAGCAGCTCTCTTTGCAGCCCCGAGCTCAGGTGCCAGCGCCGCCTGGGCCCGTGCCAGCCGGCACAGCCCTCCCCGGGCAGGCAGCACCGCCGGCAGACCGCGGCTGGGGGTAGCCCAGGTGGGCTGAAGCCGGAGGGGGCCTCTCCCCTGGCACAGTACGTGCCCCAGTCCTGTGCCCATCACCCCACCTCTGGTCTGCTCACATGCATCCTCTCCTCCAGCAACAATTGGTGTTGCCGGTCTGCAGCTTTGCTAAATACACCCCAAACTGGAGAGCCGCGAGCCCAGGGTGCGGGGAAGGGGTAAAGATGCCCTGGGGATGGTACCCAGCAGCGGCACAGCCAGTACCGGTGGGCAGAGGTGCTGGGGAGGGAGACCCGGCAGTGGAAGTGCCCAGGGCCACTCACTGCCTTCCTGCAGCCTCACTTGGCTCCCCCAGGTGCCTCAGTTTCCCCAGGTGCCGTCTCTGCCTGTCTCCTTCGGGACGCGGGAGCCAAAATCTCCGCTGCTTCCCTGGGAGTGATCTCACCTGCCCCCAGAGTCACGCTGCCTTTCCAAAGATGGGGAAACTGAGGCACGGCACCCAGGAGCCCACCCTGCAGGAGATGTATAATGCAAGGGCAGCTGGGAAGGTCTGGGAAGAGGCCTGCGAGCAGCACAGTGGGAGTGCGGAGAGGACACAGCCCAGGGCCAAGGAGACATCCCCCAGCCCCAGCGACCATCCCCTGGACGGCAACACTGGGGCCACGTGGCTTCCCAGCTGAAACCCTCCTGGGGCTCCAAGGAAGGGAAATGTTTTATGGAACTGGAAAAAAAAAAAAGGCTTTGCGAACAAGCCGTGGTGCTGCCAGCTCCTCCACCCGGCCCTGCGTCAGCGTGGGGCCCCGGGGGTGGCCCACTCCCCCCAGCCCCGCTCCTGGCACACGGTGGGGACTGTGGCTACGGGGGCAGCAGGGCTGGCTGGAGCTGTGTCCCGTACCCTAGTCTTCACCCACTCTGGACTCTAGAGTGCCAGCCTGGGAGCTCTCAGGCTATGACACAGTGACAGTGGCAATTTGCACCCCCGGGAGCACAGAGGGAAACTGAGGCAGGAGATGTCGCAGGGCTGGCCGCACCGCTTTCAGCCCAGAGAGGGCAGGCAGCAGGCAGCCCCGGCTCAAGCAGCCCCGGCTCAAGCAGCCCCTGTCAGCACCCAGGAAGCCTGGACTAGGCAGGGGCCCCCCAGCCCCATGGACCGAGCCCGAGGCTCTGAGCCCAGCTTTAGCCCCTGACGTAGGAGGTTTTATTTCCCTCCTGACATATTTTTAGCCCTGCCTGCTCTGTCCTGGCCTTTCTGAAGGGGATTAATCCCCTCCCTCTATCACGCACCATTAAAGGTGTCAGGGGTGCAGAGAGGGGTCCCAAACTCCCTCCTGCGGGTACCTGCTTGGGGCGGGGGGAGGGAATGACGTTGAGGGTGTCTCTGCACTCCGTGATGGGAAGCACCGCAACCGGTTCACGGTGCTCACCCTGCTGCAAATCCAATCCCCGGTGGGTTGGAGCAAGTCACCAGTTAAAAATAGCCCTGGCCTTTCGCTGAGGAGCCGGCAACCTTGTGGGAGGATCGGCCGCCTCCAGGGCCCTGGCAGTGAAGAGTTCACACCCCCCTCCACCAACCCCATCACCTTTGCCACCCTACGGGCATGTCAGAGGTTCAGCCTCTGCTCTGGCATCTCTGAGGCTTCCCCGGGGTTGGGGACACCCTACCAGGACCTTCCATGTAGGGATGGGGAAACTGAGGTACAAGGCGGCGACAGACTCTCCCAGAGAGCAAAGGGAGGGGAGGCCATCCCCAAAGGGTCAGCACTGCCCCGAGCATGGCTGGGTCCTGCACCCTGAGCGCTGAAGGATGCAAATGCCTTAACGGGGTGTGGGGGTTCAGCAGCTCAGCAGAGCCTCCCTGAGGAGCTTCAAAGGCTGAGCCCAGCCAGGTCCTATCTTGGGAGCGATTTGGATGCCTCCTCGGGGGCAGGAGTGCGGGCTGGCTCGCACAAAGAGACTCTGTTCGGGGTGCTGGGCTCCAGAAGTGCCCAGCACAGAGGTTGGTGCTGTGACGAGTCAGCAGCCGGGGCTGGGGGTGAATGCCCTTCTCCTGTGTCAGGTACTGCTCCCCACCTAAACTGAGGCACGGGGTGGCACTGTCCTTGCCTCCCAGACCGATGCTGTAACCGCTAAGTGACACCGCCATACCATGGAGATGGCCGTGCCAACCTGCCTCGTGACGTGGAGTCCACCAGCCACCCACCCCGGGCTACTTGCCCAGGCTGGCCCTGAGCCATCCTCTGGGGGAGTCCAAGGTCCCCGAGTGCGGCTGGGTGCTCTGGGAGTCAATACTCCAGCCATCGGCTCCACGCTGGAGCAGAGGGAAACCAGGCCAGATCCTGCCAGCTTGACGCCACGATGGGGTGCACCGGTGTTCCGGGGGGTGCAGAGCCACCAGCACTGCTGGCCCCGGGACTGGGGGGCCTCCTGCATCCTCTCAGCCTCTGCTTACTACCTGCCCCAGGCCCTTGGGGGCTCTGGAGAGCTGCAGGGTTTGGGGGCTGCAGTGCCTGGAGCGCACGTTACCAGCCTACGCATGCTCGCACGCTCCGCACCGCACGTAGAGCCACAAGCGCCCACAGCGCACCCATGGGTGCCAGGCACAGAAACCCCAGGCACGGGGACCGGCTGAGGACACAAGGTCCTCACCACAGGGATGCCGGGCATGCTCCGGTCGGCCAGCTCCCGTCCCCATCCCCGCATGAGACGCAGCAAGGCTGCGGCTCGGCCTCGGCACTGCTGCCGGCGACTCCCCTCACCGACCAATTCTCCACCGCAAGGCGAGGAGGCTGGTGAGTGCATCCCGGTTCCCTCCGGCGGTACCTCAGGATGCGATGCAGTCATCGCTAATGCATCTGGACTCATTTACGGGGATGAGAAAATGTTTCCAGGTTTCCCACAAAGTCCCATTAAGATCCCAGTTCCACGCTATTTTTAGTGCCCTCATCAACAACGCCTTCCCCAGCCACCTTGGCGCTCCAGGGCCCCGCAGGACTGGCGGGGGCATCCTGGGCATGCGCCTGCCTTTCAGGGGAGCTGAGCTGCACCCAGACCGCGCGGCTGGAGAGGGACAAACCCTGGCCCTACATTCCCCAACCCAGCCGCTTGGTACCCATAGGTGCACTCTCTGGGTGGGGATGCCCCAGCGCAGCTTTTGGATGAAAGCAGCTGAGGAAGGAAACCTGGTGGGAAACAACAGCGAAAGCCGCCCCCGGTTGCTGTGGTGGCCACGGAGCCCCAGGCTGCAGAACCACACTCGCTGCTGAAGATACCGAGGGGACAGCAGCGCCGGGTGATACTCGTCGGGGCCGGGCACATCATCGGCAGCGCACCCCGGCAGGTGCAGGGCCACTACCTGCAGCACCAGCTTGTCACCTTGCGATGGCAGGTGGCTGGTTCAGTCAACATCCCCCCTGCCAGCAAACCCCAGAGCCCCGGCAGCACCTCCACCCAGAGGCAGTGGGTGCCCACGGGGCTCCTGGTGGAGCTGGCCAGGGCGAGCACGGATCCTGCCCTCAGCCCCGTGTCCTCTGGGGCTATCTATAGCCATGACCTCAGTGGGAGCCGAGGCAGTCACCCAGCCACGCACTCTCCCTCCTTGGCACGGCCGCTGCCACAGCCCCCACCTGGTAAAGAGCCGCTGCCAAGCCGAGGCTTTTATCCCATACATTTGCTAATCCGTTGAGATTCAGTGTCAGGGGCTGCCCAGGGCCAGCTCATAAAGGCCATTTCCAGGAGGGGCTCAGCCAAGCGATGGAGAATGTCAGGCGGCAAGGGCAGCCGGCGGTGCCGAGTGTTAACGCTGCTGCGCGACCACGTCCAGCTCCAGGCGCTGGATGAGAGGAGACAAGGGTGACCTGACTCCAAGGAGGTCGAGTAGGTGACGTCCCCACACAGGGAGAGGTCACCTGAGGACACCCCACAGCTGCGCCCCGCAGGCGTCGGGGTCGCAGCCTCCTGCAGAGCCGGGACCTACTTGCTCTCCACCGGCTGCCCGGGGGGAAGTGGGGAAGGGGTGGCCCAGAGGAGGGGAATTTCCCCGGCTTTTTACTCCAACAAACTCCTCGGCTTGTGCAATTAGAGAAATTTGTTTAACAAACTCCCGGGGGAGCGGAGCGGGAAGGTGGGGTGGCGCTCGGCCAGGGGCGCTGCTTGCACAGGCCCGCTCCCTCCCCGCCCGTGCCTTTGATCAGCAGCGCGCTTCGCCGGGGGACAGGAGCCGATCCCTGCAGCCAGACATCGGCCAGATCCGCGCCGCGCAGCNTCTTTCTCATGCTATGCCATTTCCATCAAAAATCCTTTACTCGGCACTTTTCGCCAGCGCTGCTTCATTGATATTCACGCCGCGGCGCTCGCCTACCCTGGCGCACAGGTTACTAAAGGAGATTTCGCAGCGCGGCGTGGGTCACGTTACAGCCCGCGCCGTCTCACTTTCCCCAACTGCCAGGCAGGAGCCAGGGGAGGACAGCAGGGGGGTGCGGGATCCGGCACGTCACAGCTCCCGCCAAACAACTGTGGGACGAAGCAGCCTCGTTGCACCACGGTGGGCAGAGCGGGCTGGCACCGGAGAGCTCTGCGGCGCCCGGCGTGACGGGCGGCTCCCCGGGGAGAGTCAGTAGGTCTCCGGTGATCGGTGTCCCACTGTGCCTGCTGCAAGCTGGGAGCAGCTGGCAAAGAGGGGGCCTGAGCGGCGCTGGCAGAGCTTGGCACTGCCATCACCCTTGCTGCTGGTGCCCAGATAACTCCTGGGTGCCATCCGCTGTGTCCCCAGCGCGACTGTGCCCCCAGGATGGCATCCCGGGACCAGGAGGGAGCAGTGGTGCCTCTCGTTTTGGGGCTAGTTCTAGGCAAGGGGAAACGTCTGGGTGGAAAATCAACGTTTCTCTCTCCATTTTTTTTTTTTTTCCTATGAAAGCAAAAATATTTCTTGGTTTTTCGTGATCAGAAACATGTTGGGGGTTTTTTTTGGACAACAGCCGGTCAAATACCGTTTCCCTGTGAAGGGAATGCAGGGGCCCTTTGCAAGGAGAGCAAAAGCCTTCTTAAAAAACAAGATAAACCCCTCAGTTTTTTTAAAAAAATCCACCTGGCCATGGACTTGAACCAACTCTCGGAGAAGAGGGGTCAGCAGGAGGGCCAGATCCTGGCATTCCCATACTAGGCAGCACAGCCTAAGGGTGCTATGGCCCCTCCTGGAGCAGCGGCAGCAGCCAGGAGGGTGATGCCCACGACGGGCAGTCTGAAGCCCAGACCTGGGGATTTTGCCCAAAATGCTGATTAGAGCTGGCTGCTGGCCGGGGAAGGGAGGATTAATGCGCTTTTAAAGCAGCGGTGAGTTAACCAAGAAATCAATCCTTGGCAGGGGCTGGCCTGCGGGTCTCTCGGCGCATGAGCGCTGCCGCACCTGGGCCGTGGGATCCCTTCCCAGCTCTTCTCCAGGACTTGGGAAGCACCGGGCCTTGGCGGCCAGTGCAGGGCGCTGGGTCCTGGCCAAGCTGGCACAGCGTGGCGTGGCTGTGGGGGATGCCTGACTAGGGCTGACATGACGGACGGCGAGCCAGACGCCTGCCCGGGTGCGAACCAGGCCCTGGGATGCCCGTGGGGACCCTGTGCAACCCTGTGTCCCCCCCCACATCTCAGGGGGTGCATCCCCTCCCTGAGGGTGATACTGTCTCAGGATGCCCAGCTGGCCACAGCAGGGAGGCAGCCTGAGCTCAGGCTCTTGTCTTGTGCCAACTTGGTGCATCCAAAGCCTCCAAAGGTGCTTTGGTACCCAAACCCCATGTGGGTTTGTCACTGGGCACCTCTAGCCCCCCATGAGGCCGTGCCCTTCTCAGGCTCAGCCCTACCAGCAGCCCCCAGCTGTGCTGTGGGGATGTCACTGGTGATGCCACACAGCGCTGGCCCAGCCTGGCAGAGCTGAGCACCCACTGATGCCCTGGCTACTCCCCATCACCTTCACCGCCCTGCCCAGCACACCCCAAGGTGCCACTGGAGAAATCCTTGCCCCATGGGTCCCTGAGGTCCAGATCACACCCCTACCACCCTGAGGCCCTGCCTGCACCCCCGGCTTGGGTGCAGAGACTAGGGGGATGGCAGCCCCACCGGCCTCCTCCCGCGAGCACTCAGCCCCCCTGGCAGCGCTCCGTGCCAGCACTGCCATCCTTGCGCAGGAAGAGCCACAGCACGGCTGGAGGCGGCAGGCAGCGAGCCAGCCTCCCAGTGAGATATTTTACCTCCTCGCCAGCCCTCCCTTCTTCCCCTCCAGCAAGGGATCCCAGAGAACACTCCCCATCGCCGCCACTGCCACCAACCCTGCCATCCAAGGCTCGGCTTGTCCCTAGGACAGGTGCAGCCACGCCACGAGTGACGAGGGAGCACAACGGGCACCCCTCGGACTGCAGGGAAGGGTCCAGGGGCCAGGCACAGGGAAGGCTGGCTCAGGCAGCGCCGGGCAAGGAAAGCTGGCAACAGGCAGGGACCTGCCTACATCACCCCCAAAGGCAGGGGACGCTGTCCCCGGCTTTCCCTCTGGGTGAGACACCCAACGCCAGGCCCTTCCCGCCGCGCACAGCCCTGGACCAGGATAAATCTCTCGCCGCCATCGTGGCAGTTTTCCCCAAGGCTCTTGGGCCCTTCGCACTGGGGCTGCCGAGGGCTCCCGGGGAGCTGCCTTCACACTCTTGGCTGCTCCTCACCAAGAGGAGCTAGGCCAGCCCTCGGCACAGCTCCGAGCCTCGCGGCGCCAGCACTGCCTCATCCACACCCCATCACGCAGGCCACGCTGCAGCCACCTCTGCAAGAGGGGAAAAACCGCCGGGTCAAAGCAGGCTCAGGCTACAGCTCCCGTCATCTGTTGCAGCCCACTCAGGCTTGGGGGGATAAAAAGGTATCAAAGGGAGCTATTCGCTGCTTGCTCCAAGGTAGCCGGGCAGTGAGCTCGGCCCTGCTGGCTGGGCTTTGTTCAGCGAGCCGCAAAAGCGCGCACATGCTTGCAGAGCTGGGCACACAGCAGGTTCACTCCCTGCCCCGGTACGGAGGGAAACACAGACAGGGAGGGAACTGTGGGCAGGGAGGGAAGCGCAGACAGGGGCAGAGCTGCCCAGGAAGGTGAATTACTGGCGGACACCTTGGCACGTCGGAGGAGGGCGAACGATTTATTGTGCGAGGCCCCAGCCAAGTTCAAGGTGATGCGGTGGAGAGTGGCACAGCGCAAGCGCTGCCACCCGGCCGCTCAGCTCTCACCCGACATCCTCTCTTGTGCTGCAGGCCTTACCCTGCTTGCCACCCCGCATGCCCACCCCAGCCCTCTGATCCGGCCTCATAAACTGCACTTAAACCAGGATCCGTTTCTCCCAGGTGAGGATTTCAGATCAGAAGCAGCAGAGTCTCCAGCAGCAGCGCGCCACAAGGCTAGCTGGGGCAGGCGGGCACGGCACGGCAGGCGCCTCGCGGGGAAAGCGAGGATCTCCCGAAGGCTGCATTTAAAGAACGGTCTCATTGTTTTTCCCGAACAATACTCAGCAGATGGGAGAATTGAAAGTGTGTTGCAACCTTCCCTCTCTCCCCCCGCCGTGCCCGGCTTGCTGCTCCCATCCTCTGGCAGTGGATCTGAGCTCCCGGCTGGAAACCAGTTCGCTGGAGCTACTGGTGGAGGGAGCGAGCACCAGCGCTCCCCTCTCTCGCTGAAAAGCGGCAGCGCTTTCAGGAAGGAGGTTTGCCAAAGGATGCCCAGTGAGCTGTGGCCAGCAGGCAGCTCCCTGCTACGGCCACGTGCCCGAGCCAGTGGTGGCAGCCGGGTGATGTGCAGAGCCAGCCGGCGGTGGCCGGGGAGAGACGAGATCCCCCTCGGCACCTGGGAGTTGTGGCTGCGACCGGGCCACGTGGCCTCAATGCCTCTTGCGGCCCAGCTCCGTACTTTGGGCACCGTGACGTGCCCGTTTCCACAGGTGCCGACGGTGTTCGCTGGTAAAGAGGTTCGTGCCAGCCCGGTTTGGCTGGGCTGCTCCCTGGTGCCCCCAGGATCAGGTACCACCAGACAAAGCCCGCACAGGGTTTCACGCCTGGCCGCTGGCTCTCGGTCAGGCAGCGTGGGCGCATCGCCTCCGCACCGAAACCGGTCTCCAAGGATGCATCTGAGCAAAGCGCTGGGAGACGGGTGTCCCACCGGGGTCCAGCTGGAGACCCTCTCCCCTCTCCTGGGCCCCAGTGGATGCATGGGGCCCAGGAGAGGGTCTCTGGCCAGACCCCAGTGAGACACGCAGCTTCCACCACTCCAGCTGCCTTTGAGACCGGCTCCCATCTCGCCTCGCTCCCAGCCTACAGGTACCAGAGTGGGGGGCTCGAGGAGTGCCAGGGCGACTGTTAGGTGACAGAGACAAGCCAGAGATTTGCAGGAGCATCACAAGACATAAAATTTGCACATCTTCCTTCCCAGAGCATCCCGAATCCCCCCCTGCCAATCCCGCTGCAGATCAGGAGTGAGGGATAACCGTTACGGCTCTGGAAACACCGCCGGCTTCTCATGCTCCAAGGGACACACGTGCGGGGCCAGCGGCGGGTGCTTAGCGCCAGGCTTATTTTGGAGTCCTGGCAGCCAGAGCTTCCATCGCTTCCCCATGGGCAGGGTGAGGCCTCATGTGTGGCAGCAGTGCCGGTGCCGCTTCCCTGCTAATCCCGGCAGCTCCCTCTTGACTTCCTGGCCAGTCCCCGAGAGGGGACAGAGGTGAGCTGGGGGAGCGTGAGGAAGTCCCCAGGCAGGGACAGGGAGCTGAGGGGGCACCCTCCTTGCCTAACAAGAGACTTGGCCGAGGCCCTGGCCGGGAGCATGTCACGGATGATGCCTTTGCCAGGGCTATTTTGGTGCTGCTGGGCAGAAAAGCCCCAGCTTGGCCCAGCTCTGGCTGGGAAGGGTAGCTGCCCGAGCAGTAGCCAGGGTCTGAGCGGCCGTGCTGGACTCAAGGGGCCGGTGGTGGTGGAAGGGAGATGCGCGAAGGCAGAGTCAGGGCGGCTCCCGCGCACGTTCCAATGTATCCACATCACCATCCGCGGCTCGCAAGCCTCCCCACCGAGCGGGTGGGATGGGAATGGCTCGGCTGTCGGCGGGGGAGCAGTGGGGGGGCTGGATCCGGTAGGTGCAGACAACGTCTGATCCCATCCGCGTTGGGCTGGATTGGAGCTGAGGCTACGCCAGGGCAAGGGGGGGAAGCGGAACCTTCCCCGCGTGAAGGCGGCGGGGCGGAGGCCGGGATCCGCGAAGGAAAAACCAGCTCCCCCCCCGTCGGCAGGGCGAAGCACTGGGAACAGCATGGGTTTGTGAGCAGAAGGGCTCCTGCCAGCCCCAGCCCGGCCAGCCAGCGACCACACGGCTTCCCACATCAGACCAGCACTGTTAGCTGGCAACAACAGGCTCTGCCAACCCAGCGCCGGCCGGAGACTGGGATGATAGGGAGGCGGTGGGACCCCCGAGAAGGACTGAGTCAGGGTGGGAGAGGAGGGACAGAAACGAAAGAAAAAGAAAAAAGAAGAATAAAAAAAAAAAAGAAAAAAAAGTAAAATAGAAAAGAAAAGAATAATAGAGAAGAAAAAAAAGAGAAGGAGAATAGAAAAGAAAAAAGACAGATTGAGGTGTGACTCTTGCCAAGTCAACCACACGACGGGGAGCACCATTGCCAGGGTCATTTGAGCAGCCCCAGCGCTGCCCACCTGTGCCCGAGCCCGTGCCCAGCTCAGGGCTCATAGCCAGGCTGGTTCCCATGCCCGTGCCCGTGTCGTCACCGGCTTCACACGCTGCACTGAACCCAGCGAGAGCCAGGGTCGAGGCCGGACCCCACGGACCCAGCACAATGCAGGTGTCACGGCGCTGCCGAAGGGACCCCCCAAAACCTGCACAGGGCAGCTGAGTCCAAGCCTGTGAGGTGAGGCCGGATCCCGCCCGCAGGTCCGGCCCAGGGGGTGAGGTCTGGCAGGAGAATCCCCGGTGCGGGCAAGGGGGGTCCAGCGGCAGCACTGCTCCCGCCACAGCAGAGCCCCCGCGGGGTGCGGCACGAGG
This sequence comes from Baryphthengus martii, assembly GCA_013396935.1. NCBI lineage: Eukaryota > Metazoa > Chordata > Aves > Coraciiformes > Momotidae > Baryphthengus > Baryphthengus martii. The sequence goes on along the minus strand of VWZK01021602.1, from coordinate 232 downwards.
CTGGATTTGGAGTGGGCAGCGGCTGCCAGCAGGGAAGAGGTTACAAGCTGAAGGGGGGGAGAAGCAGCCTGCTCAATAATTAAATAAATATCAGCGATCAATAATGACAGAGCAAAGGCAGAGCCGCAGCGGTTGTGCTGCGGGCAACGGGGGGCTTTCCTAAAGTCTCCCCGCCGCGGCCATACTGGTTGTCGGCGGGGAGACTTCAGGGACGCCCCCTTTGCCCGCACCA
>VWZK01021601.1:0-13832 GCA_013396935.1 Baryphthengus martii | reverse complement strand
GGGGGTGTCACCGGGGCTGTGGTGAAGACAGGATGAGGTCTGCTGGGGTTTGTGGCGAAGGAGGGTGTGAGGAAGCTCTAAACCTGCAGATTTGGCTGCTGCTTGACGTTTGAGGTGCAGCTGAAGAGGTGGGACGGAGCAAAGTCCTCTAGAAATGTCTCCATCACCTCCCTCCGGTGACCTGGACCTCCCCCCCACCCCGCCTCTGCCTCCCTCCCTCCAGGTGACACAAACCCAAACCCAAACGTTCCTCTTCCTCTTCCCTGCTTTGTCCTTTTTGAGCGTCTGGTGGATCGGATGAGACCTTTGGTGGACCTTCCTGATGGGAAGACCCACCAGAATTATCTTCTGTCATTCTGGGAGCTGCTGGTGGCAGGTCCCGGTGCTGGTTGTGACGTTGAGCGATGTCTGGATGGGTTCCGACCACGTGAGGTGAGGTCTACAGCCAAGGCTTGGGTGGAACTCGGGCTCCTACCTCCGTTTGGTGGAGGATTAAACATCTACGAGACCTTCAGGGACCAGCGCAAAGGGCCAACCATCAGGGATAAAACACCTTGTTAATTAATGGACCTTTTTAATTAATTTCTGCCCGAGAGTCACCTCAATGTTCACAACTGGAGCAAATTCTTCTCCTGCGCACAGCTTGGGCAACGTGTTTTGACCGAGGGCTGTGTCCCTGGGGCTGGAGATGGAGAAGTTGGGTCCTCAGGGCTCTGGAGACCTTCTTTCAGAGGCTGGAGATGCAGCTGAGGTGGTGCTGAGTCAAGGGACACCGTTTTAGGCCGATTCTCCGCTGCCGTGGGCGGGGGGGACAGACGATTCGCTGTGGTCCTTGCCGTGGATCCCACCCGGCACCTTGGAACATTTCTTCGGTTTGGCAACAGGTCCTCCAACTGTGAGGGCTCCTGGACGTCTCCTTCACAGCACTTGTGAAATGCCGTGGTCTTCTACCGGGGTATGAAGTCCTTCAACCTGGCCAACTGGACTCGCTTTCCTGCAAACCAGACATAGTGATGGATCCACAGGTGGTGTTGAACCATCTCTGAAGAGAAGAGATGGATCCACAGGTGGTGTTGGACCATCTCTACAGGGAAGAGATGGATTGGTGGATGTTTTTGGATCATCTCTGAAGGGAAGAGATGGATCCATAGGTGATGTTGGACCATCCTTGCGGAGGAGAGATGGATCCATAGGTGGTGTTCGACCATCTCTGAAGAGAAGAGATGGATCCACAGGTGGTGTTGGACCATCTCTACAGGGAAGAGATGGATTGGTGGATGTTTTTGGATCATCTCTGAAGGGAAGAGATGGATCCATAGGTGATGTTGGACCATCCTTGCGGAGGAGAGATGGATCCATAGGTGGTGTTCGACCATCTCTGAAGAGAACAGATGGACCCACAGGTGGTGTTGGACCATCTCTACAGGGAAGAGATGGATTGGTGGATGTTTTTGGATCATCTCTGAAGGGAAGAGATGGATCCATAGGTGGTGTTGGACCATCTCTGAAGAGAAGAGATGGATTAATGGATGTTTTTGGATCATCTCTGAAGGGAAGAGGTGGATCCATAGGTGGTGTTGGACCATCTCCACAGAGAGGAGCCTCCATGAGGGTCACAGAGCTCCATGCCTTGGTGGGGGCTTCCAAACCCCCCCCCCAGATGGCCCAAAGCCCACTTAGTGCCTCCTAATCCCGACATCGTGGTTAACGGGCACCACGCAATGGAGCCGGTGGTTCTCTTACCGATCTGCAGGAGGAGGTGGATGCTCAAAGCCAGAACCAGGAGAGAGAGAACCACCAAGGCCAGGCTGACGGACACTCCCAGTCCTGAGAAAAAAAAACAGCGGGGGGGGGTGGTGGTGGTGGTGGTGAGGAGCACTGGGTCCCACAGGGCCAGGGGTGGGGGTGAAACCAAGCCCTGGACCGTCCCCACCGTGTCCTGGGCTGTTTGGATCAGTTTTGGGCATGCTGGGGATCCTCTGTGTTGGTGGGAAGGGATCTCCAGAGCACTTGAGATAGAAGCTCCCCTTATTTTGCTGGCCAGGCTCCTCCTGATGAAGCCCCATGTTTATTTTCCTTCCATAGAATCATCCAATCATTTTGGTTGGAACAGGCCTTGAAGATCGTTGAGTCCAACCATTCCCCCATTCCCAGACCCCTGTCCCTCAGCACCACATCTCCAGGGCTTGGAAACCCCTCCAGGGATCCTGGGGACTCCAGCCCTGCCCTGGGCAGCCTGGGACACACCTGGACAACTCTGCAGGGCAAGAAATTGTTCCTCAGCTCCAACCTAAACCTTCCCTGGGGCAACTGGAGGCCAATTCCTCTTGTCCTGGTGCCTGTTCTTTGGGAGCAGAGCCCGACCCCACCAGGCTCCAAGCTCTTGAATTCCAGGCAGTTGTGGAGAGCCAGAAGGTCTCCCCTGAGCCTCCTTTTCTCCAGGCTGAACAAGCCCAGCTCCCTCAGCCGCTCCTCACCACACTCCTGCTCCAGACCCTTCCCCAACTCCGTTGCCCTTCTCTGGCCACGCTCCAGCCCCTCCAGCTCCTTCTTGGAGCCCAGGATTCCAGGGAAGGCCTCGCCAGTTCCCCGTCCAGGGGGACGGTCCCTGCCCTGGCCCTGCTGCCACCCCAGGGCTGACCCGGCCAGGATGCTGGTGGCCTCTTGGCCACCTGGGCACTCTCTGGCTCATCTTCAGCATCCTGTTGACCAACCCTCCCCAGATTCTTTCCCACCAGGCACTTTTCAGACGCTCTGCCCCAACCTGGAGCATCTCAGGGGGTTGTGGTGACCCAACGACCCTTGGCCTCGTTGAAGGGAATGATGGGAAGGTGAAGGGCAGCAGGTATCTCAGCTGCTTTGCGGTAAAGGTCTGGTCTCCCCAGGAAGGAAAAATGAAGAGTTTCCATTTGCAGGGTCTGGCCAAGTTGAAGTTGGCAGCGTCACTGGTGCCACCTTGGAGCTTGGAAACCGGGATATTTGGGCCAACTTTATCCAGAAAACCAGGGACACTCACCTCCAGGTGGCAGCTCCGGGCTGGTAGCAACGCTGCTGTTCCTTGGGTCATCCTTCCCACCTGGACAACAAAGAAGTGGAGGAGAAAGGTCACCCCAAAATTGGTCAAGACCCATAGGAAGTGATCCTGTAAGGACCTGCAGTAAACCAGGAGCATCCCTGCAGTGAACTGGTCTTGATGGTCAAGACCCAACTGAGGTGACCTTGTAAGGACCTTCACTAAACCAGGAGCATCCCTGAAGTGGACTGGTCTTGCTGGTCAAGACCCAACTGAGGTGACCCTGTAAGGACCTGCTGTAAACCAGGAGCATCCCTGAAGTGGACTGGTCTTGCTGGTCAAGACACAGCAAGGTCCCACAGTAAACCAGTAGTGTCCCTAAAGTGGACTGGTCTTGCTGGTCAAGACCCAACTGAGGTGACCCTGTAAGGACCTGCAGTAAACCAGTAGTGTCCCTGCAGTGGACTGGTCTTACTGGTCAAGACCCAACTGAGGTGACCCGGTCAGGACCTGCTGTAAACCAGNGCTGGTCAAGACCCAACTGAGGTAACCCTGCAAGGCCCTTCAGTAAACCAGTAGTGTCCCTGCAGTGGACTGGTCTTGCTGGTCAAGACCCAACTGAGGTGACCCGGTCAGGACCTGCTGTAAACCAGGAACGTCCCTGCAGTGAACTGGTCTTGCTGGTCAGGACGCAGCAAGGTCCCACAGTAAACCAGGAACGTCCCTGCAATGGACTGATCTTGTTGGTCAAGACCCAACTGAGCTGACCCTGTCAGGATCTGCAGTAAACCAGTAGTGTCCCTGCAAAGGACTGGTCTTGCTGGTCAAGACCCAACTGAGCTGACCCTGTCAGGACCTGCTGTAAACCAGGAGCGCCCCTGCGGTGGACTGGTCTTGCTGGTCAAGGCCCAACCACGTTGACACTGCAGAGACCTTGAGTCCCTGCAAGTTGGACCAGTGACTTCTGGGGTTTCTCAAGGGCTGTCCCTCACATGGGGCAGGATCACCCTCCCTGTGTCCTTCTCCACTCACCCCTGGTGGTCAGGAGCCACGGGACACTCAACCTCGAAACCATGAGCTGCCCGAGGCGGCTGCGGCGCTGGTACCCACAGGAGTAGGTGCCTCTGCTCTCCATGGAGAGCTGGATGGTGAAGGTGGAGGTGAACTGCCCTTTTCCCACTGGCTTGTTTGCCAGCTCCACCCCATTCTTGCAGAAGAAGACGTGGGTGATGGGGACACCGGAAAAAACGATGCACCGGGCAAGAATCAAGTCACCTTCTTGAGCTGAGGAGGTGTTCAGAAGGAGAACTGGTGGGGAAAAGTCACCTGGAAGAGTAAAGAGACACGGTGTTGTGATGATGTGGAGACGAGCCCTGGTGAGCAACGGATTTTCAGCTCTCCAGGCTCAGCCGTTGACCTTGTAGCTGCTGTTGGGTGGAAAGGACAAGTTGAAGGGTGGGTGGAAAAAGGAAAGAGGTGGAAAGAGCCTGGTTTTCAGTCAGCTGATGACTCAAGATATTTGGACTTCTACCTTGAAAGGAAACACCAGCCCCAGGATCAGAGCTGCCTTTTTGGACACCTCAGGATCAGGAGACACCATCCAAAGGACAAAAGGTGGACCTGGAGGGTTTTTTCCAACCCCCCCTTTTGTCTGCACTCACCTGGGGAGCTGCAGGTCTCCGATTCCATCCCACCAGCACCTGTGTGGGACAGCAGAAGGGATTGGTCTGAGATGGTCCTGCTGGTCTAGAAAAGGACAGCTTGTAGAGGACATCTCTTTGAGGTTGGAGCTGCAACCTTGGGAAAGCTTGCAGGGGATGGGCAGAGTTTCCTGCAGACCTTGGCATGAAGGAGGTCACAGATCACCAGTGGGGAGCAAAAGGGGATTTTGGGTGATACCTCATCCCTTCAGGTGACACCTCATCCCTTCTTGCCCATCCTGGGACAACCTCACCGTGCCTGGACCTCAAGAGAGACCAACCCTGTTCTCATGGATGTCTTGAAGCTCGTGATTCCCCCTGTGGGAGTTGTCACCTTAAGACTCCCACTGACCAAAGGTTGTCCACAACCTGCTGCAGCAGAGCTGGACCTCCAGACCCTCCAGAAAGCCCATCCTGTGTTCTCAGACTGTTGGACTCCTTAGAAGTCACTCCAGGAACTCCCAATTTTGGCTCTCAGGCTGACACTTCAACTTCTTCTCTCTCTGGAGACTTCCCAAGGGGACCGTTTACAACCCACCCCACCTCATCCTACGGTGCTGCCCCCGCAACTAGGACTCTCCAGATGACCCTTCAAACACCCTGCCCGGCCACCTACCTGCCACCCAGCCCAGCAAGAGCAGGGTACCCACAGCCTGGCCTGGCCAGCTCCTCACCATGCTCATCTGCAGGCAGCTCCGAGCTCCTCAGCACCGAGCTGCAGGAGAAAGGGGAAGCTGAGGCTGGTTTCCTCCCTGTGACGCATCCCCCCGGGGCACGACCCAACACCATCTTCTTGAAGAATCATAGAATTGTCAGGATTGGAAGGGACCTTGAAGATCATCGTGTTCCAACCCCCCTGCCATGGGCAGGGACACCTCCCACTAAAGCAGGTTGCCCAGAGCCCCATCCAACCTGGCTTTAAAAACTTCCAGGGATGGGGCTTCCACCACCTCTCTGGGCCACCTGTTCCAGGGTCTCACCACCTTCATGGGGCAGAACTTCTTCCTAACGTCCAATCTAAATCTCCCCTCCTCTAGTTTGGATCCATTCCCCCTTGTCCTACCCCTACCCAACATCCTAAATAGTCCCTCCCCAGCTTTCTCGTCGGCCCCCTTCAGATCCTGGAAGGCCACAAGGTCTCCTCGCAGCCTTCTCTTCTCCAGACTGAAGAACCCCAACTCTCTCAGCCTGTCTTTGTGGGAGAGGTGCTCCAGCCCTTGGATCATCCTCGTGGCCCTTCTCTGGCCACGTCCCAGCACGTCCAGATCTTTCTTGGAATAGGGGCTCCAGAATTGGACGCAGGGCTCCAGGTGGGATCTCACGAGAGCCGAGTAGAAGGGGAGAATCCCCTCCCTTGACCTGCTGGCCACACTTCTGGAGGAGGAGAAAGCAAGAGGACGGGACGGGCAGGATGGGTGTTGCCGCGTTGGGTGCTTGCAAACCGGGCGGCAGCACCGGGTGTCTTCCTCCCCCACCCCATAAAGGACCCCGGAAGAGGCTTCCTCGTCGGGATGTTTTGCACCGTGTTTGTGGGTGCCCGTTTTTAGGTGGCCCGGGACACATTACGAGTGTCCCTTGTGGGACACGTCATCTTCTAGAAGGTTTCCAGCATCGCTGGGGGAAAGACCAACTCCTCCTGGTTTTCTCTACAGCCTCAGCTCTGGAAATTCCCGTAACGTCCACGCCTTGCGGCACAAACACGCAACACCCTCTTGACATCGCTGGAAATACCAGAATTTCCTAATTTCTCCTTTTTTTTTTTTTTTTTTTGGGGTGTCTTTCAGACACCAGACGGACCCGTGATCCATCTGCCGGTGCGGAGGTGCTTCTCCAGATGCCCTGGACTTGTGAGGGTGCCAAGGTTTAGGGAAATCCAAAGGAGATCTCCAGAGGTTGGAGACGCTTTCCCCTGCTACGCTCCAACCTTGGAGCTCCACTACCTCAGCTTGATTAAACCAACCCTGGAGCTCCACCGGCAGGCGTTCTGAGACTTGGCCAACGTGGAGCCGAGGCTTGTAAAACCTCCGTCTGCCCAACGTGCAGTGGGAGAAAGGTCTTTGGGCCACTCTCCTCGGAGCGCACATGGATGGAGAAGGGTCCACGTGGTCCTGAGCGCAACCTCGCCTGGTCCACACCCTCCCAAACCCTCCCCATTTGCTGCACAACCTCTGGGTTTAGTGGGCGTTGGATTCACCTGGTGGGGATCCATCACTCCCTGCTGGGTCGAGCTGTCTAGGTGGGGCAGGCATGAAGATGACATCCACCAAGGAGAAGCAGCTTTGTCTCTGAAGCCAGAGGGGTGCACACACCAGAAAATCGACAGAGAGAAACCCCTTTTCTCCCCTTTCTCTCCTCTCCCGCCCGTTTCCTTTCTCACGCCGCTCGCTTTCCGTTTCCTTTTCGGAGATATATTTGGATTTCCTGCTCCGTGAGGTTCCTCTTCTCCGCTCACCCAAGGGTGGAACGTGACTTGAGGAGGGTTTTGGCTTGAGGGGGGAGCGGAGCAGCCCCCTCGCATGCTGCTCGACAAAAGCACGGCTTCTTTCCTCCCACAGCTATTTTTATTTTTAACCCGGTAAAACCGACGACGAAAGCCCAGGGTTTCGAATTGTAGACTCAGAATGGTTCGGGTTGGAAGGGATCTTAAAGATCATCCTGTTCCAACGCCCCTGATGTGGGCAGGGACACGTCCCGCTCGACCAGGACCAACCAAGGACCAACCAACCTGGTCTCGAACACTTCCAGGGATGGAGCATCCACAGCTTCCCTGGGCAGCCTGGGCCAGGGTCTCACCACCCTCAGAGGGAAGAACTTCTGCCCAATTTCTCATCTCAATCATCTCCCCTCTTCTGGTTTGAAGCCACCACCTCTCCTCCTGTCACTACAAACCCCTTGGAAAAAGAACCTCTCCAGATTTCTTGTCGGCCCCCTTTAGGTCCTGGAAGGCCCCCGGAAGGTCTCCCTGGAGCCTTTTCTTCTCCAGGCTGAACAACCCCAACTCCCTCAGCCTGACCTCCCAGCAGAGATGTTCCAGCCCTCTGAGCATCTTCGTGGCCTCGTCTGGACCTGCTCCAACAGCTCCACATCCTTTTTCTCTTTCAGAGAGGGGTTTGGGGGATTGTGGCAACTTGAGGCTGAGCTGGGAAGCTGGAACCTGGTGGGATGAAGGCACCTGAGCTACAGTTTGATCTCTTCTGGCTCCACCCCTCTGTCCAGAGGATGCCGTTGACCCCGTCAGTCCTTGCCCTACGTGGCCGTGGGGTGCACGATTGCCTGGAGTCCCCCCCCCCATCAGGGATGCAGGATTTGTGCAAGAGGGTGAAGCTGATTTGGGACAATTTGAAGGGGTCAAAACTCCCATCCTGGCTTCTCCACCACCCTGTTGTGGATGCTCCATGAGTCTGGAGAAGGATATGAAGGGGTTGGATGCCGGAAGGTGGGAAGGATGGGGTGGATCATCAGTGGGTGGGCACCAGAGATGTGTGAATACTCAGGGCATGGGTGGAAAAGGTGGAGCAGGACTCCTGGAATGAAGAAGGTTAAAGAGTTGGGAGGAAAAAAACCCAGAATGGAGAAATGATTGATCTTAGAGTCATCAAATCATTTTGATTGGAAGAGACCTTGGAGGTCGTTGAGTCCAACCTTTCCCCCATCCCTGCCAGGGCACCTCTGATCCCTGTTCCTCACCATCACATCTCCACGGCTTGGAAACCCCTCCAAGGATCATGGGGACGCCAGCCCTGCCCTGGGCTGCCTGGGCCAGGCCTGGACAACCCTGGAGATGGAGGAAGAAATTGTTCCTCATGCCCAACCTACGGCAACTTGAGGCTGGTTCCTCTTGTCTCTTGACTTGAGAGCAGAGCCCAACTCCCCCAGGCTCCAAGCTCCTGAATTCCAGGGAGTTGTGGAGAGCGAGAAGGTCTCCCCTGAGCCTCCTTTTCTCCAGGCTGACCAAGCCCAGCTCCCTCAGCTGCTCCTCGCAAGACTTCAAGTCTGAGCCAGTGTCCTTGGTCCACAGTGCTCTCAAAACTGGCTTTGGATTTAGGAGAATTTCAGACCTTCCAGGTTCACCCACCTGGAGCAAGAAACCCACCCAAGATGAGTTTGGGGTTGAAGTCAAACAAAGAGGCACAACACAGCACAGCGTCATGGGCAGGAAGGGGGGAAAGAGGGTAGAGACCCACCCCACGATCAGAGGCTCATGAGCAGAGCCGGAGGTGATGCCTCCTGCCTGCTTTTGTCCCCTCACTTGGACATTTTGAGCTACTGCTGTTTCTAGTTGTGCTCCTGGCCCAGTTCCACCCCAGCAGAGCATGGTGGGGACGCACGTCCTTGGGGAGGAGCGGTTGGGTGGGTGCTGGTGAGCTGGGGGTGGGCGAGAAACCTCATTTCTAAATATAAGAGCCGCTGCTGCAGGCACGAAGCGGCCGCGTGGTCACCTTCTGAGCGTGCAGAGCGAGCGGGAGGAGAGAGCAGAGGTGGGAAAGGGAGGGCTTTTTTTAGAGCGAGGTCACTCGAGGCCCGGCAGCTGCAGCCAAGAGCGGTGGTTGGGCTGAGCCCACCCTGCACGATGGGATCCGCTCTCCTCGAAGGGAAAGTCCCAAGGGGTCAGGCTCTTGAAGATCCCTCGAAAAGCCACGAGCATCCCCCTGCACTCGTTTTGGTTTTTTTTTTTGGTCCATTGTTTCCTCTCATTTGGAGGAAGCTCCCGAATTTCCACGTGTCTTCTCCTAGGCAGACATGCTTGCCCCACGTGCAATGCACAGGTAGGAGCCTGGGGCATCACGGGCACCTTCTGGGTTTACAGCTTGTCTCTGCACCTCCTGTACGGCTTCTGCTCATCTCCACGGGCCCAGAAATCCCGTATCAGCAGCTAAACCCCATCCTCTCCCGTGCAGACAGAGACGTTGCCGCCGCAGTCCTGCTCCACTGCTTGACTTGGCCGCCACACCTGCTCCCCAACGTTCCCACCTACCAGAAAACCCTCTTGGAGATGCCGTTCCTCTGCTGCTCTCCTGGTTCCCAGGCTTTTAATATAGAGCACTGGGTCTTCCCAGAGCCAGGAGTCCGCTCTCTTAGCAGGGTGACTTGTGTAGCACTGGCTGTGGGGGTAACTGGGTTGATGGGTGGTCCCTGACATGGGTCTTGCCGAAGCACGGAGAGCAGGAGGGGCTGCTTGCTGGGACCCGCCTCGATCCCACGGCAAGAACAGACCTCGGGGCGCTCAGCCCCACCCCCCGGCCAGGGGAATCGAGCCAGGACAGGCTCCGAGAACAGTCCAAGACACTGAGCGAGGCTCAACAGGGGAGCACCACCAGACTTTGAAGCTCCTCTCTGTGTGAAGACGCCTCCGACCACACGTGGGCTGTTCCTGGGCTCAACGAACCCCCCCGAGCGGATCCCTCTCGTGCCGCGGCCTCGGCCGCTCAGAAAACGGAGCCCACCCGCTCCGGCCAGCGATGGGGAAGGGGCCGTAGGGTCCCCCAGCTGGGGTGGCCATGATGGATCTACCCACTCTTGCCTTGTTGTTGTTGGGTGAGCTGGAGAAGGGCCTGTCTGTGGGGCAGCGGTGGGGCTGCCGGGCTTCGGGACGCGGGCGCTTCGCTTTGATGGGACCTGGGTTCAATAAGAGGAGAGGGTTCAAATAACCTGTGTTCATTCCGTGCCGGGAAGGTCTCTGATCAGGCCTCTCCGACCTGAAATTTTCTGCAAGAAACACCTTTTGGGGTAGGGGCACCAGCTTGACCAGACACCGGCACCACCCTCCATTTTTAGCAGACCCTTCATCACCTCCTCGATGTTGCAACAGCCGAAGGGGGATGTCCGGCCGCTTTGTTTTCATTTTAATTTTCCTGAAGAGCACCCAGAGAAATGCTCTCGTGGGACATGTGTGGACAGGGAGGATGGACAGAACTTTGTCATTTTTATCCTCTGGAATTAAAAAGAAAAATCCCTTTCCTTGGGGTGATAGCGACTGTCCTGTTGGGTGCAAAGAAGCTTTCTGCCTGCAGTGCTCCGTGAGCGGTGCGGGTGGGGAGGTGCCACTTGGGACGTTGGGTGGTTCTTCACTGGGAGACCTTCACTGGAGGGATGCAGAGCTCTGAAATGGGTAAGGTGGGGCAGAGCAGGGAGACAAAGGGGCAAAGACACCTGGGGAACGTGGAGAACCCAGAAGAGAAGCCCTGCCTGCCACCGTGAGAATGTGGGGTCGTGGGTGAGCTGAGGTCACCCACCCAGAGCCACAATCACACCCAGAACGAGCTTGGAGGGTGTCAAGGAGACCCAGGAGATGCAGGATGAAGAGAAAAATATGAGAAGGTGCCCAACCAGCAAAGGACTCAGCAGTGGGGACCTGGGCAGAGACACATGGGTGAGCTGGGTCGCTGTCCCTCTAACCCAAACCTTCTCTGCCCCATGGTGCAGGTGCCACTGTGACCTCCCAGGACATCTGCAGCTCCCCGGGTGATGGTGAGCACAGGGATGGGGCCACAAATGGAGGTGTGGAAGCGGTGGAGATGAGAAAGGAGGGAGGGGTTTAGATCCCCGGGTGCAAGGTCTCGGAGAAGAGACTCTTCCCTCCCCAACCCAGAGCATTTGGCAACTCCTCATCACAACCTTCCTTCCAGGTGAGCTCCAGGCTCCTCTCCTGAGACTCAGCTTACTTTCTGCTCAGCCTGGAGACAGAGTCCTGGCCCGTTGCTCCATCCTGAGGGGGTCACCTGCTACCCGCATTGTCTTCTGCAAGGATGGGCTGGAGGAGTTCAGCCTGAAAGCCCAACAGGGGAAGCTGAACTATTTCGTGGCTGTGGACGTGACCCTGGGGAGTGCAGGGACCTACACGTGTGGGTACCAGCACAGGAATGAGAGCAACTGGGTGAGGAGCTCAGCCCTCAGTGCTCCCCAGCACCTGAGTGTCACAGGTGAGACAGGACACGCTGGTGGGGGCAGAAGGGACGGGGCACTGCCCACCACGCAGCCCTGCTGAGGATGGAGCTGGGGGCACTGGCGGCAAGGACACGGCCCCAGCCTCTTTCCCCTGCCTGAGGGTCCTTGTCCCTCCAGCACCCACCTCTGATGCAGTCGTGGGGCTGGGCAGGGCCCCGGGTGAGGAGGCAGGGCTGGGGCTGCTGGTGGAGCCTGGGCTGGGCCAGGGATGTTCCCAGGTCACCCTCCTACCTTTGTGAGGCTGTGACAGGGCTGATGGGAATCTTTGCACGACCTGGTTGATTCCCAGGGAATCTGATGCAGCAGGACCTGAGCTGGAAGGTCTGCTTGGTGTCTGGGATGGTGCCAGCAGAGGACAGTGGGTCTCACAGGGTCTGCATTTCTCCTACAGGCAGCAATCCCACACCCAAGACGCTCTTCACACTCACAAGTGAGCGACTGCTCGTGAGCCCTTCCCAACATCTCCTCCCTCCTGGACCTGCCTTCTCCACATGGTGACCCTCCTCTCTTCCAGGGACGGAAATGCCCCTCTGGGTCTGGATCCTGCGCTCAGTCCTCGCCCTGCTCCTCCTCTTGTCCGTCCCCATCTTCACCCTCATCCTGGAGAGAAGCAGCCGCTGTGCCAGCGGGGCCAGGCAGCCTGGAGACGTCCCCGTCCCCACTGTCCTCTGACACCCTCGGTGTCCTGGGCTCCGCACTGTGCCCACTGCAGCCTCACACAGCCGTGCTCTGCAGCCCCTGCAGCCCTGCAGAGCTTCCCATCACCCCCACGGTGCCGGCAGCCAAGGGCACGTAGCCGGGCCCCAGGCGACCGGTTCCGGTGCCCGTGCAGTTGGTCCTCAGAGGGTCGGTGGGTGAGGAGATATAAAGGATTTGTTGAGAAGTGGGCAGTTGATGTGTCTCCTGTGTCTCTGGGTGGAGCCTGTGCCCCGAGCTGGCAGAGCTGCTTTCCTCCTGCCTGCTGGGGCCACGTGTCCCGGGAGGGAGCTGTTCATCCCTGGACCCAGTGATCCGAGGGTTCCCCTCCCTGCTGCCATCACCCTGCAGATGTGTCCTGGGAAAGGGCCGAGCTGAGGCTGCCTGAGCCCATCTGCCCATCGCCAGGTGCAAGGGGTGGCCGTGCCTGGCCCTCTGCACCCCACACCCCCAATCAGTGGGGCCAGGGGGGAGTGGGTGGAAACCTCCACCCATCAGACAGTCTGTCTGAGGGACACACAGGGATGGGATGTCACCATCAGCAGCTCCCAGCACGTGTCCCAGGCTCCCCTGCAGGGTCCCAAGGCTCCCACAGTGACATCTCCCAGCATTGGCCTAGGACCTAACAGGGTGTGGGGGAGGCTGTTGATGTTTATTGGCCCCATGGGGAACTGGGAACCCACCGTGGTCACATGCCCAGAGCAGGAGGAACCTTCCATTCTCCCATCAGTCGAGGTGGCACCAGCAGCCGAGGGCTGTTCCATGGGCACCCACTCGGTGTAGAGGCACGTTGGTCATTAAAGGGTCTGTGGGAGGCAAGTTACCAAGGATTTGTTCAGAAGTGGGAAGTCGATGTTGCTCCTCGGAGGTCTCGGACCCTGTAGGGTTGAGGACGGGTTGACCACTAGGCAGTGAGCAACTTTCTTGGGTTCAGGGCTCCATTTGTCCACTCTGGAAATGTGTTTGTGCTTCAGGAGCTCCACTTTGGTTCCAAGAGCTCCACAGAGGCTCCAACTCAGGTCTCGAGTTCCTGTCTGAGCTACATCAGGTGTTTTTGTGTCAATCTCCGTTACAGCCATGGCCAAGCCTGGCTGTGGATCCCACTGATCCTCACTCAGGGCCCGTCCTTTTAAACAGCAGATGGAGAAGCTCCACCGTGCTGTAAGACTCGATCACCATGAGCTTCTGAAGGAACATCAGCAGCCTCCAAACTCTCGACACACCAGGAAGTGTGCAGAGCTCGGCCGGGGTGGAGAAACCACCCTGGGCTCAAGCTCCAAATGCTGAAGCTGGGGGCCAGGGTTCCCTTGCTGCTGGTTGGTGCTCGTTCCTGATTTCCCTTCTTTTCTGCAAGACAGACTTGGGTTTTCCTTCAAGGAAGCTGCTGATGGCCCCCCAGGAATCATCTGAATTGAGAGGGTCAGAGACACCAACACTTGTGCTCAGAAAGAGATATTTATTTATTTATTTATTTATTT